>JAPPVO010000017.1:98425880-98930840 GCA_030407325.1 Camellia japonica | reverse complement strand
CAAAGGCGTTGACATGAATGATAGTCTGACACGAATGATAGTCGGGCATATGAATGATTGGGCCGAAGGCCGTCTGACATGAATGATAGTCTGATATGAACGATTGGGCCGAAGGCCGTCGGATCTAAATGATTGGGCCAAAGGCCGTCGGATACGAACGATTGGGCCAAAGGGCCGTTAGACATGAATGGATGGGCCAAAGGCCGTCGAGTATGAGTAATTGGGCTCGAGGCCGTTTGATACGTCTAGAACTTTAGTTGATTGATACATTAAATAGGAATATGAATTGGGCCCAAGGCCATCTGACGTAACTGTTTCAAGGATTGTTCATGTATTTTCCTTGTTTGATATTATTTACTAGGCTTTCGCTCACGCTCATTCATGTCTATGTAGGTGAGCCAAGGGACGTCCAAACCCAGCCCCGGTGAAATATGGGAGAAACAGTCAAGGTTTTTGGAGAGTCAGCCCAAACGTCTCACGCACGAGACTTGTCTTCGCCTCTTTTGTCCTTTTGATATAGTTTTGTTATGTTGGCGAAAACATCGGATTACTTTTGTATATAAACTTTGGGTTTGACCGACTTAGACTTAACGATCCTGTATATATAGAACTTTGTGTTATTACTTATTTTGACGTGAGTTATTAACATGTATGTATATGGATTGTTATGATGTGCCGTGTAAGCACAGCTCTATGGACAATTTGTAAGTTTGCTTCCGTTTGGCCCCTTTACACTAATAAGTTACATGTCTGGTTTGGTTGGAGGCCGTAGGTAATCCCTTGATTACTGGCCGGTTATGTCCTTAACCCATAGGGGCGGGTTTGGGTCATGATAGAGTGGTATCAGAGCACGAGTTAATAACTCACACACTTGTCCAATTGAGCAATAAGCGTCTAGAAAAGATCTAGGATGCATTCATGTGATAAGTATGAATTTGAAAGCATCGAGAATACGCTTAAATGTTTTAATGTGAACAATTATTCTTTATAAGTTTGTGATTCGCTTGCATTGCAAATTATTTGAATATGTATACTCTTTAGTATATGCATACCTGTGAATCTTTTGTATAAAGTATAATGCAAGTCTAATCAGATGGTGAGAACAAGAGGTGATGAAATAGAAGAGTCCTCTACTGCCAGAATGGATAGAATGGAAAGATTGATTCAGGAAATGGCAAAAACATCGAGGAACAACAACAATGGCAACAACAGTGGCAGCAACCACAACCTCCACCTCCGACACCTCCTGTGCCAGACTTACAAAATGATGACCGAATAATAGCTCTCACCAAAGAGTTTAAGAAGAGGAAACTGCCACAATTCCATGGTGGATTAGATCCGTTGAAAGCTGAAGCATGGGTTCTCGGCATCGAAAAGCTATTTGAAGTGTTCCCTTGTTCGGAGACACAGAAAGTGCTTCTAACCACCTTTATGCTAGAAGACGAAGCAAGAAGATGGTGGATGTTAATGCGTGAAAATCATAAAGATGCTAATTGGGCAAAATTCCTGGAAGTCTTCTATGATAAGTACTTCCCTCAGTGCGTCCATGACAGGAAAGTATCCGAGTTCATGGAACTTAAACAAGACAGCATGACAATGGCTGAGTATGAGGCCAAATTCACTGAGTTGGCCAGGTTTGCACCACATGTGATCGATACCGACTACAAGAAAGTGAGACATTTTGAAGGTGGGCTTCGAAGTGATATTCTAGAAAGGGTAAATGTCCGGAAGCTGAAAACCTATATTGGGGTGCTAGACCAAGCCATAATGTCAAAAGCTAACATAGCTAGACAGACTAAACCAACGACATATTTTTTTTGGGTGAATAAGACATAAATAAAAGACAAAGGATTTACAAGAATACAAGGGGCATACCCCAGGACCTACCACACCTATACAGAAAGGAGCCAACCAAAACAAACAAAATAAAAAAAAAACACAAAGACACACCAAACAAAACTAAAGACAAACAGCCCAAAACCTGTTCACCATCCATATCTCAAGCAAATAGGGAGGATGAACAGGGAATACACGGGATAGACAACCTGTGAAAACAAAACACTTACAGAAATAAAACAAACATAATCCCTGCTAACCAAAGGAGCTACGACAGTATACAAAACGTAGCCCCATCATGAATTGACCAACCATGTAGAAAATAACCTGTATCATGAACCCACTGGAGCGAGCAAAAACCAAAACCCCAAGAACAACCGAGTAATTCCCTACACAACCCGTAGGGATAGGGAAAGAACAAAAATAGCAGTAATAAAGGGTGTATACCCAGAATTAACAAACTATAACATTGTAGAAAATAAAAACAACGGTTTTCCTCAATAACCATTCTCCACTTTGACTGGCGCAGCATGCAGCCAAGTCCTTGAACCATCGAAAAGTTCCTTGAAACAGACCAAAACAAAGACAGTTCCTCAACATCTAGAGCTAGCCTATCACCACGGAAGACCAGCATCTTATCACAGCAGAATTGATTACACATAGTAGAAGGATCTGTAACCAGAAATACACAGAATGTTACCCATGTATATAAAAATAACCACACAATATATGGACTCACATCACTAGACCCACAATTTTCGGAACTCACAACACTCAGTAACAGCCTCCTTAGCCTGCACATAAAATATAGCATATATATATACATTAGATTAATGACTCATAAATAGCCATCTGCACACTCAATCCTCACGAGAATAATGCTAAATGTTGGCTCACAACACTCAACCCTCAATTTAGGCGCTCATTGTAGCTTCCTTTACCACTGCACAAAGAGACACTAGTTAGATAACACACATGTATTCTCACCTTCACTCAACCCTCTTATAGTGATCTCACCACACTCAGCAGCCCTCCCATTACAGTTGTATGGGGCTTCAAGATTGAATTGGGGAGATTCCACTGAGCCAAATACCATTGATCCCCTGCAGATCTGGATAGATTCGTTATAGAGAGAATTCTACCTCTAATCATATGAATGATAGAGTTAATAATTACCTCTTCAGGTTTAAGCTCTTTTCTGAAAATTCTATTATTTCTTTCAAGCCAGATATGATAGTGTAACAAGCCCGTGGGGGACCTCGCTACAGTTCGGACTCCCTTTTTGTGTTGCGGTTCTAAATCTGAACCAAAGAGTCCAACTCTGGCAAATCGTTTTGAAGAAAAACAGATTTTTTGAAAAGTAGTGCCAAACATGGACTGCTTTGCCAGATTACAGAGTCGCCACCTAAATATTTTTTAATGGGGAAATTTAGGAAACCCTGACTCGGTGCCGAAGGCCACGTGTCCGTCATCACCAAAGTGGTCTTGGCTCGGGAGCTTGGGTACGATCGGGGAAGGTCAGCTATGAGCACCCCCTTTCACCCGGTTCGAAGACCGACCTCTACTAACCGTGATATCCGATTTTGAAAACATTACGTGTTCTTATTCCAATTATTAGCCTAGAATTACTATATTATGCGCACAGCAAAACAAGTATAGACTAGATTGCCTAATTTGGAAATAAGCATTGCATACCCGTTTTCTTTGAAAATGCTTTGGAATTTGCTACTCGCAAGTAGGCTAAAATACGGATTTCAATGAGTTATTCCAACTCAAGCAACCCAACCTCCACCCACAGGCATTCAAACAGTTTATCTCACATAAGCACTTAGCCGCATGGTAAGCATACTGTCATGGCAACATTCACACGCATGTGGTATGCTAAAGCGTAAATACTTACATCGTACTCCGTGCCAAAACAAGAAATTAGTTAGCAGACATGCATGTCCCTAGGTCATGTTAAGTGGCTAATGCAACACAGGCAAGGATGCAATTTAGAGTAGGCTCGGCTAACCCTAAAATCGCATGTGAAATGCACTTTATTTTGATGCACGTATTCAAGTTGGAATTGAAAGTACAATGCAGTTTGTATGATGTACCGAGCCCGGTGCATGTTTAGACAAATGCATGGATGCACGCATGCATTGCATAAGGTATGCTAAAATAGACGTGCCCTAATCTACCATCATAAGCAGGTAAATAAAAGGGAGAAAGAAGTGGGGGTTGGAAGACATACAAACCACTCACCCACACTTATTACAATTATGCCCTCGCTCGGAGGGGCCAAAAGAATATACAAATTAATTAACTACGCAAGCTAATTAAATATTACAAATTAATTAAATTAACAAATTAATTTATTAATCTAATTAAAGCAGTAAACCCCTTGGGGAGAGGGCCGGATGCGGCGCGTGTTCGGGACTTGCTCGGAATCGCGCTACCATGCAAAGTCTGCCTCTGTTTTCACTGTCTTGCCTTTCTGAAAACTGCCAAAGCCTCAGAACTACTTCCCTGGATATTGGGAATCACCACCGGCTAAGCAAAATATCCACCGGCTGCTATATGTGGCCATCGGCACACAATTAAACCATCGGCCATCAATAGACTGCCGGTCGGCACTGAATACTGCCGGCCGGCACTGAATGTCTGCAGAACCTGCAACTCACAGCAGCAGAGGGCAAAAACTTGCATGGCAATGTAATTCCAACAATGTATGCACCAATCATGCCCCTTATCATATTTGTGACTCAAAGGGGCATGTGCCTCGATTCCCGGGCCACCAATCACGCATTTCCATGCATGATGGCCCACGGAACCAAGTATGCAACTTTAATTTCAAATGCATGCAAACCAAACAAACCAAAATCCCAATCCCTATCACCAAATCAAGGGACAAGGAATACATGTTGATGCAATGCAACCTAGTCATGTTAGCTATCATGCAATATGAACGATGCAATGTACTTATGCAAGGCATACAAGCAAAACATGAGGTGAGCTTACAAGCAAGCAAATGATGGTCTTAAACATGACTTAGGCAACTCTAAATAGGCCTAAAATCAGTGGCCAAAGTGCCCAAAAATGAAGGCCAACACACACACACACATGCATATGTTATGGTCCATGCCTTAGGCATTAAACAAGCAACATTCAAGCGCACTTAGAAGAGTCTAAGTGTGGACAATTAACATGCATTGTAAAGCTCTGAAATTCATGCTAAACATGGTGCCAAACCAAGCAACAAAGCAAGCTAAATATGCAATTGAGGTCCAAGCACTCAAGGCAAGCCAAGGGGCTTAAACCAAGGTCAAACCCACCAAGCCTCACAAGGCCAAGGGGACTCAAAACAAGTCAAGGGCAGACCTAAACAACACCCAAGGAACACCTAGATGGCATCTAAATGGTCCATGCATAAAGGCACATACAAAGGCCAAAACATGAAGCACACAACATGCACTTTCAAAGCTTCAAAGAGGCATGCAAAGCAAACATATGAGCATGTTAAATGGACTGAAATAACATGGCAAATGGTCTCAAACCATTGAAATGATGCAAACAAGGCATGCTACACATTCATGCTCAAGGCTAGCAAGCCTAAAATGCAAAGAGGCTATACTAAGCATGCCAAGACCAACCCAAACACTTATGGACAGACCTAAAACATGTCAAGATAAGCACAAAATCTTCATGAATCTAAGCCTAAAGCATGCTCGAATTAGGGCTAACAACCTAAGGCATGTTAAGGCATTTTTAAGGCATTACAAGGCAACTATGCTAAGCATACATGGAGTACCAAAACCAACTTAACACAAAGTTATAACATGGCAATATAAGCATAAAATACAGCCATGGCATGCTCAACACACACTTGAACATAAGGCTCCCTAAGAGGCCAAAACTTGCCCTTTTCAATGACAACAAGGAGAGGGGGTGGCCCTCTCCTTCTTGGGACTTCAAGGCATCATCTTCACCACTGAAATCCCTCAAGATTTCAGTGGTGAAGAGACCCCAACACCAAAATCCCGGATCTCTCACAAAAAAGCACAAAATGAGGTCTTTTCAAGGCCTAAGGGTGGTCAAACCCTCCCAAAGCACAAAACACTCTTAACCAACAATAGAGAGGACCAAAAAATAGAACTTTAATGTGTTGATCACCAAGCACAAAAACAGTTCTAAGCTATGTAAAAATGGAGTGCAAAAATGGGGTAAAAAGGGGTAGTTTCTTACCCTTGAAGACCACCTTCACAAAGGTTGATGTTGTTGCTTCCTTGAGCTCAAATCCAACCAAAAACTTCAAGAACCAGCCCTTAGAACCTCAGTAACCAAAGGAAGGTGAAACCCTAGGTGTTGATGAGCAATAGTAAGTCATAAACACCTAGTGTACAAATAAGAGGGAAGAGAAGAGATGGGATAGATACAAAACTTCTAACCTAAAACCAGAGCTTCTTCTCTGTCTAAAATGTCTAAAAATCCAAACTTCTTCCAACCTTGAGCCAAGAGGAGGAAGGGTCCTCTTATAGGCAACTAAACTTACAAGTTAAGCTAACCAAGAGGCTCATCCCTCCATACACGTGTATGGAGGGGAAACAAATGCTATAAAGCTGTCTGAAAATATCTCCAAAAAACAGCTGTAAAGTATCGGCAGGGCAAAATGGTCATTTTGCCAAAATTGACTGCCGACCGGCACAAAAAGAGGCGACCGGCACAATATAGTGCCGATGGCAACACCAACCAGCCGGTGGCCTCTAGCCACTGCCGTGTGTGGGGATGCCTCACAAGGCATTCCCTGCCCCTCCAAGGCAAAACACAAGTGTTTGGTGCAAAACCAGACACAAAACAGTCAAGTTCGGAGGTCCTGAGGCAAGGCGCATAGCCGAGAACTCCGGGAACTCCAAACGAACACGAACATGGATAATCACCGAGTGTTCCAACGGTGACGTCCAGGTCTTGAGGACGGTCAAAAATAGGGTGTCTACAGATAGACAGAACAAAGACATGTGAGCTTAATAATTATGGATCTCAACGATTTGCCCTTCGTTTCTTTGACTGCAACATTTAGGATTTGAGGCCAAGGGAGATTTGGCCAATTAACATTACACTTGCTTTTAAGAATATCCCAAATCTTCGCAGTGAATATACAATCAAAGAAAAATGGAATGACTCTCACTAGAATAATTGCAGAAAGGGCATTGAGAGTTAGTAGCCACCCCAAACAACTGTAGACGATCCCCAGTATTAAGTCTCTCTTGAATTGCCATCCAAACAATAACACTAACCCTAGGAATCGTGTGGCCCCCCCAGAGAAGACTATGCCAGTTCACCTTATCAAACTTCCTTCTCCAATAATCCCATGTAGATTTAATAGAGAAGACACCATCAGAATTTAAGTGCCAAAAGGGTTGGTCATTCTTAGAGGAGACAGGGAAACAGTTACTGGGAGTGGCAGAGATTAATTCCCTAATCTCCCAAGAGTTAGGAACAGGGCCATTTCCAAGAATCCCCATTCACAATTTGACTGACTTTAGTCTCACTATGGAGGCCAGAGTCATAAAGATTCTGTTCACCATACCTATGCCAAAGAGCCAAGCGGGTGCCAGTTGTCATACCACAGGAATGTAGAATCCCCTTTACCAATCTTATGGACAAGAGGAGAGACACTGTCCCTAAGAGATAGGAGTTTCCGCCAGACCCACGAAGGATCATTAGGAACTTTGATTTTCCAGAAGCTCCTTCCTTTAAGAAGATAGGATTTCACCCACTGACACCACATAGATTTCTTGCCCCCCGAATAAAGAAACCAGATATGTTTGGCTATAGCAGCTCTATTCCAGATATCCGCAGACTTAAAACCAAGGCCACCCTCACTTTTAGGGCTGCAAACCTTATCCCAGGCAACTTTTGCACTGTGGGATTTAAGATCTGTACCAGACCAAAAAAAAAGATCTAAAAAGCTTCTCAATCTCTTTCACAACCTTCTTGGGAAGGATAAAGAGAGAGGACCAGTAAACTTGCATGGAGAACATAATAGAATTAAGAAGCTGAGCTCTCCCAGCATAGGACAAGACTTTGTTGGTCCAGCTTTTAATCCTATTAGTAATCCTATTAATAAGGCTTTGACAATCAGAAGCTCTCAACTTAGTTGTGATAAGAGGAACCCCAAGGTACTTGACAGGGAGGTTGCCCTCATTAAACTTAACAATCTTAAGGATATCCTCCCTCAAATCTTTGTTGCACCCCGAAAAGTAAATGTTACTCTTGCTAGGGTTAGGCGTAAGGCCAGACAGCTTAGTGAATTCATTAATCCCTTGCATGATTAGCTCAACGGTCTGAACATCCCCTTACTAAATATCATGAGATCGTCGGCAAAACAGAGATTAACAATCTTTTTTATCACATCTCCAATGAAATTTAAAGAGAGGATGCTTAGACTTCTCAGCAAGGATTCTAGCCAATATTTCCATAGCAATAACAAAGAGGTAGGGGAAAGGGTCCCCTTGTCTAAGGCCTCTAGCACCCTTGAAATACCCATGAAGACTACCATTAATGCAAACGGAATAAGACGGACTAGTGATACAAGCCTTAATCCAGAAATCATAGTGGAGGGAAAGCCATAGCTTAAGAACATCAAGTATAAATTCCCACCTCACAAATCATAAGCTTTCATAATATCAACTTTCATAGCACACTTAGGAACAGGTGAGTTCCTATGATAACCTCTCATGGTTCTTGGATAGGAAAATATTGTCAGAGATTTTCCTCCCCTGAACAAAAGCCGATTGGACAGGGTCAATAATGTCAGGAAGGACATTTTTGATCCTATTAGCTATGATTTTGGCATGCACTTGTACACAGTATTGCAGCAAGAGATAGGCCTGTACTCACCAACCTTGACAGGGTTGGGAACCTTAGGAAGAAGGACAATAGTGGTACTATTAATCTCAAAAAGGAGTTTCCCAGATTCAAAAAATGCCCTAATAGCTTGTGTCACCTCTCTACCCACCACATCCCAGGATTCTTTAAAAAAGCCAGCAGTAAACCCATCAGGCCCAGGGGCCTTATTGGCCTTTAGAGACCAGAACACTTCTTTAATTTCCTGGTCAGTCACAGGACTACCAAGCATAATGGCCTGATCATGAGAAATTCTGGAATCAACAAGAGAGTTAATTCTATCAAACCCATTGTATTTATCATTTATAGGAGTACCAAACAAACCCGAGAAAAAGTTAACAAAGGACTCATGAATGTCCTCGGGATTGTCTGAAATACACCCATTCTGCATCTCGATTTTAAGAATTTTGCCCCTATTGATATTGCCTTTAATCGATTTAAAGAAAAAACTACTATTTTTATCCCCCAAGCTAAGCCATTGAACCCGAGATTTCTGACGAGCGAGGCTTTCTTCAACAGTAGTAAGGTCCACATACTGTTTGTAGAGAGTCGCTCGAGAGATTGCAGTTGGGTGTTTCCAGGGTCTTTATCTAATTTCCATTGGACAGTATCTAAATCAGCCTTAGAGATCTGGACCCTGGTAGAAATATCACTAAAGTCTTTTTTATTTAGGCTTTTGAGAATGGGTTTCAGATTTCGGAGTTTTTGACAAACTCTGAACATAGGGACACCATGAATATACTGATTCCAAACTTTCTTAACCGAAGGTATAAACTCATCATGCTTAGCCCAAAAATCAAAAAACTTGAAAGGTTTTTTGAAAGATTTACCTTTCTCGGACACATTTACCACAGCCGGGGAGTGATCAGATATGCTAGATGTAAGGAATTGTGCTGATGAAGCTGGGAACTGGTCAAGCCAAGCTTCATTAACAATAACCCTATCTATTTTGGTAGCAATATAATCCCCCCCCCTCCCTTTTGTTAGCCCACGTAAACTGACATCCCCCATACGACAAGTCAACCAGTTCAGATCGAAGGATGTGGGAGTTAAATTCTTCTTTTTCCAAAGACCACGCCGGTGAACCCCCAAATTTCTCACTGTGGTACCGAATAGCATTAAAATCCCCCAGGAACACAAGGGGCAATTTGGACTGAGATTGGGACATTTGTAACATGTTTCCAAAAAAGACCATCCTATTAGCATGGGAATTATCAGCATATACAAAACAAGCTTTAAACATAGTGCCAGATGCCAATTCAGTAATAGTACAAAAGATATATTGATTAGTAGCATTATTCATGACAACATGGCAAAAAAGTGGGTCCCAGCAAACACATATCCTAACAGTTTTGGTAGGTTGAGAATTTGTCAAAAAGGACCAATTATTTAAAGTAGAGGAGAATAAATGGTTTGCATTTACCTCCTTTACTTTGGTCTCCAAAACACCCAAGACTTTAATATCTTCCTTTTCCAAAAAATTTTTAACTTCTTTATGCTTAGAAGGGTCATTAAACCCTCTAACATTCCATGAGGCAATTTTTAAAGTCATTGGACAAGCAAAAGTACTATGAAACCCAACCACCACAAAAACACAAATAGGGATTACCTTTGTTTTTTCCTCCAGCTTTTACTCCCTTTGCCAGAGGAATTACCTTTTGCTGCTTGGACAGGTTGGTTCTCCTTAAAATCAGGATTTGCTTCCATAAGTTTTTTCACTTGTGAAATCAAAGCTGTGTCTGTCGGGAGAGCAATTTTTGTCAGGTCCAGCAGTTCCTTTTGAAGCACTGCCAGTCCATCCGGAGTGGGAGTGACCACCTCCCCATCATGCGTAGTGGACTCCTTGTCTCTGGTCTCCCTAATTGGACTTCCCTCACTTGGGCTTTGCACTAGCTCTTGTGGATTATTATTGCATTGTTCCTCTTCAGTAACACCCACCACCTCAGTCTGAACATCAATCATAGGCTCATCTGGTTCTGGGTCACCTACTTTCCTTTTACCTTTAGCTTTGATAGTGCTCCATCCAGGATCAGGATTATTCTCAGTCTCTTTTTGAAGAGCTACCAGCTTTTCCACTTGGGTTTTGATGCATTTTGTAGTATCATGGCCAAAGATCATGCAGTGATCACATTTGGCAGGTAGGCCCTGGTACTCCACATTGATAACAATCTCTTCATCACCACATCTCACTTTGAACATTGCAGGAGGTTTAGTAGTAACCTCAATCTCAACACATACTCTGGCAAAAGCAAGCCTACCCCCCTTCTCAGTAAGATTGTCCATAAAGAGAGGTTGTCCTACTGCACTAGCGATGCGGCTTAGACCATCACTATCCCAATATTCTAAAGGGACATTAAAGAACTTGACCCATACTGGAACTTTTGTAACTTTCTCCTTTGTTAATTTCATCATCCGCTTCCATTTTTTAAGGACCAAATTGAAACCTCCAATATACCACGGACCACCTTCAAGCACATTATTGCAGCATTCTGGGTCTTCAAAGATGAAAAACCAAAACCCCTCCCCATTCGATTGAACTTCCTTCAAACCCTTATTTTTCCACAGGCCAAACGCACTATTTCTCATATAGTTGTATGAAACTCCTTTGTCAAGAAAGTATCCAACTATACAAGAGTCCCATTTCTCGAGTGGGTTTGGTCTAGGTGGTAGTTCAACACTAACATACCCCTTATTTAGAATCGGAGGTACATACCTTAGCGGGATGGTAGATCGAGTAGAAGGTGCTGCGACTTCAGCCCAAGAGTGATTTAATCTCCTCCTTCTCTCTCACATCATTTAATCTCCTCCTTCTCTCTAGAAACTCCCGTTTCTAGGGTTTGATCTTTGACTTCATTGATAGCTTCGACATTTATGACAGGTTCCAAAACAGATGTATTG
The DNA here is from genome assembly GCA_030407325.1 of Camellia japonica. Classification (NCBI taxonomy): domain Eukaryota; kingdom Viridiplantae; phylum Streptophyta; class Magnoliopsida; order Ericales; family Theaceae; genus Camellia; species Camellia japonica. The sequence goes on along the minus strand of JAPPVO010000017.1, from coordinate 98,919,218 downwards.
GTGAGATTAAATGATGTGAGAGAGAATGTTACCGTATCAAAACACGGTGAGGGTGTGAGTGAGGTTCGTGTAGAGTTTCAAAACACAAAGACCAAGAGTGATTTTGTGAGTAACAGATTTGCATCTTTGAGTATGGATACCGTAGAGTCGGAGTCAACTATGGAGGTGTCTCAGGTAGAGCCGAATCGGGGATCAACCCTAGATCCAATGGCCGTTGTCGCAGAACGGTTGGCGAGGTTGAAAGCGCCAGAGGAACCAGTTAGAGTTTTGTCCACTCCTGACAAACCTCGATGGTCCGATGCAGATGACCAACAGATGTTCAGAAATCTCCCTGATAGTATAGTGGTAACGAGGAATAAAAGTGAACAAAGGGCTCGTGAGGATGATCGGCCAATCCAATCGAACCCCTCTTTTGATGATCTGGTAGATCGGAACCAACCATCATCCGATCTGGGAGTAAATACGGAGATATTGGTCAATAACAACTCTACAGAGGATAACATAGAGGAATTTCATAATCGAATGGGGGAGATCTCAAATTTCCGCGGTGGCCGTGGTGGTAGAGGGCGTGGGGGTTACAGAGCCAACGAAAACCAACGACATATTGGAAAGGTAGTAAGAGGTAAGGCTTCTTTTCGAAGAAGAAATTTCTGAAGAAGCAGAATACGGGCTCCTCGAGTACTTCTAATTCTTCCCGAGATACATCCCCAATGTGTAATATTTGTAGTAAAAGGCATCGCATAGTTTTGTTACCGTGTGTCAGGGGCCTGTTTTAAATGTGGTAAACAAGGGCACATGGCCAGAGATTGTAATCAAAATAGTGGGAAATTAGCTGCTAGCTCAACGGCATCAATCCCAAAATCGGGAAATACTATGAGATCTACTACCACCGGAGATACCATGAGGCAAGGGAGAGTTTTCGCGCTTGTTCCGGGCGACACACGGAATGCTAGCTCAGTTGTCTTAGGTACTATTTCTATATGTAATCAGGATGCTTTTGTATTAATTGACTTCGGATCAACACACTCTTTTGTAACATGTGCATTTGCATCTAGACTGAGTAGACCTCTAGAATTATTGCCATATCTGCTATGTGTATCTGCTCCATCCGGGGAATCTGTATTGTGTGAATCTGTATATCGTTTTTGTGACATGCGAATTGGGAATGCTATTCTGTATGTGGATTTGTTGCCCTTAAACTTTAGGCACTTTGATAAATTCTGGGCATGGATTGGTTAACTAAATATTGTGCCACCATCGATTGTGTAACAAAACGGGTTGTGTCCAGAACAGGACGAAATTGTGTTTGTGGGTAACGGGGTAGTGCCTCCACTTTATTTGATATCTGCAATGAAAGCATGTAAATTAATCAAGAAAGGGTGCCAGGGTTATTTGTGTTATGTGCTATTTGAACAATCTGTGAATGTTGAACTGAACAGTATCCCTATTGTTAGAGAATTTCCAGATGTGTTTCCAAATGAACTACCAGGGGAATTGGTGGATAGGGAGATAGAGTTTACTATTGAAATTGTGCCAGGCATTCAGCCTATTTCTAAAACTCCCAACAGAATGGCTACTGCTGAAATGAAAGAATTGAAAGAACAGTTACAAGACCTACTTGATAAAGGGTTTATCCGACCTAGTACTTCACCATGGGGTGCACCGGTGTTATTTGTGAAAAAGAAAGATGGAACTTTACGCTTGTGTATTGACTACCGAGAACTGAACAAGGTAACAATAAAGAATAAATACCCCTTACCCTTTATTGATGACCTGTTTGACCAGTTGCAGGGATCACGAGTGTTTTCCAAAATTGATTTGAGATCCGGGTATCATCAGTTAAAAGTGAAAGCAGAAGATGTTGAGAAAACCGTGTTTCGGACAAAGTATGGCCATTATGAATTTCTTGTTATGCCATTTGGGGTAACTAATGCACCTGCAACATTTATGCACCTAATGAACCGTTTTTTTAAGACCTACCTCGACGAATTTGTTGGGGTATTTATTGATGACATTTTAATATACTCCAAGAATAGACTTGAACATGAACATCATTTGAGAACTGTCCTGCAAACACTTAGAGAAAAGAAACTATTTGCTAAACTAAAGAAGTGTGAGTTTTGGTTGGATGAAGTTAGTTTCTTAGGGCATGTTATCAACAAAGAAGGGATTTCAGTGGACCCATAGAAATTGAGGCGATTGTGAATTGGCCTACACCGACAAATGTAACAGAGGTCCGCAGTTTCATGGGCTTAGCTGGGTACTACAGGAGGTTTATGAAAGATTTTTCAAAAATAGTTGTACCTCTTACCCAACTGACACACAAAGGGCAACCATTTGAATGGAATGACGAAAGAGAATCTGTCTTTCATGAACTGAAAACGAGACTGACTACTGCACCAGTATTGACATTGCCCACAGGTACGGAAAACTTTGTGATTTTCAGTGATGCATCTTATAAAGGTTTGGGTTGTGTACTAATGCAGAACGGAAGGGTAATTGCCTACGCCTCTCGGCAGTTGAGACCACATGAAAAGAGCTACCCAACACATGATTTAGAATTGGCCGCAGTTGTTTTTGCTTTAAAAATCTGGCGACACTACTTGAATGGGGCGAAATGTGAAGTCTACACGGATCACAAAAGTTTGAAATACTTCTTTACACAGAAGGAGTTGAATATGCGACAAAGAAGATGGCTTGATGTGATAAAGGACTATGATCTCGAGATTCAGTATCACCCTGGGAAAGACAATACAGTTGCTGATGCCTTGAGCAGAAAATTGATGGGGAATATGGCTTGTTTGCTTACTGAACAGTAACAAATCTTGCAAGATTTTGAGAAGTTTGAAATTGTGAAATGCTATTGTGTGAACAGGGCGGATTGATAGCCGCTATTTCAGCCGAACCGGCAATCATTGATGAGATTAAACAGAAACAAAAAGAGGATGAATTCCTCAAGAAAGTGATTGATGAATTTGAGACAAGTCCGAAAGCAGAGTTCAGCATTGAAGGCGAAGTGTTGAGATTTCGAAACCGAATGTGTATCCCAGACATCCCGGAGCTAAAGAAAAGAGTTCTGGATGAGGCTCACAAGTCAGTATTTGCTATGCATCCGGGCAATAACAAAATGTATCGAGATTTCAAACAAAGCTATTGGTGGCCCTAAAATGAAGAAAGAAATTGCAGCAGTATATGTGTCAAAATGTCTCCAATGTTAGCAAGTTAAAGCTGAACATCAGAAACCGGGCGGTCTACTTCAACTCCTCCCTATTCCTGAATGGAAGTGGAACATGTGACTATGGACTTTGTTGTTGGTCTACCCCGAACACCTCGAGGTATGGACTCTATTTGGGTTGTAGTTGATCGACTGACTAAATCTACACATTTTCTACCTGTTAGAACTACATTTTTGATGCTTATAGACTGGCTACAATATATGTTGATGAGATTGTCCATTTACACGGAGTTCTGGTATCTATTGTGTCGAATAGAGATCCGAAATTTGTATCCAGATTGTGGAAGAGTTTGCAAAGAGCTATGGGGACAAAATTGAGGTTTAGTACCGCATTCCACCCACAGACAGATAGGCAATCAGAACGGACTATACAGACGTTAGAAGATATGCTCATAATGTGTGCCTTGGATTTTCAAGGGAGTTGGGAAGATCATTTGCCACTGGCAGAGTTTGCGTACAATAACAGCTTCCACTCTAGCATCGATATGGCACCATACGAGGCTTTGTATGGTAGAAGGTGTAGATCGCCAATTTGTTGGACAGAAGTCGGGGATAGAGCTTTACTTGGGCCTGAAATTGTGCAAGACACTTCTGAGAAAATCAAAACCATTCAGCAAAGGCTCAAAACAGCTCAGGACCGACAAAAGAATTATGCAGATGCCCGAAGAAGACCTCTCGAGTATGAGGTTAGTGACCATGTGTTCATCCGTGTAACTCCGATGAAAGGCCAAGTCAGGTTTGGAAAGAAGGGCAAGTTGTTGCCCCGTTACATTGGGCCGTTTCAAATTCTAGAAAGGCTTGGTCCAGTCGCTTATAGAGTTGCTTTGCCACCGGGATTCGAGCAAATCCATAATGTGTTTCATGTGTCAATGTTAAGGGGTTATCTTCGAGACCTGTTTCATGTGATTGACTATCATTGGGTAGCTCTTGATGAAAATATGGAGTACGCCGAATGGCAGAACGAATCATTGATCGGCAAGTGAAACAATTGAGAAGCAAGTCCATCCCGATGGTGAAAGTGGAATGGAAAGAACACTATGGAACAGATGCCACATGGGAAAAAGAGAATGAAATGCGACTACGCTATCCACATTTGTTTCCCGACGAAGGTAAAATAAGTTTGGAGGACCAAACTTCCTAAAGGGGGGAAGACTGTGATAACCCTGTTCCGTATTATGCTAATTGATCTTTATTATGAATGTGATTATGTGTTTGATATGATTTTGAGTGCCATTTATATGAATATATGTGGTTTTAAATTTCTATCTGTTCACCGTAGGAAAATCTGTTTGATTTTATGCTTTAGAATTTAAATTGAAGGCCTTATCGGCCACAAAACCCGAAATTGATTACGCCATTGTGATTAGTGCAATTTTTAGAGCCTACGGTGAAATTTAACTGAAAATTGAATCGGATCAGATTAATTAGATTAAATTGATAATATAGTGCTCAATTATTTAATATTGATAAATGTGATCAAGGGAGCTTTTTAAAAAGGGGACCAATGTGCACTTATATTCATTTGTTTGGGCTCAAAATCAGAAATTATACTCTAGAGAGAGAGAGGGGCCGAATTTAGAGAGAGAGGGAGCTCAAGATAGAGATTTGACTAAGGGACTTGGTGATCTTGAAGCTACACTCAAGAATTAACCATAAATTTGGAAGATTAAGGCTCCTAGGTGAGTAATCAACCCTTAATTCATGAGTTTGAGTTGTGATTTTGTGAATTGAAGATTAAATGGTGAGTTAGATCATGAATTGAGTTGATTAAGTTGAGATTGAAGCCCATATGTGCATGCATGTAGAGAATTGCTATGAAATTACATAATCTAGCATGTACTATGTGAATTATGAAAGATTGAGCATTGAAGCATACATGCAAGTATGGTTTTGTTGAGTTTCATGGTTATAAGCATCATTGGTGCTATTTGAAATGGAATTGGGGTCAAAGACTAACATGCATGTTGAAATTGATAGAGATATGAATTTGGTGTGAAGTTTGAATGCATGGATTTTAATCATACAAAAGAAATGAGGATCATTTGAGAATGAGATGATGATTTTGAACAATTTGGTGTCATACTCTTATATTCTCATGTAATGTAATGTGTTTCCCTATTTTTGGTGCCTTAATTTGAGCTTTAAAGCCTTTGGATGTTGAATTTGAGCCTCAAGAACAGTTCTAGAAAACCCAGAATTCGGCATGTCCGCTCGAGCGGGGAGAGCGCCGCTCGAGCGTGAAATGCAAGTTCCCAGAACTTTTGCAGAAATGGATGTCTGCTTGAGCGGGGAGATTCACCCTCGAGCGGGGAGCCATGTAGTGTGACCTTCAGCTCGAGCATCCGAAGTCACGCTCGAGCGTAAAAATGAGGCAACTAGTACTTTTGCAGACCAAAGGGAGTCCGCTTGAGCGGGGAAACTTGCGCTCGAGCGGGGCCCCTGTTTCAGAAATTTTGTAAAGGTGTTCTGTGTTCCGTTTTCCATTCTCTTTCATTTCTAAGCACTCTTAGGCATGCATTAAGCATTATAAATGAATTAAAAGGATAAGAAAGAAGCCTAAGAGGGATGTATGAATTAAGAACGGATTGAATCGTTTGTGACCCGTATGTGTTATGTAATGTGTAAGGTCGAGCTCAAGGGTGAATCCACCGGCAGAACACTACGAGTAATATCTTAAAGATATCTGAAGTATGTTATTTGTCCAATTGCTTACTTCTACATAAGTCTTATAAGTTTGTTACATTGAATTGGGGACAAATATTCGTATGACATGAATAAATGGGCCAGAGGCTGTATGACACGAATGAATGGGCCAGAGGCCGTGTGACACGAATAAATAGTCCAAAGGCCGTATGACACAAATGAATGGGCCAGAGGCCGTATGACACGAATGAATGGGAGAGAGGTTGTATGACATGAATGAATGATAGTCTGACACAAATGATAGTCGGATATATGAATGAATGGGCCAGAGGCCGTATGACATAAATGAATGATAGTCTGACACGAGTGATAGTCGGACATTTGAATGATTGGGCCAAAGGCCGTCTGACATGAATGATAGTCTGACACAATGATAGTCGGACATATGAATGATTGGGCCGAAGGCCGTCTACATGAATGATAGTCTGATATGAACGATTGGGCCAAAGGTCGTCGGATACGAACGATTGGGCCAAAGGGCCATTAGACATGAATGGATGGACCAAAGGCCGTTGGGTATGAGTAATTGGGCCCGAGGCCGTTTGATACGTCTAGAACTTTAGTCTATTGATACATTAAATAGAATATGAATTGGGCCCAAGGCCGTCTGACGTAACTGTTTCAAGGATTGTTCATGTATTTTCCTTGTTTGATATTATTCACTGGGCTTTTGCTCACACTCATTCATGTCTATGTAGGTGAGCCAAGGGACGTCCAAACCCAGCCCGGTGAAATATGGGAGAAACAATCAAGGTTTTTGGAGAGTCAGCCCAAACGTCTCACGCACGAGACTTGTCTTCGCCTCTTTTGTCCTTTTGATATAGTTTTGTTATGTTGGCGAAAACATCGGATTACTTTTGTATATAAACTTTGGGTTTGACCGACTTAGACTTAACAATCCTGTATGTACAGAACTTTGTGTTATTACTTATTTTGACGTGAGTTATTAGCATGTATGTATATGGATTGTTATGATGTTCCATGTAAGCACAGCTCTATGGACAATTTGTAAGTTTGCTTCCGTTTGGCCCCTTTACTTTGATAAGTTACATGTCTGGGTTGGTTGGAGGTCATAGGTAATCCCTTGATTACTTGCCGGTTATGTCCTTAACCCATAGGGGCGGGTTCGGGTCATGACAGCTCTAGAGAGAACCCAAAGAACTCTCACATTTTTGCCTAGATTGAACCTCAACATGCGAAGATCTGAAGTCGATCGGAGGCACCATTATCTCCGACGAAATCTGGACGACTAAACTTCCACCCCATCTCCGATGAGCTGTAAGTTTAGATCTTCTTTTTGTGCACAACCAGTTATATATATACGTATGTTTACAATATGGAAATTTGTTTTTTGTTTAGGGTTGTTTTACTTGTTTTATTTTTCAATGAAATCCTAAACTTACTAATTTGTGGATTTAAGTTATGATTTATGAAATTAGGGAAAACCATTTGAGTTTTAAGATTTTGTTTTTTTTGATTTACAACCAGTTATATATATATATATATATGTTTACACTATGAAAAAAAAAAATTTGTTTAGGGTTTTTTTAATTGTTCTATTTTTCAATGAAACCCTAAACTTACTAATTTGTGGATTTAAGTTATGATTTATGAAATTAGGGAAAACCATTTGAGTTTTAAGATTTTTATTTTATTTTATTTACAACCAGTTATATATATATATATATATGTTTACACTATGAAAAAAAAATTGTTTAGAGGTTTTTTTAATTGTTCTCTTTTTCAATTTGTAGAGCAAACTAGCAAAATTGCTCATTGTTGATAGTTGGTTCACCTTTTGTTAGGGCCTAGTCCCTTTTGTTTTTTTGTACCAAAAAAAGAGAGAGGTTGAAATGGAATTGTAATAAAGTATATCAATATAAGTACTAATTATTAACTTTAATTTATAAAAGAGCTTTTTAAAAACTAAATTGAAGAAAAGAAAAAAAAATTACAATTTTTACATCTTATAAAAAAGACAACTATATAGTAAAAAACTATTTTACAGCTTATTTAACCAAACACTATTTAAATTCATAATCTCACAGTTGCACCAAACAGATTAACAGCTTTTGTTTAAAACTGAAATTTATAATCTATTAAACTATAATCTATAATCACTTGTTTACAGTTGCACCAAACAGGACCATTGTATCCTATTCCATATTTGAATTGGTCTCCTATCCCAAATTTAGATTGATTCAGTGGAATTGACAAAATTTTGTTCAATTTGCAACATACTTTTATACTACCTTTGAAAATGTTTTTCTATAGTTTCAATTAATACATCTTTATTTGCACAAAAAAATATAAAAAATTACAATCCCTCTAGAATCGTATTTTAAGACTAAACTAAAGTGTTTTCCTTTATATACTATAAATTTTATTACATATATAAAAATCTTATTCTTTAGTGAAAAATAAATAAAAACAAATTGAATATGCATAATTGCTCTTTAAATTTGGAGGCCGATGCAAAAATAGCACTATAACTATTCGTATTGATGTCGAATTCCAATGTTTTAGGAAATGCCAGAAACTGGTTTTTGTTTGAAGGAGTCAATGGAGTTTCTATAGTTGGTGGAGTGCTTGACGGACAGGGCACTGCCCTTTGGGCTTGCAAGGCTCCTGGCAAGAGTTGCCCCGATGGAGCCACGGTAGGTTAAAGATTCGTTTGAAAATTAATATTTTTAATACATTTTTAATTTTTATAAAAAACTGGGCACAAAATAAAAATAATAGATTGACTTTTTATAGTGATTTTTTTATTTTTGAGTTATTTTAGCCCATTGTCAAACATGCTTAGATAACAAAACTATCTATACCCTATGAAATATACTACTCCAAACATATTATTGTACAAGTATCAGCTACTTAACCTATACATGGTATGTGAAGTGTTTGGTATGACATGCGTATGGGAGTGCAGCTTGAGTGCAAAATGAGTATGTTTTAGCCTTTGTTTGGGGTGTGAGTTAGTTTTTTGACTTTTTAACTTTTTAGCTATTTTAACCTGAGGTTAAAAAGCTTTGTTTGGGATAGGCTTTTTAACTTTTGTGAAAGAAAAAATGAAATGATTATGGTTTAGATATGACATTTTGTCTATATTGGACTAAAAAGCTTATTTTGTCTTTTTATGACTAAGATAGCCCAACCCAACCCAAACCTTCATGCCAAATGAACCCTTAAGTGTTTTATAGGAATTTGGGACATAAAGGTAAATTTCTTTTAAATATAGAGGTACTTAAATAACATTTCCGGCCTAAGCATGTTTGGTAATTGACTAAAATAAAGGCAATTATTCTTCTTATTTTGTGCATGTTTTTTTATAAAAATTAAAAATTGACTAAAACTATCAATTCACAAACGAACCCTTAACCTACTGTGGCTCCATCGGGGCAAGTTTGGCCAGAAGCCTTGCAAGCCCAAAGGGAAGCCCCCTGTCCGTCAAGCACTCCACCAACTACAGAAACTCCATTGACTCCCTCGAACAGAAGCCAGTTTCCGGCATTTCCTAAAACATTGTAATTGGACGGAGCGACGAGCGTGCCATCAATACGAATAGTTATAGCACTGTTTTTGCATTGTCCACCAAAGTTTGCTGGTTTGCCAATCGAGTACCTTTCTGGCGGCACGTAAATTGTGGTTGGCTGTGCCGAACCACAGGCTAAAGCCCATGCACTCAAGAAGGACTTGGTTGAGTCGGTCTTGCCGTCGGGTTTGGCTCCCAAATTCAATACATTATATGTGATTGGAAGAGTTGATGATGATGATGATTGATGGAAGAAGAAGATGGTGAAGAGAAATGTGAGAACTGGAAGAGAGATTTCATGATGGTGGAGGAGAGAGAGAGAGATGAGTTTAGGAGTTGAAGAGGTTTTGAATTAGTTGAGAGGTATTTATAGAGGATATGCATGCATGTTCTCGTAACTGAAAAAAATCACAATATGTTTTTTTTAGGTCATGCGTAACTTAAAGTTTCTTATCTGGGATAATCTTTCCATTATGAAAAGGAAAGTTATAAAAAAAAAAAAAAAAAACACCACAACACACAAAATAAAAATGATGCGTTATGATATTCTTGAAATGATCAAAATAACGGTAGACGTTTTTTTTATTGGAAATAAAACACATTATTCTTTATAAAAATTCTATATAAAGTTGTCAAAATAATATGTAATTTAGGTATATAAAAAAAGGAATAGATAGGGTTCATAAAATTTTCAATATTGTAACAATGTTCACACCAAGTAAGATGTTGATATTACATGATAGAAAAGATAAGAAAGCTTAGCAGTAGGCAGTTACTAAAAGACACAGGATTTGTGAATGAACAACAAAAGGAGCAGATGCACGTAGGTGGCGTTTACATGAGAGATGGGAGATCTTCAAAGTTCAAAGTTTAGTTAAAGCCTTGTCTGGGAACTTTTTTAGTTTAAAAATCAAAAAATTAATAAAAAAATTGAGAAGTCATCAAATTATATAAAAAAGATTAAAATTCTATTTTCTCTTTATTTTTTGCATATTTTTTCATAAAAAAAAAAAAAATCATCCCAGATATACTAGTTTTCTTACTTCATATTTTAGCTAAAAAAAAAATTACTAGAATAACAGATTTCCAAACGAAATCTAAATGAACAAAAAGCACAGAAAGCATATAATATGAACGACCGTTAGCATGATTATTTTTGTTTTGCTTGGGAGCAAGATCAACGCCTCTACTCAATTTATGTCTCCATAGCCGCTAGGTGAAACTTGAGGCTAAATATCAAAATAAGACATTATTTTATTGGGTTTTTGAAAAATTGAGGCTTTCAATGATTATTTTTTTTATAAAAAAAAATTTCTTTATGAGCTTTAGGCGATGGGTTAAGTGACCTAATGGTTGAACCATCTCTGCATAGCTGCAATCTCTTTCTAATCTAATATTTACTTGAGTTGTTCATTAAATTACCAAAATATACCTCTTGTTATTCTATCCATACACACATATATACACATGCATATATAGACAGTTATTATTTGTAATGTTAGAATTTTTATTGAGCAATAATACATTTCTAAAAAAAAAAATACATAGAAACGGATTTAATTTGAAATGTATAGATGAGATTAATTATGAATGTATCATTGATTACAAATAAGTGCATATTAGATAAACAAATAATATTTAATACAAAGAAACGTACATGTGATACAACTACAAATGATGAAGCAAGCTTATGAGAAAATTGTTGGACAATCTTCACTGTATTTGGAAAAATAAATTCTGTTTGTGTACTAAATAACAAACAGAATACAAAAGAAATAAAGGAAAGGAGGGAGAATGTTTGATTACAAAAATCAAACTAGAAATAAAATTAAATAAATAAAAACAAATTTTATTTTGTTACAAAAATAAAATCAAAATTTGATGTAAATAAATAAAACAGAAAATTAACAACTTACTTGATTAATTTCTTGAACAATATTCTGATCAAGTCTAGTGTTTGATACTGTGTCCTTAAGACAGATTTGTCCTCTCCACGGTGCTTTCAGATTTTCGGACATCTATCTCCCATGATAAAATGATCAACAACGAATAAATGCAGCACTATAATTTATTCGCACAACGAACACACTAAGTGTATACACTCTTTTTCAGAAGAACAATAATGCAGCAATGTAGAGTAATGTTATTTTTCTAGACGAAAATTATGAATGAAAACATCAAATGAGGGCTGCCTATTTATAGATGTAGTGGTGGCTTTTTTTCAATTTGAATTAAACAGGTATCAAACCTGTTTGAACAGGTGCAACACTGTTTCAACAGATAACCAAATATGTTCGGTTGAATTTGCACAGATTTAAATCTATTTGAATTTAAATTCAAACAGGTATGGGTTTTCCTTGAATTAAACGGACAGATTTTGAAATCTGTACAGAAGGTTCAGACATATTTGAATTTTAAACGGTCTGATTTTATTTTACCAAAAAATAAATTAAATTCAAATGTTTTTGGCCCAAAAATATTAGTATTGGGCCGGACAAGCCCAACCCAACCTCACACCACGCACCCAAGCCCAAGCCCAGCCCGCCCGACGGCGGCGGCGGCGCGCGTGTGTGGTAATTTTTGGGTCCAATAGGCCTAGCCCATTTTGCCCATAACCTCCCTCTCTACAAAACTTGGGTGCCTTTCGGGGCTTACCCCAAGTTCCAACTCCAAGCCTTATAAACCCATTCAAAGTTTCTCACCAAATCAATGTGGGACAAGCCATTTTTCAAACCTTAAGAAATTTTCACCAAAAACTTCATTTCTATGGAGCTCACTTTGGCTTCAATTTTCCATTCACCCGATAATGGTTTTGAGCAACCAAACATATCACGTGAATCACAACGCGGCAAAGAACGCGTTACCACTTAGACCTGCAACTTTGGCGTATGGGTCCCATCTAAAAATTAGACCAAAGTCGAGGAAAAAATATGTTTTTCCAGATTTTTCCAAAACCATATTTCTAACAAAATCCCACATGAATGGAATTTGATGACAACGGAAATGCAACAATATGCAGAATTTGTTGAAGAGTATAAATCGAAAATATCTTACATCAGGATAGGTAGCTTTCGGCCTTGAACTTTCCCTAGTGATAACCTATCAGACTTACTAGCTAACCAATGGACGCGATGCCTTGAATTGTTCAGCCGTTTGTGTAAGCCAAGACAATAGATTTCACACAAAATATCTTCTAACACATCATGGTTCTCACTGTTGTGTTCATTCTAGCCTTGAACGCTCCTGGTTTTCATGAGTGCTTCTAGAGAATTTAGCCTCTTCATTCTCATAGAACTGGCCCCAGTTCGACACTCATATAGGTGATTCTTATTGTTAGTATCTCCTTATACTCGTCTTGATTTTTATGCCTAAATCAAGATATAAGTAATCATTAAAAGCTAAGCTTATCCTTAGACCCCTGCATACAACACATGTTGCAGATATCACTCTCACCATAGGAATAGGTAGGGAATTTTAATCCCTTGGTGATTTCTGGCGAGCCACACATAACTTAGTTGTCCCTTTGAACTTAGTTCTTGGGATCTCCAGTCATATAAGTAGGGTTACCATTATGATGACTCTTATGTAATAGGCTTTAATTCCATCCCCTTCGATGAACTATACACTTGCTCTTTTGTCAAACCTTTTGTTAACGGATTCGCAATATTCTCTTTAGATTTCATATAATCTATTGAGATTATTCCATTTGAGAGCAATTGCCTTACGGTATTATGTCGACGACGAATATGTCGTGACTTACCATTATACATATGATTTTGTGCCCTACCTATTGCAGATTGACTATCACAATGAATGCAAATAGCTGGCATAGGTTTTGGCCACATTAGAATGTCTTCTAAGAAGTGACGAAGCCATTCTGCTTCTTCTCCTGCTTTGTCTAAAGCTATGAACTCAGATTCCATTGTGGATCGTGCGATGCATGTTTGTTTCGTGGATTTCCAAGAAACTGCAGCGCCTCCGAGAGTAAAGACATATCCACTAGTGGATTTTGAATCTTTAGTATCCGATACCCAATTGGCATCACAATAACCTTCGAGTACTGCTCGATATTGAGTAAAGTTCAAACCATGATCATAGGTAAATCTTAGATATCTAAGAATCCGAATGATCGCCTTCCAATGGTCTTCTCCGGGGTTACTAGTGTACCTACTCAATTTACTGACAGCATAAGCTATATCAGGACAAGTACAATTCATTAGGTATATTACGCTTCCAATGATTTGGGAGTATTTTAACTGAGACACCGCATCACATTTATTTTTTGATAAATAAAGACTGATGTCTACAGGTGTTCTAGTTACATTCATATCATCCTTGATAAATTTACCAAGAATTTTCTCAATATAATGTGATTAAGATAATGCATATCCGTCAGATGTTTTAGTAATTTTCATTCCTAATATAACATTTGGGACCCCCATATCTTTCATATCAAATCTTCTATTCAGCATTTGCTTAGTTGATTTGATAATATTTTGACTACTTCTACTAATAAACATGTCATCCACATAAAGACAAACTATGACATATCCTTGGTCAGTGTTTTTAACATAGACGCACTTGTCACATTCGTTTATCTTAAACCCATTAATAAGCATAACATGATCAAATTTTTCATGCCATTGCTTAGGTGCTTGTTTTAATCAATAAAGAGATTTTACAAGCCAACAAACTTTCTTTTCTTGCCCTAGCACTACAACCCTTTCGGGTTGCTCCATATAGATCTCTTTATTTAGATTACCGTTTAAGAAAGCTGTCTTAACATCCATTTGATGTATTTCTAAATTAAACAACGCTGCTATAACAATAAGCATGCGAATGGATGTTATTCTTGTCACAGGGGAATATGTGCCAAAATAGGCCAAACCTTCCTTTTGTCTGTAACCTTTTACTATAAGTCTTGCTTTATACTTGTCTATTGAACCATCTGCTTTCATTTTTCTCTTGAATATCCATTTATATCCAAGAGGTTTAGAATCAGGTAGAAGATCCACCAATTCCCAAGTATGATTTTGCATAATGGATTCAATTTCATTATTAACAGCCTCTTTCCATGAAGGTGCTTCAGTACCTGTCATTGCTTCATTGAAGCTTTGAGGTTCATTTTCTAACAGGTATGTCAGAAAATCGGGACCAAAGGATTTTGATGTTCTTGCTCTCTTACTCCGTCTTGGTTCATCATCAGTTAAATCCTGTTGGTCGAGACCATTACTAGTCTCTTGTGTTTGATTGTCATTAGTCTCTTGACTTTGTGTACAATCATAAGTTCTTTTCTGTGAATTTAATTCATATCCTTTCTTGTAAAGAAAGACATGTTCAAAAAACACAGCATTCTTTGACTCTATAATAGTGTTCACATTTATATCAGGTATTTCTGATTTATAAGTCAGAAACCGATATGCACTACTATTCTGAGCATAACCAATAAACACACGATCCACTATTTTTGGTCCTATCTTAGTCTTTTTCGGAACAGGAACTTCTACTTTTGCCAAACACCCCCACACTTTTAAGTATTTATAGGAAGGTGGTCAACCTTTCCATAATTCATAAGGAGTGCTGTTGGTTTTCTTGTGGGGTATTCTGTTAAGAACATAATTAGCAGATAATATTGCTTCCCCCTACAAGTTCTGAGGTAAGCCCGAACTTAGTAACATGGCATTCATCATTTCTTTAAGGGTTCTATTTTTCCTTTTAGCAATTCCATTTTGCTGTGGAGAATAGGGTGCTGTAGTTTGGTGAATAATGCCATGTTGTGCACAAAATTCATTTAATGGTGTATCATATTCACCACCCTATCACTTCTTACCATTTTAATGGTTTTTCCAAGTTGATTTTCAACTTCTGTTTTGTAGAGTTTAAACATCTCTAAGGCTTCATTTTTGTTTCTAAGTAAGTATACATAACAATATCTTGTGCAATCATCGATAAATGTTATGAAATACTTTTTTTGCCTCCTCTAGTTTGAACAAATTTAAGATCACATACATCAGTATGAATTAATTCTAGAGGTTCAGTTTTTCTTTCAACCGATTTAAAAGGAGCCTTAGTTAGTTTCGCTTCTACACAAATTTCATATTTGTGATTAGGATCAATTTCAAACTTTGGTATATAATCCAAACCAATTAATCTACGCAAAGCATCAAAATTCACATGTCCTACTCTACCATGCCATAAATTCGATTCAAGAATATAAGCAAAAGATGTGTTATTCTTATTCATAGTAAGTTTTGGTACAACCGTCATTACATTCAATTTAAAGAGACCATCATTCATGTATCCCTTACCAACATACATACCACTCTTTTAATACAAATTTATTAGACTAAAAAACAGCCTAAAACCATTTTTACTTAACAAAGAGCCAGAAACTAAATTCTTCCAGATGTCAGGTATATGTAGTACGTTGTTGAGGGTCAGTTCTTTCCCTGACGTCATCTTCAAGATCACCTTTCCTTGTCTAGCCACGGTAGAAGTAGAAGAATTTCCCATGAAAAGTTGTTCACCATTTGCAGCCTCATTGTAAGTTGTGAACATCTTCTTGTCCGCACAAATGTGACGAGTTACTCCAGTGTCAACCCACCATTCCTTGGATTTCCAACCAAATTAGCCTCAGACACCACAGCAGAGAGGTTGATGTCATTTACCCCATCAGAGATGTAATCTAATTATGTTACATTGGCTTGATTGGTAGTCTTCTTACTTGTGCTTCCGCGATCCTTCTTAGGGCGGCGGCAGTCAGAAGCTCGATGTCCAGTTTTGCCACAGTTATAGCATTTTCCTTTGAACTTTTTATTGTCATTGTTGTCGCCTTATTTAGGACCATCTCCAGTAAACTTCCTCTTTTTGTTATGTGATTTGTGAACCTATTTAACCACATTAGCCTTGGACTCTATGGGATTTTTCCCATTCCCCTTTTCAGCGTTTCGGTTATCTTCCTCAATTCTCAATCTTACAATCAATTCATCCATGGTCATCTCCTTGCGTTTATGTTTTAAATAATTTTTGAAATCTTTCCAAGCCGGTTTCCACTAAAGCAGCGACTTGGAAAGACTCACTAAGAGACATACCTTTAGAATGAATATCATGCAAAATTATTTGAAAATTTTGAACTTGAGAAATTACTGTTTGAGAGTCTACCATAACGAAGTCTAGAAATTTACCGACAACAAATTTCTTTGTGCCGGCATCCTCTGTCTTGTATTTTTTCTCCAAAGAATCCCATAATTATTTTGCTGTTTTCAGAGGGCTGTAAACATTATACAGCATGTTGTCAAGGCCATTGAGGATGTAGTTTATGCACAGGAAATTGAATGCTTCCAAGCATCTATAGCAGCAACAACTTGCCGATCACTTTCATCCTCTCTAAGTACTGGAGCCTCTTCACGGAGAAACTGAGCCAAATTTAGAGTTGTAAGATAAAACAGCATTTTTTGCTACCATCTCTTAAACTCAATACCGTTAAATTTTTCCGATTTTTCTCCATGATTTATTGGTACTTGAACATGGTTCTGGATAGGGACCAGAGTTTGTATAACAATTGGAGTACCACTTCTAGTTACAGTTTCAGTTGCAGTAGCCATAATATCTTATTACAAAAATCAGAAAAATCAAAACACAAATTAATTTTCGAGTTACTAAAACTAAAAAATAAATTATAACACAAAATAATTTTATTTTTCCTTGTTACTAAAACTAAAAAAATAAAATACCACAATAAATTTTTTTTTGGGTGGATAAGTCATAAAATAAAAGACAAAAAACTTACACCACTACAAGGGGCATACCCCAGGCCCTAAGCCAAAGCACTATACAAGAAACAGGACCATGAAACTAAAAAATAAAAACAAAGCCGAAAAGGCCATAACCAAACCAGTATGAACTGAAATCATAACATATCTAAGCGTTCAAAAGGAAAAAGAAAAAAAACAAAATTAAACTAGGGAGCCCAATCATAGTAGAGATAACCCAAAAAATGTGTTCATGGGCCGCATGCAAATTTCATGAGGAACATGAACACACCCATACCAGCTAGGTAGTAAACAGCCAAGAGTAATCAATCTGTTTTGTGCCCCCCATGCACAGCCCGCATGGGTAGGCCATCTAGCAAACAAACTAAACAAAACAACATAAAATAAAATCTTTCTTCACACAATGAGGCGCTTTCAGCAGCCATCCATACGAACACAGTCAGTTCCCAAACACGAAGGAACCAAAGCTGAATCCCGAAACAGACATCACCATCAAAGGAAGTACTGTTCTGCCACCCCATGCATCCCAAACAGAGCTTAGACATTACAGTATACCCCGTAAACAACAAATACCGAAACAAGATTAGCATGTCCACAGACCAATAATAAAATGACAGGTCACATTGTACACCACACATATATATGCTCACTGCACTCAACCCACAGATATATATGCTCACATCACTCAAGAAATATGGCTCCATATACCTACAAAAATAACAAATACAGGAGATATATAGAAACATGTTAGTCTCTCTCAATATGGCTAGTGATGTTGGGTTAGGAGTTAGTTTATTCCTTACACTATACTCAACCCTCATAAAATATGGCACACACTCAAGCTTTCCCTTCCCTGTGGTTCGCATACCTATAACAATAACAAACATTAGGAAACCCCACAATGTATGTGCTGGCCATCACTCAACCCACAATTTTTGAACTCACATCCCTCTCAACAGATATAGCATTCTTCAACAAGGTGTGAGGTAGCCTCCATGAGCTCAAATACCATTTAACAGTATGATGTGAATTCAAATTGGTAATATGCATTACCTTGAATCTAACCATGTCCACAATACACTTTATAACCCACCTCTTCAGGGACCATATCCTTGCTAAAGACTCTATTATTCCTAGCAATCCATAACTGGTACACAGTACAAGTAAAGGCAAGCTTGGTAATAATAGTCTCTAAAGACTTCCCTTTCATAGATTTAGCAATGAGCTAGACCAAATCATTCCAAGGAATTGACGGCCAATCAACATTCATTTTACCTTTTATGCAGGCCCAAATTCTTTCAGAGAAAGGATAGTCAAAGAAAAGGTGATTATGGTCTTCACATGGGTGTTGGCAAAAGACACACTCAGTAGATTGAGTCACACCAAAGAGTTTTAATCTATCTCCAGTGTTCAATCTGCGAAGAATAGCCATCCACACCACAAAACTCACTTTAGGGATGTTATGAGGCCCCCAAATAATCTTAAACCAGTTCACATGATCAAAATGTTGCCTTAAGGAGTGCCATGTGGACTGATAGTAAATTTACCATTAGAAGCAGGACTCAAACTAACTTGAATTCACAATATTACAAACTTAACTCATAAATCCTTGCTCAATTACTCACCTATGAGCTTCAATTCTCCCAAATTATTGTTAATCTTTGAGTTTAGTTCCAATCCTCAAGCTTTGAGCCAATATTCATGATTTGAGCCCCTCTCTCTCTCTAGAGCCATCTCTTCCTCTCTCTCTAGAGTTCATTTCGGATTTTGAGTTCACAAAAATGAGGGACTTAAGTGTTTATTGGCCTATTTATAGGCTTGCTTAATCATGTTGATTAAGTTTAAGTAATGACACTCTAATTAATCATTTTGAATCTAATTATTTTGATCCAAATTAATTTCTAATTAAATTTCACCATAGGCTCTAAAAATTACGCCAATCACAATGACGTAGTCAATTTCGGTTTCTGTGGCCGATAAGGCCTTCAATTTAAATTCTAAAGCAGATAATCAAACAGATTTTCCTACGGTGAACAGATAAAAATTCAAAACCACATATATTCATATAACGGCACTCAAAATCATATCAAACACATAATCACAATCATAATTAAGGTTAATTAGCATAATACGGACTGGGGTTATCAAAGTCTTCCCCCCTTTAGGAAGTTTGGTCCTCCAAACTTATTTTACCTTCGTCAGGAAATAAATGTGGATAGCGTAGTCGCATTTCGTCTTCTTTTTCCCATGTAGCGTCCGTCCCATAGTGTTCTCTACATTCCACTTTCACCATCGGGATGGACTTGCTTCTTAACTGTTTCACTTGCCGGTCAATGATTCGTTCCAGCCATTCTGCGTATTCGATATTTTCATCAAGAGCTATCTGGTGATAATCAATTACATGAAACGGATCCCGAAGATAACCCCTTAACATCGATACATGAAACACGTTATGGATTTGTTCGAATCCTGGTGGCAAAACAACTCTGTAAGCAACTGGACCATGCCTTTCTAGAATCTGAAACGGCCTAATGTAACGAAGCGACAATTTTCCTTTCTTACCAAATCTTACTTGGCCTTTCATTGGTGTCACACGGATAAACACATGGTCACCAGCCTCATACTTGAAAGGTCTTCTTCGAACATCTGTATAATTCTTTTGTCGGTCCTGAGCTGTTTTGAGCCTTTGCTTAATAATTTTGATCTTCTCAGAAGTGCCTTGCACAATTTCAGGCCCAAGAAGAGCCTTATCCCCGACTTCTGTCCAACAAATTGGTGATCTACACCTTCTACCATACAAAGCCTTGTATGGTGCCATACCGATGCTGGAGTGGAAGCTGTTATTGTATGCAAACTCTGCTAATGGCAAATAATCTTCCTAACTCCCTTGAAAATCCAAAGCACGCATTATGAGCATGTCTTCTAAAGTCTGTATGGTCCGTTCTGATTGTCCATCCATTTGTGGATGGAATGTGGTACTGAATCTCAATTCTGTTCCCATAGCCTTTTGCAGACTTTTCCACAATCTAGACACAAACTTCAGATCTCTATCCGAAACTATGGATACCGGAACCCCGTGTAAACGAATAATCTCATCAACATATATAGTAGCCAGTCTATAAGCATCAAACGTAGTTCTAACAGGCAGAAAATGTGCAGATTTAGTCAGTCTATCAACTACAACCCAGATAGAATCCATACCTCGAGGAGTTCGAGGTAGACCAACAACGAAGTCCATAGTCACATGTTCTCACTTCCATTCTGGAATAGGGAGAGGTTGAAGTAGACCGCCTGGTTTCTGATGTTCAGCTTTAACTTGCTGACATTGGAGGCATTTGGACACAACAAGAAATTCATAATGACCATACCTTGTTCGAAACGCAGTTTTCTCAACATCCTCTGCTTTCACATTCAACTGGTGGTATCCGAATCTCAAATCAATTTTGGAAAACACCTGTGATCCCTGCAACTGGTCAAACAAATCATCAATACGAGGTAAGGGATATTTATTCTTTATTGTCACCTTGTTCAGTTCTCGATAGTCAATACACAGGCGCAAGGTTCCATATTTTGGAGAAGTGTGTGAGTTATTAACTCGTGCTCTGATACCACTCTGTCATGACCTAAACCCGCCCCCATGGGTTAAGGACATAATCGACAGGTAATCATGAGATTGCCTACAGCCTCAATCCAAATAAAAGATATAAATCTTAACAGAGTCAAGGGGCCAAAATGGAAGCAAGCTTAAAGCTTTGTCCATAGAGCTGTGTTTACATGGCACATCATAACATTACACATATATTCGTTAATAACTCACATCAAAGGAAGTTAACATTTAAACCTTACACAACAGGATCATTCAAGTCATAGCCAGCCAAACCAAAAGCTTATGTACAAAGGCGATCCAAAGTTTTCGCCAACATTAGAAAAAGTACAACAACGAACAAAAGGGCAAAGACTAGTCTCGTACGTGAGACGTTTGGGCTGACTCCACAAAACTTGACTCTTCTCACATAACTTCACTGAGGCTGGGTTTGTACATCACTTGGCTCACCTACAGACACATGAATGAGCATGAGCGAAAGCCCAGTGAATAATATCAAATAAAGAAGATACATGAGCGGAGTCAGAAACAAATACATCAAATGGCCTTGGACCCAATTCAATTTTCTACTTAGTGTATCAAGCGACTACAGATTCAGACGTATCAAACGGCCGCGGGCCCAATCCATTCATTGCCGACGGCCTTTGGCCCATTCATTCATGTCCGACGGCCTTTGGCCCAATCATTCGTATCCGACGGCCTTTGGCCCAATCATTCATGTCCGACGGCCTTTGGCCCATTTATTCACATCCAACGGCCTTTGGCCCATTTATTCACATCCGATAGCCTTTGGCCCAAATATCTTTACTAACAAATATTTGTCCACAATTCAAATCAGCAAGCTTACAAGACTTGTATAGAAATAAGCAATTGGACAAATAACATACGTCAAAATATCTTTACTAAGATATTACTCACAGTGATCTGCCGGTGGATTTGTTCTCGTGCTTGACCCTACACATTTCATGAACCTAATGGGTCACAAACGATTCAATCCGTTCTTAATTCATACATCCCTCTCAGGCTTCTTTCTTATTCTTTTAACTCATTTACAACACTTAATGTATGCCTAAGAGTACTTAGAAAAGAAAGAGAACGGAAAATGAAACACAAAGCATCTTTTCAAAATTTCTGAAACAGGGCTCCCCGCTCGAGCATGGCTTTGGACGCTCGAGCGGACCCATTGGGTCTGCAAAAATACTGGTTGTCTTATTTTTACGCTCGAGCGTGACTTCGGACGCTCGAGTTGGGAGTCAAACTACAAGGCTTGGCAGTCGAGCGTGAGTTTCCCCGCTCGAGCGGACATGCCGGATTTTGGAATTTCCAGCAAGCTGCTTGAAGCTCAATCTTGCATTCAAACTTATGTAACTTGCATATGATGACTCATACTCCACATGCACAGCTTCTAACATGATATAAACACCAAATTACAACATTATGAAGTCTAATTTTCATGAATCAATTTCATATTCATATAATCTTTGCCAAATCCATCTTCAAAACATGTAGTTGAGTCCCATAGTCTCATTTTCCATGGATGCATGCCTTAATTGACTTCCAATTCAACTCATTTAACATATCTTACAAACAAACATGAAAACCCATAACAAATTGTTACATGCATGCACACATTGATCTCAATTTCATCATGTTCATCATGCTTTGCATTCAAATATGCATCTACAAGGCAATTTCTTACATGCATGTGCATTTTAACTTCAAACAACTCAATTCAACATAAATCCGCATTCTTGGTTCTAATATAACTTGAATTCACAATATTACAAACTTAACTCATAAATCCTTGCTTAATTACTCACCTATGAGCTTCAATTCTCCCAAATTATTGCTAATCTTTGAGTTTAGTTCCAATCCTCAAGCTTTGAGCCAGTATTCATGATTTAAGCCCCTCTCTCTCTAGAGTCGTCTCTCCCTCTCTCTCTAGAGCTCATTTCAGATTTTGAGCTCACAAAAATGAGGGACTTAAGTGTTTATTGGCCTATTTATAGGCTTGCTTAATCATATTGATTAAGTTTATGTAATGGCACTCTAATTAATCATTATGAATCTAATTATTTTGATCTAAATCAATTTCTAATTAAATTTCACCATAGGCTCTAAAAATTACGCCAATCACAATGACGTAGTCAATTTTGGTTTCTGTGGCCGATAAGGCCTTCAATTTAAATTCTAAAGCAGATAATCAAACAAATTTTCCTACGGTGAATAGATAGAAATTCAAAACCACATATATTCATATAAACGGCACTCAAAATCATATCAAACACATAATCACAATCATAATTAAGGTTAATTAGCATAATACGGACCGGGGTTATCACACTATCGAGAACTAAACAAGGTAACAATCAAAAATAAATATCCATTACCCCGAACTGACAATTTATTTGATCAGTTACAGGGTTCACAAGTCTTTTCGAAGATTAATTTGAGAGCCGGCTACCACTAGTTGAAGGTAAAGGCAGAAGATGTTGAGAAAACTGCATTTAGAACAAGGTACGGTCACTACAAATTTGTTGTTATGTCGTTTGGAGTGACTAACTCACCTGCAGCATTTATGGACCTTATGAACCGGATTTTCAAAACTTATCTTGATGAATTTGTTGTGGTTTTTATCGATGATATTTTGATGTATTCAAAGAATAGATTTGAACATGAACAACATCTAAGAACTATCTTGCAAACACTTAGAGAAAAGAAATTATTTGCTAAACTTACGAAATGTGAATTTTGGTTGGATGAAGTTGTTTTCTTAGGGCATGTCATCAACAGAGATGGAATTTTAGTAGACCCACAGAAAATTGAGGCAATTGTAAACTGGCCTACACCAACCAATGTGACAAAAGTACGTAGTTTTATGGGCTTAGCCGGGTACTACAGAAGGTTTGTCAAGAATTTCTCAAAAATAACTGTACCTCTTACCCAACTGACACACAAGGGACAACCATTTGAATGGAATGACAAAAGAGAATCTGCATTTCATGAACTGAAAACGAGACTAACCACTGCACCAGTGTTGACATTGCCTACAAGTACGGAAAACTTTGTGATTTTCAATGATGTGTCTTATAAGGGTCTGGGGTGTGTGTTAATGCAGGATGGACGGGTTATTGCTTATGCCTCATGACAATTGAGACCACATGAGAAGAACTACCTGATACATGACCTAAAATTAGCCGCAGTTGTATTTGCCTTAAAAAAATTGGCAGCATTACTTGTATGGGGAAAAGTAAGAAGTTTATACAGATCACAAAAGTTTGAAGTATTTCTTTACTCAGAAAGAGTTGAACATGCGGCAGAGAAGATGGCTCAAACTGATAAAAGATTACGATCTTCAAATTCAGTATCACCCCGGGAGAGCCAATACAGTTGCTGATGCCTTGAGCAGAAAATCAATGTTTGGCTTGCTTATTTACTGAACAGAAAGAGATCTTACATGATTTTGAGAAATTCGAGATTGAAGTGGTGTTACATGAGCAAGGTGGATTGATAATCGCTATTTCAGCTGAACTAGCAATCATTGATGAGATTAAACAGAAATAGAAGGAGGATGAATTCCTCAAAAAGTTAGTTAATGGATTTGAAATGAATCCGAGACTGGGATGTAGTGTCGTAAATGAAGTCTTGAAATTCCAAGACAGATTGTGTGTTCCGAATATTCCCGAGTTAAAGAGGAGAATTCTCAGTGAAGCCCATAAATCGATGTTTGCTATGCATCCGGGTAACAACAAGATGTATCAGGACCTAAAGTAGAGTTATTGGTGGCCAAATATGAAACGTGAGATTGCAGAATATATGTCTAAATGTCTCTAGTGTCAGCAAGTTAAGGCTGAACACCAAAAATCGGTAGGTCTACTTCAACCCCTCCCTATTCCGGAATGGAAGTGGGAGCACATAACCATGGATTTTGTTGTTGGCCTACCTCGGACACCTAGAGGTATGGACTCTATTTGGTTTATAGTTGATAGACTAACTAAATCTGTACACTTTCTGCCTGTGAAAACTACATATGATGCATATAGATTTGCCACCATTTATGTTGACGAAATTGTTTGTTTGCATGGAGTTCCGGTGTCTATTGTGTCGGATAGAGATCCGAAATCTGTATCTAGATTCTGGAAAAGTCTTCAAGCAGCAATGGGAACAGAGTTGAGGCTTAGTACAACATTCCATCCACAAACTGATGGGCAATCAGAACAGACTATACAGACTCTAAAGGATATGCTTCGAATGTGTGCTTTGGATTTTCAAGGGAGTTGGGAGACTTACCTACCATTGTCCGAATTTGCATATAATAACAGTTTACACTCCAGCATTGGCATTGCACCATATGAAGCTTTGTATGGCCGAAAATATAGATCTCCAATATGCTGGACTGAAATTGGGGATAGAGTCTTGCTTGGGCCCGAGCTTGTGCAAACAACTACCGATAAAATCAGAATTATTCAACAAAGGCTTAAGACGGCCCAAAGTCAACAAAAGAGTTATGTGGATGTTAGGAGAAAGCCTCTTGAATATGAGGTCGGTGATCATGTGTTCATTCGTGTAAATCCGATGAAAGGCCAACTAAGATTCGGTAAAAAGGGTAAACTATCAATTTGCTACATTGGGTCGTTTCAAATTCTAGAGAGACTTTGTCGAATTGCTTATAGAGTTGCCTTACCGCCGGGAATGGAACAAATGCACAATGTGTTTCACATGTCAATGTTGAGGGGCTATCTCAGAGATCCGTTCCACATAATTAACCATCACCGAATAGCACTTGATGAAAATATGAAGTACCGGGAATGGCCGGAACGGATTATCGATTGACAAGTAAAGTAGCTGAGGAACAAATCCATTCCAATGGTAAAGGTGGAGTAGAAAGAACATTATGGTAAGGTTGCCATGTGGGAAAAAGAAGAAGAAATGCGACAGCACTATCCACATTTGTTTCTAACAGAAGGTAACATAAGTTTGGGGGACCAAACTTCCTAAAGAGGGGAAAATATGACAAATCTACTCTATGTTATGTTAATTAATCTTAATTATGCTTATAATTATGAACTTGATATGATTTTGAGTGCTAATTATATGATTATGAGTGTTTGTGAAGTTATATTTGTTCACCGTAGGGAAATCTGTTTAATTTTTTGCTATAAAAATTAAATTGAAGGCCGTAGAGGCGGCAGAAACCAAAATTGGCCGTATTATTGTGATTAGCATAATTTTTAGAGCCTATGGTGAAATTTAATTAAAATTGATTTGAATCAAAATAATTAGATTAATTTGACTTAATTAAGTCCATTTGATTGGGTCTAAGCCTTGATTAGCCAATGTAATTAGTGAGATGTATATATATGTGCTAATTAGAGACTTAGCTCCTATTTTGAACTCATTCTCACCATTTGGCTAAGTCATACACTTCAAGAGAGCAAACTCTGCACCTAGAGAGAGAGAGAAGAGAGTTGAGAAGAAATTGTAGGAGATTGGAGGAATTGAGCTAGATTACACTTGAATTCAAACCTTAGATATAATTTCTTACCTTAATCCTTGTACATAAAAAAAAAAAAAAAAGAGGCTGAATTCATCTTGTTCTTGAACTCATTTGCATGGAATTGTACATTGAAAGCATGAATTACTTAGGAATGGAGGAATTGAATTGAATTGTATACATGCATGTATAAATCACCAAATTGAGTTTGAATTTCATGGAATTTTGCACATGCATGAAGCTACACTTGACATTTTTGGCGATGTTCCATGATTTTACCACTTTTCACCTCATGAATGAGAGTATTGGAGAGATGTGAAAAGAAAAGAATACAAATCATATCATATATGGTTTCTACTTCACGTTTTGAGTTTGAATTCGGAACAATAGTTCATGGTTTTGAGTAATTAGTCTCCAATTACCTATGTTTTCATGTTATATAATGTTTTCCATGTTTTTGTACTAAAAATGTAAGTTTTGAACCTTTGGAATTAAGATTTGAAGCTAAAACAGAGTTCTGGAAAACCCAAAATTCGACCTGTTCGCTCGAGCGAGGAAAGTGTCGCTCGAGCATGGAAATCGAGCTCCCATAAGTTTTACAAAATCTTATAGATTGCTCGAGTGACCAAAGTGGCACTCGAGCGAAGACCCCTTTTACTTAGTCTTCCACTCGAGCGACCGTCGAGTGGGAAATTCACACAACCAGTACTTTTGCAGACCGCTCGAGCGACAGAAGTTACGCTCGAGCGACCACCCCTATTTTTGAATCCCGGCTCGAGCAAAGGAAGGTGGGCTCAAGCAGAGGGCCCTAATTTAGAAATTTTGAAAAGACGTTTTATATTTCATTTTCCGTTCTTTTTCACTTCTAAGCACTCTTAGGCATGCATTGAGTACACTAAATGAATTAAAGAGCATGAAAGAAGCCTAAGAACATTAAGCAAATTAAGGAACGAGATAAATTATATTATGACCAAATACATTATGAACTATGTAGGGGTCAAGCGCAAGGACAAATCAAGCACCGGAACACTGTGAGTAATATCTTAGTAAAGATATTTTTATGTATGCATTGTTTTCTAAATGTTACTTGTGTGGTAAATTTCCGACTCTATGAATTTGTACTACGAATGAGTATTCTATTCGCTTGATTCGTAATAAAGTATGTGGAGAGATCGATACATAAGTATGAAATGGGCCTAAGGCCATTTGGCATGTTTGACAAAGATACAGATTGGGCCTAAGGCCGTTTGGTATATTTGACGAAGACATGGATTGGGCCCAAGGCTGTTTAGAATGCTTAACAAGAAAGACTAGTAGTCTTCTTATATACAAATTGGACCAAAGGTCATTTTGAATATGAGTGTGGATGTGATCACGATCATATGCGCATAATTATGAATATAAGAATGGTTGACCTAAGGTCGTTTAGTAATATGATATGGAGGACTGGTGATCCTTGGTACATGGATCCATTAGACCTAAAGCTGGCCTATAAATGAGTATTGGACCCGAGGTCGTTTTGTATAGATGGACCTTGTAGACGTCCTTGAACGTCCCGAGAGGGAATCCCGTTTTGTTCATTTTGGGCTCACTACAGTTCGGACTCAAATGTCACGGTTCTGAATCTGAACTCGCAAAGTGTAATGCGAGACCGATAAATCACCAAAGAGTCCAAATCTGGCAAATCATTTTGAAAAACAGATTTTTAGAAAGAAGTGCCAAACATGGATTGCTTTGCCAGATACAGAGTCGCCACCTAAATATTTTATTTTTGGGGAAATTTAGGAAACCCTGACTCGTTGCCTAAGGCTACGTGTCCGTCATCACTAAAGTTGCCTCGGCTCGGGAACTTGGGTACGATTGGGGAAGGTCAGCTATGAGCACCCCCGCTCGCCCGATCAAGATCGGCCACTACTAAACATGATATCTGGTTTTGAAAACATATGCGCTCTTATTCCGGTTTATTAGCCTAGAATTACTATGTGATGCGCATAGCATACAAGTATAGACTGGATCACCTAAGTTGGAACAAAACATTTCATGTTTGTTTATTTGAAAATGGTTTGATGGTGCTACCCGCAAGTAGGCTAAGACGTGAATTTTTGCCACCCTCAAGTGGGCTTAGAAAACATGATTTTGCCCCTATCGAGTGGGCTTAAAACTCGCATTCAATGAATTGTTCCAATTCAGATAATCCAACCTTCACCCACAGGCATTCAGGCAGTCATATCACGTAAGCAAATAGCCTCATGGCAAGCATGCTATCATGGCAGTCACTCACACACATACAAGGATGCTAAAGCATAAACACTTACCGAGTACTCCGAGCCAAAACATAAACTAATTAGTAATCAATACATGATCCTAGTTCATGTTAAGATGGCTAATGCAACACATGCAAGATGCAACTAAGATAGGCTCGGCTATTCTAAGATGGCATGTGAAATGCAACAATCGATACATGTTTTCAAACTTGGAATTGAAATACAATGCAGTTAGCATGATGCGCCGAGCCCGGTGCATACAATACAGATGAATGAATGCAAGCATGCAAACATATAGATGCTAATTGAAACATGCCCTAAACTAACCATCATAAGCTAGTAAATAAAAGGGAGAAAGACGTGGGGTTGGAAGACATGTATCACACGCACGCACACTTATTACAAACTTCGCCCTCTCTTGGAGGGTCCGAAAGAATAATACAAATTAACTAACTAACAAGCTAATTAATTAATTACAAAACCACTTAACTAATTAGCAAATTAATTAAGCTACTAAGCAGTAAAACAGCCTCAGGAAGAGGGATGAATGTGTGCATGCTCGGCTTCGCTCGGAAATCCATCGCCATACCACATTTTGCCTCTGCTTACACTGCTCTGCACCTCTGAACACTGCACAAGTCTCAGGGATGCTTTTGAACCACTCTCTGAGGGTTGTGGGAGGTCACCGGCCAAGTGGAAAGACTACCGGCCATGGGATACTGCTCATCGACCACAAATGAAGCTCTCGGCCAGAAATTCATGGCCGGCCGGTACTGAAGATGGTCGACCGGCCATCTCTTCCTGCAGAATCTGTTTTGCTGCAGCAGAGGGAAAACAGGGCATGGCAATGCATTTTCAAAGCAATGTGTGCACAACCACCCTCCCTATCATGTCATGAACTCAAGGGAGTTTGGTTCTCGACCCTCGGACCATCAATCACGCATTTCAATGCATGATGGCCAAAGGAGCCAAGTGTGCAACTTTAATATCAAATGAAATGCACAAAAACACATAGGGGCCCCCCTAATCTCTATCATGATTAATCAAGAGGCAAGGGATGCAAACATGCAAGCGAAACTAATGCAACATGATCATGTTAAGGTAACAAGCATGCCAAATGCAATGCAACCTAGTCAAGCATATAAGATGCAACATGGACATTCAAGCATGCAAGGTAAACATGTGACAACATGTAAAGGGACAAGATATGCAAACATGCAAAGCAACTTAACAAAAGCATGCCAAATGCAATTAAACAGGCAACAACATGTTAATAGGCCAAGTATGTGACAACATGCAAGGCGAGCATGCAACAACATGCAAAAGATGGACTTAAACCAATATGGGCAGCTCTCAAATAGGCCCAAATCAGTGGCCAAAATGAGGAAAATGAGGCTCCAAAACTCATGCAAACATGCACAATGCAATGGCCCCGAACCTAAGGCACAAGATGCAACTCTCCAAGAGCATGGCAAGGATGAAATATGGCATACAATGACACATGTTCCAGCTCTGAAATGGCATATGAAATGACTCCAAAATGACCCCGAATCATGCCAACACTCATGCAATGCATATTGAATGGCTTAAATACCGAAACTAGTGAAGCACATTACACTAGAGGTATGCAAAGCAATGCACAAATGACCAAACCAGCCCCAAAAAGTCCCTATGCAGGCCCAAAACAGTAGCAAAATGGACTAAGATGATGGCTTGAAAGGCATAAAAATGAAGCTCATGTAATGGTCCATAAATGAGGCATACAAGCACAACTCTCAAATGCACTTAAAGAGTGATAAACATGGGGATATGGCGAATGAATAACCTCTGAAATATCATACACAATGATACTAAAACATGCAAACACCTCAATATAAGCATGGAATAGGCTTCAAAACTCAAAGCTAAGCATGGCTATTACACTACAACCATGCATGGCAAGCACCAATCGACCAAGAGTCCTAAAAATAGAGCTAAGGCAGCCCAAAATATAACCAAAACATGTTTGGAGTGTGGCCAAAAGGTGCTAGAATAGAGGGCCAAAACAACATGCAATGTGAGCTAGTAAGCATGATTTACACTACAAGCCTATGAAGCATGTGAGGGGCCACCAAACCAGCCAAAAAAAGAATCATGGAATGCCAAAATATGACCAAAAACCCACTGAAACATGGTCAATACATGCAAGAATGACATGCTCCTTTGATAAGCTATGAATGGGATTGCTCTACACATGCAAGAAGCAAACAAAAGGTGGCCAAAACAACTATGGACAGAGCCTAGTAAGGTCTCAAAACTCACCAAAAATGGCCTGAAACATGGCTTGGAAGCATGCAAATAAGGGCTCCTTTGTTAGGCCAAATATGTTAGAAATCAAAACAAGGAGAGAGAGGGTCACCCCTCTCTGATTTTGGCTCTCAAAAACACATGCTAGCCACTGAAAATCCACTGGATTTCAGTGGCTAAAAGGCCTAACAAAAGCCAACACAAATGCTCTAAGGCATGGCTCAAAACAAGGTAAAATGAAGCATGCAAGGGGGTAGATGACTCCCAACAGAAAAATGATCTTAAACAAACATGCTAAGGACCTCAAAATAAGACTTTTACATCAAAGCTCAAAAATTCTTGAAAGTATGGCTAAAATATGGAGCAAAATAAAGCTTAAAAGAAGGAATAGTGTGTTACCCTTGTAGCTTTAGCAAAACCAGCAGCTTCTTGGACCAAAAAATAGCTCTTTGAGACCTCTCAAGACCCTTCAAGAACCTTAGATCAATGGTGGAGGTGTGTGGCTATGAGGTGTGGTGTTAAAGGCCAAGAACAAGACCTTTTTGAACCCAAAATATAGAGATATAGAGATAGATATATCTCTTGTGCCTTAGACAAATTTTTCAACCCCTCTAAAGGAGAGGGAGAGCCTCTCTTACAGAAAAACAACAGGGTTCAAGCTTCCTCAAGAAGCTAAAAAGGTTCAAGCTTCTTGGAGAAGCTAAACAAGGGTTCAAGCTTCCTCAAGAAGCTAGAGCAAAGGTTCAAGCTTTTTGGAGAAGCTAAAAAAAGGTTCAAGCTTCTTGGAGAAGCTAAACAAGGGTTCAAGCTTCCTCAAGAAGCTAGAGCAAAGGTTCAAGCTTCTTGGAGAAGCTAAAAAAGGTTCAAGCTTCCTCAAGAAGCTAAAACAAAGGTTCAAAATGTTCAAGCTTCCTCAAGAAGCTAAAACAAGGGTGCAAATCCTCCATACACGTGTATGGAGGGGGTTAATTGTGCGTACCAGTTGTGCCAGCTGGCACTAAATATCTGCATAAAGCAGACGAATAGGGTTCGCCCAGCAAAAAGGCCGATCGACCAAAACAAAGGGCCGGTCGACTAAATACAATGCCGACCGGCCAACACCTTTGGCCGGTAGTAAGAAAACAGGGCCAGTGGCCTCAAGCCATGGTCAGTGAGGTGTGGGGATGGCCAACAAGCCATTCCCTGCTCTTAGAAGCAAAAACACAAGTGTTTGGTACATAACCAAGCACAAAACAAACAAGTCTAGAGGTCTTGAGGCAAGGCGCGCGGCCGAAACCTCCGAGAACTCAAGACGAACACGAACATGGATAATCATCGAGTGTTCAAACGATGACATCCAAGTCTTGAGGACGGTCAAAAATGGGGTGTCTACAGTTGCCTCTTTTTGACAAAACTCGAAAGTCATAACAATGACGGGAGTGAATGTC
Source organism: Camellia japonica (assembly GCA_030407325.1). Taxonomy (NCBI): domain Eukaryota; kingdom Viridiplantae; phylum Streptophyta; class Magnoliopsida; order Ericales; family Theaceae; genus Camellia; species Camellia japonica. The sequence continues at coordinate 98,886,901 of JAPPVO010000017.1, read as the reverse complement.
AAAGCCCATAGACGACCCATTTTTGACAAGGCCGAAGACTTAGACAAAGCATGCAAAATACAGATAGAGATATGCGCCTGAAGGCAGGGGCAAAATGCAAGAACAATGCACAAAGCCGAGCATAACTTATGATCATGCAAAGAAAGCTGTAACGAGGCATATCATGCAGCAGTTTTAAACAATCATACACAAATCTAACTACATTTCATGCAGAAAGGATGTAAGAAAATTATACAATCTCAGCCACGCACCGCGCAGGAAAGACTAAGAGTGACCATTGGGGACACCCGAGGTCTCAAATAAGATTCCGACGCGTTGCACGCGAAAGGAAAAAGAGGGGCACAAGCATTGGAACATGTTCCAAATGCTCTTAACCAAAGAGGGGGAAACATAGGGACGTATCTCAGTGTTTCGGAAGGGAGGAGAAACATAGGGACGTATCCCGGTGTTTCAGAAAGGAAGGAGAAACATAGGGACGTATCCCGGTGTTTCGGAAGGAAGGAGAAACATAGGGACGTATCCCGGTGTTTCAGAAAGGTATAAGCATTGGAACATATTCCAAATGCTCTTAACCAAAGAGGGAGAAACATAGGGACGTATCCCGGTGTTTCAGAAAGGTATAAGCATTGGAACGTATTCCACATGCTTTTAACCAAAGAGGGAGAAACATAGGGACATATCCCGGTGTTTCGGAATGGTATAAGCATTGGAACGTATTCCACATGCTCTTAACCAAAGAGGGGGAAACATAGGGACGTATCCCGATGTTTCGGAATAAGAAGACGAAACATAGGGACGTATCCCGGTGTTTCAGAATAAGAAGGAGAAACATAGGGACGTATCCTGGTGTTTCGGAACAAGGGAGGAGAAACATAGGGACGTATCCCGGTGTTTCAAAATAAGAGGGAGAAACATAGGGACGTATCCCGGTGTTTCGGAACAAGGGAGGAGAAACATAAGGACGTATCCCGGTGTTTCAAAATAAGAGGGAGAAACATAGGGATGTATCCCGGTGTTTTGGAAAAAGAGAAGAAACATAGGGACATATCCCGGTGTTTCGGAAAGGTATAAGCATTGGAACGTATTCCAAATGATCTTAACCAAAAGGGAGAAACATAGGGACATATCTCGGTGTTTCGGAAAAAAGGAGAAACATAGGGACGTATCCCTGTGTTTCGGAACAAGGAGAAGAAACATAGGGACGTATCCCGGTGTTTCGGAAAGGAGAAGAAACATAGGGACGTATCCCGGTGTTTCGGAAATGTGAGAGTGTGCAAAACAATGCAAGGGAAAAGTGCATAACAATGCAAGTGAAAAGGTGCATAACAATGCAACTGGAACGTGCATAACAATGCAAAGAGAACGGTGCACAACAATGCATTTTTCAGTGCAACATCAATAGCATGTTTGAAGTAAACTACTGAATAAGGAAATACACGGCTTAACGAGGCCAATTCAAACGCAACCTTCGATTTACCTCTCAGAGGACTTGGCAACACGCTCAGTTCAAAAGGGTATACCCTATTCATATTGGCGAGAGGTAACATCTGCATGTGAAACCCTCAGGTGCTGCCTGAACTGCCATTCTGACTTGAAGCAAGCTTACACTTGGGGTCGAGATACATTCATACTCTAGAGAAACGGCGAGGCCTGAGGAGGTGCACCTGGAATGCAGTCTCGGAATTCGCTGGAGTTAAAACACACTAAGATGCTCCACATTTTCCCTCTTTTCTTTTGCTCTGCAATCTGGAACCCACATAGCTTCAGATAGGTCCTGATTTTACTGTTCTCACATGACCTGGGTTGAACCTTGCGGTTTTTATGAAAGAACAAATCCTATTTTGCACAAATGTGGAGAATGGCACAGCACTCTGAGCACAAAACAAATTATTTTGAAATTGAGGGATGAGTTTTTGACCGGGTATTGAGCCCACGACTGAACACAGCACACCACGACTCAACAAAGAAAAACAAAAGGTAAACAACCTAAACACATCTATTGACATCCGAAACGACTCAAAACAAGAATCGAGACAAACAACAAAACACAAGACTCAAATATGCACAGGGAGCCTGTTTCTCCGGGTATGGTTTCCCACCCTTTCTCACTTGTGATTCTCACATCACTTGGCACTCAATCTCTAGTTTTTTGAAAAAGCCCTTTTCCTCACTTTTTCTCTCAGCGTACATCTCTCTATTCTTCAATCTCTCATTTTTAATCCCTCCCCTGGGTGGTTGATGGATAAACAAGAAGTTGCGGGCTCTTGCCCCTAGCATTCTGCTAGATTCTTCCTTTTCTGCTCACAACAATGAACTTCCCCATAGAGAAGTTACGATAGGATGTGCAGCAGATTTGCAGCTGACATTGGTTGACGATGTTCTGCTGGGGAGCTTGGACATGATCATATGTGTCCAGATGAGGGAGTGGAGTATCTTGATCCATTCCAATTCGTGCTTCGCACTTGGCTTGATATCTCGTTGCTTGGAGGATGTTGAGAGCTTTCGGTATTTGTTGTTACCTTCAGTTGTGCTCTTTCTAGCAAATAGAGTGCCCTTCTTGGCAAGTGTGGTGACAATGGGGAAAAGACAGAACACCTGACTCGACTGCGCCCCTAGTTCATCATTTTGATGATTTTTTGTTTTGGCTTTCTACGAAAACAATTTTGACCAATATGAGAGTTAGATTAACATGCTTGTTCAACTTTTCTAATTCAAAAATCATGCAAGTTAGTTTGTGAGCACTGAAAATTTTCCTTTTTGGGTCCAAGAAAATGGTCCAGTTTTGGAAAATGGAATAATTTTTGAGAAAATTAGTCAACTTCATTAAAAATTCTCAAAAATTATTTTTGCAAACGGCCAATGCTCAATGAGCACGGAACTTACTCTTGAGATGCACAACCTCAGATCAGGCACTGTATGGCAATGGAAAATTGCCCCTTGTTTGAATGGCGCCGCAGCACATTGTTTGGCAACGGAAAGTTGCCCCTTGTTTGGATAGCGCCGCAGCACACTGTAATCAGTCCTCAAAGTGATGATCACAACCGAACTCTCGGATACAGAGAAGACAAAGATGGTCAGAACCATTACATGGACACAATCGAATTGGAAGTATTTATGGCTGGACTTCAAGATGAAGTTGCCTACGTATCCCAAACATAGGAATTAAGCCTTACATAGTTCCGGGGTTAAGGTACACTCGGGTATTTAACCTCTCCTTTTACGCTCTAACTTTTGCCAAAGCCGCCCTTCCGGGTTTTCAACCTTGCGAGCTTTGTTTTTCTTTTTCAATTCTTTTCATCTTTTTTTTTTCTTTTTCTTTCATTTTCTTCATTTTTCTTCTTTTTCTTTTTTTCATTCTTTGCATTTTTCTTCTTCTTTTTTTTTTTTTGTTATTTTTCTTCTTTTTCTTGCTCTAACTTTTGCCTAGGTTGCCCTTCCGGGTTTTCGGCCCAGCGAGCCTCTCAAGGGTAAAAGTGTAGCTTTGTCCATGTCAAATGGTTTTGAGATCTTGAAGTCATCTGAATCTAGGAGAATGGCTGTTATTCGCTGACGATGCAGGAGTCCATCCAATGGGGGGCTGAATTTGCCCCTAGTGTTGTGGATAGGAACTCGGTTATCCTTCAGCAATACTTTCTTCTTTCCTCCCTTCTGGGATTTGGCATTCTTGCCGATCTTCATTGGCTTGAGAAATGTCCCAATTTTTAGCTCTTTGAGTACATTTGAAATTCTTTTGCCCCTAGTTCGAGGGTTGCTTCTGATCTAGCTTCGCAAGCTTCTTTTGACAACATCTGATCTTCTTGATCTGATTTTCTTTGCCCTAGTTTGAGGGCTGCTTCTGATCTAGCTCTGCAAGCTTCTTTTGGCAACATCTGATCTTCTTAATCTGATTTTCTTTGCCCTAGTTCGAGGGCTGCTTCTGATTCGGCCACACAGGCCTTATATTGTGGTTGACCGTTGAACATTCTGAATCTAAGTTCAAGGTTTGAAAGCAAAAGGGGGTCGAGTCTCGAGGCTGAGAGCGATTCCACACAGGTTTTCGCAGGACCGCACAAAACATTTTTTTTGAAATCTTTTAAGAAAGCGACTAGTCGTTCGTGCTGAAGACAATGTAGAACCAATCTGGATCAAGCCAGGATCCTTCTCAGTACTCACATTAACAAACATGATCTCATTCATTAAGGGCTTAGCATGCCTCTCTTTCTCTCAATTGATCAAATTTTTGCAAATCCAGAGGAATTCCTCCCTCTTCGTTTTCACCGCAGTGTTTAAAAAGAGTTTTGAAAAACTTAGGTCAATGCAATGATTTCAAGGCACAGAAAAGTAAGTGAAAAGCACTGCCGTTTCATTCAAACTTTCTGGCACAACTGGCACAAGGCAGAAGCAAACACAAGAGCATGAAAACCACAGCTATTTCATTCAGATCTTCTGGTGTAACTGGCTCCACGGCAGAAACAGACTCAAAAGAGTGTAAAAGACAAAAACCAAAACAAGCAAGTGATGTCCGAGGTAACGCCCCCGAAATCACCTACTCTAACAAAACAGGACTGACTCGATACAACAAGACAGACCCAACTGACTCAGTATGAAAAGATTGACTCAATATAACATAACAGAACTGACTCAATACCCAAGTCTCAATACCCAAGTTAGAAAGCACAAAAACTAGCATTTGCACAATGCTCAAAATAGTGTGGGCCATCCGCCACATCTAGGATAAACTGAATGCCGCCCGCAAGTGGTTCATCCCCCCTGATCACATCATATTATCCCCCCCAGCTCATCTTTGCGAGACTGGTGCTGCGATGACGTTGTTGTCAATCAAATTTTGTATCTCGTGGCGAAGACGGACGTAACTGTCGGTGTCATGACCGGTTTGTGGATGGAAAGCACAGTACTTAGCCGGGTCATGCTTTGGAGGGAGAGGATCGGGTAGAGGCCGTTGTTCTAACGGTTTCAGATGTCCTTTCCTGAGTAGGCCCCCTAGAGCTTTTGACAAAGCCATATAAAGTAGGGTGAAAACCCTCTTGCCTCGGGGTAGATAGTCCAAAGTTTGGGGATTTGGATTAGATGTACCAACAAAAGGGATGGCTATTTTCGCAGTGGTGGTGACCATTCCAACTTCAGAAGTCGTTGCAGCTGCATCACCACTGGTGGTCGCATTAGAATTGCGTGGATAACCCTTCTTGGGTAACTCCCTTTCGTGGTCAATCAGACCTTGTTTCATTGCGTCTTCAATCTGTACCCCAATCTCGTGCAAGTCAGCAAAGGTGGGAAGGGGTAAGACTATCATTTTTTGCATCAGCTTGGGTTGGAGGTTGCGCACAACCATCCTTATCTGATCTTTGTCAGAAGGCCTTGTAGTCATCATCGAGGCCTTTGCTCTCCATCTCGTCACAAACTCTGAAAAACCCTCCTTTGGCTCTTGGCGGGTGACTTCAAGATCACGAGTTGTGACCTCGATCTGTGTGTTGTAGGAGTATTGAGCAACGAAGGCCTCAGCCATTTGTTCACATTTTGTTTCACAGAGTTCTCCAATTTCGCATACCAGATTGCGGCTATCCCAGACATGGTTCGGCCAAATAGTGACAGCTTCTGGGCCGTAGTCAAGCCCATTGGCCTCAGTATATCAGAAAACAGGTAGAGGTGCAACATTGGGTCTCCAAAACCATCGAAGCGGTCTATATGTGGCATCTTGAACCAGTCCAGCAGAGTCACGGCCGAATCGGTGTATCTGTCCTCAATATCTGGAATGGAATGAGCCCCTTGAGACTTCTTGAACAGCTTTTCAAGCTTGCTCACTTTTAGTGCCGTGGGGTCCACCTCGAACTCAAAGGGAGAATCCGGCAGGTTGGTCTGTGCTTTGGGTGGTTGGGGTAGGATCAGGGGCGGAGCCGGCCCTGTTAGAACGTCCGTATCATCCTGGGCGTGTATCGTCTCCCCAAGTATGGGAACTCTTGGTAGGGGAGGAACCTGGTGTGAAGCAGATGCTTCAGTCTGCTGCTACAGCCTGGCGATTAACTCTACCTGTTGGGCCATGACCTCAGCCTGCTATTTGGCAAATTCTGCTTGACGAGCAGCGTCCTGCTGCATGGTTTTCATACTCTCCTGGAGCTGACGCATCATCTCTTCCATACCTGCCACAAGGTGCTGATCTAGTCGAATAACAGGTGTATCTCCTTGAGGTAAAAGCAGATATCTCACCCCAACTGCGCACAGGTGAGATAGATAATGACCGTTGATCTGAGGACTGTTGAACTGGTGATTTGTGCCTAACTGCACTTTTACCCTGCCTCTGGCGAAGGAACACTGATTTGCCCTTGAACTGAATCTCTAGCCTGAAAAAGTCTATCAACACAAATCCAATGTACTCGGGGGATATCGGAGCCTTCTGAAGCTATAGTTCCCAAGACTACCCTAGCAAAAGAGAAAACAGGCAGTATCTCAGCCCAATTTCACTGGAATAGATATAAGCATACTTACCTAAAAAAAGAATAGATATAAGCATAGCTGAATAACTGTACTCTACTACTGATCACTGTTCCCAAAATTACTGCCCCAAATCTGAATCTGATACCCGCAGATATAACTGATTCTCAAAACGCTGATGCCTGTAGGCCTGATGCCCAAACTTGCAAACTGATATGTGTATTCCTGTAGAGCTCAACTCTAAAGCACATAACAAGCAAATGAGAGCCAAAACACCCCTGTTTTGGGGCAGGGTTTCCCTGTCCTATTTTGTCAGGAGCTAGGGTTTCACTACCCACGCAGCGGTTTCAAATAACCTACAATCGGGTAAGCAACCTGTCCTAGCTTGGGATAGTCACTATGGATTCCGATATGCACTAGGTCGAATGGTCAAAAAGGGTGGCTCGGTAACAATCGAGGTTTGTGTTCCCATCGTGGCAGAGCCCGTAACCGGTCAGCCTTATGGCACGCTTCTCAAAGCGAGCCTTCGGCAAACCATTCAGGAATAGCAGATGGCAAACACGGTGTCCTAGGCGCACCAATGCAAATGCAATGCAAAGAGACACATAAGTGTAATCAAAACAAGATATCATGAGTTCGAGTCAAGTTCTCTAAGTCCCCAGCAGAGTCGCCATAAACTGTAGACGTCCCCGAACGTCCCGGGAGAGAATCCCGTTTTGTTCATTTGGGCTCACTACAGTTCGGACTCAATGTGTCACGGTTCTGAATCTAGTCTCGCAAAGTGCAATACGAGACCGATAAATCACCAAAGAGTCTAAATCCGGCAAATTGTTTTGGAAAACAGATTTTTAGAAAGAAGTGCCAAACATGGACTGCTTTGCCAGATACAGAGTCGCCACCTAAATATTTTATTTTTGGGGAAATTTAGGAAACCCTGACTCGTTGCCTAAGGCCACGTGTCCGTCATCACCAAAGTTGCCTCGGCTCGGGAACTTGGGTACGATTGGGGAAGGTCAGCTATGAGCACCCCCGCTCGCCCGATCAAAGATCGGCCACTACTAAACATGATATCTTGTTTTTGAAAACACATGTGCTGTTATTCCGGTTTATTAGCCTAAGATTACTATGTGATGCGCACAACACACAAGTATAGACTGGATCGCCTAAATTGGAACAAAACATTTCATGTTCGTTTATTTGAAAATGGTTTGATGGTGCTACCCGCAAGTAGGCTAAGACGTGGATTTTTGCCACCCTCAAGTGGGCTTAGAAAATATAATTTTGCCACTCTCGAGTGGGCTTAAAACTCGCATTCAATGAATTGTTCCAATTCAGATAATCCAACCTTCACCCACAGGCATTCAGGCAGTCATATCACGTAAGCAAATAGCCTCATGGCAAGCATGCTATCATGGCAGTCACTCACACACATGCAAGGATGCTAAAGCATAAACACTTACCAAGTACTCCGAGCCAAAACAGAAACTAGTTAGTAATCAATGCATGATCCTAGTTCATGTTAAGATGGCTAATGCAACACATGCAAGATGCAACTAAGATAGGCTCGGCTATTCTAAGATGGCATGTGAAATGCAATGTCACGCCCCAATCCTGCCCCTAAAAGATTTGGGCATGACCTATTCGAAGACAGACACTTAACCTGTTATATATATCATATGGGGCCTGAACGGAAGCATTAAATATTAAAATTTGACAATAGAAACAAACTCCATTGAGCTACCACTATCATGCCAGGATCATAAACTCTTAAGAGACAAATAAAATTTAAAACATACACCTGAACATTGGTTATATACAAACATATATACAGACCCAGCCCGGTAATTGGGCATATATCAAAAACATTAGAGAATGAAGTGTTGCACACATGTCAACTTTAAGCCAACAACTAGGGCGTAAAACCAAAGTTCATCAAAACTTTATGAAAATAGAGCAGCTTCTCTTAGGCTTGGACATGGAAAGGTTGACCCAAGAGGACAAGCGTCATGGCTTAGGACTGACCACTTGGTTGGTTACCTACAGAAACAGACATAATAGAGAGTGAGCCGGGCTCAGTGAATAGTAATACATAAATAAAATGATGCTTAACGCGAAACATAATACATGTCAATGCAATAGTCTGATTCTGTGCTAAGTACATAACGGCCTTAGGCCCAATCTTGCAACACTAACTTGATGGCTATAAGCCCTTGAAACTTGTTTGACCTTGTAGCATATTCAAACTTGTAACATGCACTTGAAACATACCTGAGCATACTTGAACTTGTAACATACTAGAAACGTGCCTGAAACATACTTGAACATCATTCATTAATTCAAACGGAACATATTATAGCTAGAGCGTTTCTTGATGTATCATGTCATTATCGTACACTTAACAATGAGAGACTAATTCACATTCTATGAGGGTCACATAATAATGTTAAACTTTGCACTTATATCATAGTTTCTGAATAACTTCCAATTCATAAGCAACATAGCAAAATAACTTCAAATTCATATGGATACATATAGCTACTCTTATATTTACTTAGAATCTATTCTTTAAGAATGAACAGAAATTCTTTTGGGTAAACGACTTAATTCACGTACTCTGTTAATCAATAGTATACACCATTACCCACCCAAAAAAAAAAAAATAGTATACACCATTGTTTAATCGTTCTTATATGTTAACATAGTTGCCTTGCCTTGTAATTAACAGAGTCCTATTGGTAACCGTTACAGCATTCCCATGAGTTGACAAAATAAGCACATTTTCATTAGATTACAGATGACTTTATCGGTTTCACATAGCCTTTAGGTTTCATAGATTCACAACTTATTACATCGGCCTTCGGCCCTTTGGATTCACAAGTTCACAATTTTGGCCCTTGGCCTCATAGCTTCATAATTTCACAAATGGCCCTTGGCCACATAGATTCATAGCTCACAAATGGCTTCTAGCCACATAAGTTCATAGTTCACAAATGGCTCCTAGCCACATAAGTTCATAGTTCACAAATGGCTCCTAGCCACATAAATTCATACTTCACAAATGGTTCTTAGCCACATAAATTCATAAGTCGGCCCTCGGCCTCATAAATTCACATATGCCTAAATTAGCTTTTGGGTTTCATAGGTTCACAACTCGGCTCTTGGCTTCATAGTTTCACAATTCACAATTCGGGAATTCATACGTCACAAATGGCCCTCGGCCACATCATTTCATATTTCACAAGTTGGTGATCCATACTTCACAAATTCGAGATGCATATTTCACAAATCCTTTTTGATGTTTCCATAATTTCACAATGTTCTTCATATAGCTTATACCATAATTTCACAATGTTCTTCATATAGCCTACACCTTTGATGTTTCCATAATTTCACAATATTTCTTACATAGCATACATAACATATATGTCAACATAATTCTTACGACGAAGATCATAACGTCAATAACAATAATCATTAACGGTTAAAGATATATCGAAGTACTACTACTCACAGTGCTACAACGGAGTGTTTGTCCCTTGTGAAGTGTGCCCTGTACACATATATAACTTGATCATTAGTTCTTTTTTCTTTCCTTCATTATTCTTCACAAGCCTACCATTAAGCATCCATCGATTATACCACAATTTCCTCCATCTCAATATATCTATATATAGAAATAGAAGATTACCATTCTTGTAAACATAGTATGAAATTTATAATCAATCACTTTGATTTCAAGATAGGAAGGAATTGTATGAACATCTTCCACATTTTTCCAAAAATAAATCATTCTCTTGATTTTAATAACTAAGCAAGCCCACAAGTACTTAGCAAAATAATTTGGGAGTAACCCATTTTGGAAAACTCCACATTTTAGGTCACAAAAATCAAAATCAACATAGTCAATACCATCCTACATAAGCACCACAATTCAACATAAATAACATGAATCAACTCAACATCATTAAATAATTCAACATAATGCAAGAGGAATCCTTAAATCCCATTTCCACATTCCAAAACCAAGTTCATATCATGCATATCATTATTAGATTATTTCCCCAATTTTCTTTCACATTATAGCATGAATTCCAATGTTCATATCAAAGTTCATTCGCAAATTTTAAACATAATTTTCAAACATTTCCAAATTCTAATTAAACTTGACCACATATACTTCAATATCTCAATTTCATTATTCTACTTCCAATTTGGGCCAAATCATTGGTTATCTTCATTAATCAACCTAGGGTTTCAAGAAAAACCTAGGAATTTCAAGAAAAATCCAAATTCCTTAACCCATTATTTTTTGTTCAAATTTCCTCATTGATTACAAGTCTAAAGTTCATAATCCATCACCTTAACCCCACAATTATATCTCCAACATTATAAATCCGAAATCCCCCAATCTCAAGTTAGACATAATATGTTCAAAACTATAGATTTGTATTTATATACACAAAATACCATAAATCCATCCATGAATGCAATATTGAAAGGGAATAAGGTCTCCTACCTCAAGATTCGAGCAAGAAAAGCAAGCTTTGAGAAGAATCCTCCACAAATTCGAATTTCAATCGGTTGAAAATGTTGCCCTCTTCTTGTTCTCCATCCTTGATGCAAGATCTATGGTGGATTTGTTGAGAAAAGTGAAGGAAATCAAGGTTTAGGGAGCTAGGGTTTCGGACATGAAAGAGGGGAGAAGAAGAGAGGAAAAGAAAATGCAAGAAATGAGCTCAAAATCACGTTTTTGAGCTGCTGCCCCGCACATCGCCGCACGTGCGCCGCATTTCCCGCACGTGCGGTTCTGCTTCCAGCACAGATATGAAAACTTCAAACATGCATAACTCTCTCATCCGGACTCCGTTTTAGGTCATTCTTGTGCCCAAATTGAAGCCCCGAAAATAATTTTTTCAATGGTTCTAACCTCACATCCAAATTCAAAGTGTGGAAAAAGAAAAGGGCAAAAGAGTGACGGCTGATCGTAGGTGAATTATTCGAATTAAAGTTTTTGGTCCAAGCTTACTTTACCATCACCCCACTACCTCAATCAATACCCCAAAATAGATAAAAACATTCTCAATTCCAATGGATGTAGTTGAATTAAAACACATTAACCCCCAATTAAATAAGAATGACTTTTGGGGTCATTACATTCTCCCCACCTTAAGAAGTTTGGTCCTCCAAACTTGATTCACCTTGCCACAAGTCTAATTTTGTCCTGGACATCTAACATTTCTCAATCATTGCCCATTCACAACCCTATACAGTCAACTCGGATGGAATTTGCTCCCAAAATCACAAGTATTCATCTCTACGAACTACTTGATAACCCAATTGATAATAATACTTACTAACATCAAAACATCGTCTCATTATTCATGTACATTTTAATTTATTACTCCACAAATCATATCTTTCACATAATATAACAACCTAAGGTATTCAGAAATGAATTCAGTTCAAGTATTCGTTTGCATGCAGCTCATAAACTATCAAACATAATTCAAACTCACAAATAACCCCCATTATCATAATTCCTGAAAGGTTAAGGAAATATTCACGACATAATTGCGTTTCAAAGGTATATACTTCGTACAATAATTCGACCCAACGTAGCAAGTAAGTTCTAAATCAACGACTTCATGGCTCTTTGTTCATTATCTGAATTAAACTTATCAGTTCAAATCAAATCTCTAACAGACTCCAAATGCCAACTTAAATATCATATCAAGAAATTACAAGCTCAGAGTAGAGGATTCGTAAAATCAAATACAGATCAAACCTTAATGGTCATACCTCCCACATTACAGTAAAGTAGTACTCATTTAAAATCCATGCTGGCTTAGAAGATCTCAAGGTCAACGTATCTAGTCATTTTGGAAAATTATCCAGAAAGCTTATTATATCATAAACATGTCGGAAGTTCATAGCATTTTTATCATTTCCGAAAATGATTGGATGATGCATGCTCGATTCGCCTCACTCGGAAACCCGTTGCCATGCCACATGTTGCCTCTGTTTGCACTATTTTGTGACTCTGAAGACTGCACAACTCCCAAAGCTGCTTCTGAACTACTCCCTGAGCATTGTGGGATGTCACCGGCCATGGAAACATGATCATCGACCAAAAGTGGGACCATCGGCTGGATTTTGGTAGCCGGTCGGCACTGAAAGTGGCCGACCGGTCATTTCTTCCTGCAGAATCCTGTTTTGCTGCAGCAGAGGATAGACAGTGCATGGCAAGGAATTTACAAGGCAATGTGTGCACAACCACCCTCCCTATCATGTCATGAACTCAAGGGAGTATGGTTCTCGACCCTCGGACCATCAATCACGTATTTCAATGCATGATGGCCAAAGAAGCCGAATGTGCAATTTAATGTTAAATGAAATGCACATAACACATAAGGGACCCCAACCTCTATCATGATTGATCAAGAGGCAAGGGATGCACACATAATGCAATGCTATCTAAGCATGCAAGCAAGCAAGCATGCAACAACATGCAATAGAACTAACATGTAACAACATGCAAAGGCAAGTATACCTAGACCAATGTAATACATGCATGATGAACTTAACAAAGCAAGACAAGCATGCAAGCATGTAATATGCAATAGACATGCAACCTAAACATGTGGACATGTGTAGCATGCAACAACATGCAAAATGGAGCAAGCATGTAACAACATGCAAGACAAGCATGCAACAACATGCAAAGATGGACTTAAACTAACATGGATAGCTCAAAAGAATGCCCAAATCAGTGGCCAAAATGAGGAAAATGAGGCTCCAAAACTCATGCAAACATGCACAATGCAATGGCCCCGAACCTAAGGCACAAGATGCAACTCTCCAAGAGCATGGCAAGGATGAAATATGGCATACAATGACACATGTTCCAGCTCTGAAATGGCATATGAAATGACTCCAAAAAGACCCCGAATCGTGCCAACACTCATGCAATGCATACTAGAAGCTTCAAAACTCAAAACTAGGCATGGGCATTACACTACAAGCATGCATAGCAAGCATCATTCGACCAAGAGGCCTAAAAAAAGAGCTAAGGCAGTCCAAAACATGCACAAAATCAGTTTGGAGTATGGCCAAAATATGCTAGAATCAAAGGCCAAGATAGCATGCAATGTAAGCTAGTGAAGAGGATTTACATTACAAGCATATGAGGAATTCAAGAGGTCACTAAACCAGCAAAACTCAGAGGTATGACATGCCAAATAAAGCCCAAAAACTCACTGAAACATAGTCAATGTATGCAAGAATGGCATGCTCCTTTGATAAGCTATGAAGAGGGTTATTCTACTCATGCAAGATGGACACCCAATATGGCAAAACAAGCTCTGGATAGAGCTTATGCAGGTCCTAAAACTCACCAAAAATGTCCTGAAACATGGCTTGGAAGTATGCAAATAAGGGCTCCTTTGTTAGGCCAAATATGCTAGAAAATAAAACAAGGAGAGAGAGGGTCACCCCTCTCTGATTTTGGCTCTCAAAAACACATGATAGCCACTGAAAATCCACTGGATTTCAGTGGCTAAAAGGCCTAACAAAGGCCAACACAAATGCTCTAAGGCATGGCTCAAAACAAGGTAAAATGAAGCATGCAAGGGGGTAGATGACCCCCAATAGAAAAATAATCTTAAACAAACATGTTAAGGACCTCAAAATAAGACTTTTTTCAGTTTACACCGAAGCTCAAAAATGCTTGCAAGTATGGCTAAAAGATGGAGCAAAATAAAGCTTAAAAGAGGGAATAGTGTGTTACCCTTGTAGCTTCAGCAAAACCAGCAGCTTCTTGGACCAAAAAACAGCTCTTTGAGACCTCTCAAGACCCTCCAAGAACCTTAGATCAATGGTGGAGGTGTGTGGCTATGAGGTGTGATGTTAAAGGCCAAGAACAAGACCCTTTTGAACCCAAAATATAGAGATATAGAGAGAGATCTATCTCTTGTGCCTTAGACAAATTTTTCAACCCCTCTAAAGGAGAGGGAGAGCCTCTCTTATAGAGAAACAAGAGGGTTCAAGCTTCTTGGAGAAGCTAAACAAGGGTTCAAGCTTCCTCAAGAAGCTAAAAAGGTTCAAGCTTCTTGGAGAAGCTAAACAAGGGTTCAAGCTTCCTGAAGAAGCCAGAGCAAAGGTTCAAGCTTTTTGGAGAAGCTAAAAAAAGGTTCAAGCTTCTTAGAGAAGCTAAACAAGGGTTCAAGCTTCCTCAAGAAGCTAGAGCAAAGGTTCAAGCTTCTTGGAGAAGCTAAAAAAGGTTCAAGCTTCCTCAAGAAGCTAGAGCAAAGGTTCAAGCTTCTTGGAGAAGCTAAAAAAGGTTCAAGCTTCCTCAAGAAGCTAAAACAAGGGTGCAAGTCGTATATGGAGGGGGTTAATTGTGCGTACCAGTTGTGCCAGTTGGCACTAAATATCTGCATAAAGCAGATGAACAGGGTTCGGCCAGCAAAAAGGCCGATCGACCAAAACAAAGGGCCGGTCGACTAAATACAATGCCGACCGGCCAACACCTTTGGCCGGTAGCAAGAAAACAGGGCCGGTGGCCTCAAGCCATGGCCGGTGAGGTGTGGGGATGGCCAACAAGCCATTCCCTGCCCTCAGAAGCAAAAACACAAGTGTTTGGTACATAACCAAGCACAAAACAAACAAGTCGAGAGGTCTTGAGGCAAGGCGCGCGGCCGAAACCTTCGAGAACTCAAGACAAACACAAACATGGATAATCATCGAGTGTTCAAATGATGACGTCCAAGTCTTCAGGACAGTAAAAAATGGGGTGTCTACAGACCTAAGGTCGTTTTGTTTTATATTGAGTTGGACCCGAGGTCGTTGTTTATGTGGCTATGATGTATTGGACCCGAGGTCGTCTTGCTTTGTTGTGATCTACAAATCTGTATGTGAATAGGAATAGTAGTTCAAATGTTTAATTTTTAAGTATGACTCTTTGTGAACCAAACTCATTCATTAACCTCTTGACTCTGGTATTATTCACTGGGCATTAGCTCACTCTTTATTTATATGTATGTAGGTGAGCAGCGGGACGTCCAACCCCAGCCCCAGTGAGCGTTGAGAAACCATGTTTTGTGAGGTTAACCAAGGTCACCTCATGCTGAGGCCTTACTTTTGTTTTAGTTTTGTTTTTGTTCTCCTATGGTCAGGTATGACCAATGTTGTGTACAACCTTGAAACTTGGTGCTGAAACTGTAAAATGATCCTAGATACGTGTAGTACATACATAACATAAATATTGCATGGTGTGAGTTATTTCATGTACATAAGAAATTTTTTGATTAAACCATGTATGCACAGCTCGTTGGACAATTCTTGTATGTGATGCTTCCGCAGTTTGGCCCCCTATTATTAAATATGGTTTGATTTTTGACTGAGGCCGTAGGTAATCTCATGATTACTGACCAGTTATGACTTTAATCCATAGGGGCGGGTTCGAGTCATGACACAAAGAACTGTCGCCAGAAGGCTCGGCCTGTAGCAAACCTTTGTACATATCTGTGTAATGTAGGGAGAAATGGGTACCGGTGGTGTTGGTAGATACCTGTTCGGCCATCAATGTCTGTCCTTCTCACACCGCCTACGCAATTGGCCTTAAAACAGCGGACTTTGTTCCCACAGCCCAAGTAATTCAGGCATATGATAATACGAGCAGAAAGGTCATGGGCACAGTGCAAGTCAAAGTCCAAGTGGGCCCAGTTGAGCAAGAGGTCGAGTTCCATGTCTTGGATGTGCTGGCTACCTTCAATTTACTATTAGGGAGGCCCTGGTTGCATCGTGTGAAGGCCGTCTCCTCCACTCTCCATCAAATGTTGAAATACCCTTATGGAGGAGGAGTGGCAATTGTTTTTAGGAATTCATCCATCCATCAGCCGCCAGAGGTAACTAGACTAGTGCTGGAGATCACCCACGGTGAGGAGGATGTATTCCTCTCGGGATTCACTATGGCTGAAGCCCAGGTAGTGCAGACCATACTGGGCGCAGACGAAGGCATGTACGTCAGCGCCCAGTCTATCTATTTCATGAACAAACTGCAGCATGTTCCAGGAATAGGACTTGGGAGACGTGGTCGGAAAGGTGTTGCAACACTGACAGATGTGCCACACAACCCACATGCCTTTAGTGTGGGATATGTGCCCACCAAAAAAGGCTGGGTCAAAAAGAGGGAAGAGTTGAAAGGCAGAGCCAAGGCCAAGAGAGCCGGGAAAGCACTATGAGCTCATTCACAGGCCAATTCGGGGGACACTGAATGGCCGCTTTGTTCGGGACGGAGAAGATTTCCCTTTTTGTGGCTTTCCCGGGCCTTAGGTGAATTCCTCGAAGCAGCGTATCCCCGGGTTCGAGATCTTCTTTGATCTGCAGCTGTAGTGCAGTGATGATGAGGAAAGGGCTTAACCAAGCATCGAACAGAGCACAGAAGGTGACTCAGATGGTAGCGAACTTGGAGTAGGGGCAGCACTAGCTAGTCTCCTGACAAATCCTGTAGTTGACCTAAAGAACTTGGGGGATAACCTTACTGCCTCCATGATTGGGGAAGAATCAGGTGTAAACCGAACCAGTGGCATTTTGGATGCATCAGGGGCACCATCTCTTACCTGGCTGCTGGAGGAAGGCTATCTGTCCAGTTTTGAGTCGGGTGATGAGCTAGAATCTGATTCCACTGAGTCTGTGGGGTCGGGATCAGATTCAAGTTCTTCTGAGCCTAAGTCTTGTATTTTTGGGGTGTAGTAACCCGAATACCAAAGTCCTGTCAAGGTCTTCATTCAGCTTTTCTTTTGAGTCTGTAACCAAAGATCTAGACCTTTTCAATGAAAACTCTACAGATTTTGTGTACTTGTCTGTGCCGTTGGTTTATTGTATTGACCAAGATTTTCAGAATTTTACTGAAAACGAAGGAGAAGAAATTCCCCTGGCTTTGAAAAACTTGATTAATCAAAAGGAGGAGAGGTTTGCTAAACCCTGTGCTGATGAAATCATTACCATTAATGTGGGTACTAAGAAGAATCCGCGCCTGGTCCAGATTGGGTCCACATTGTCTTCGGAGGAGCACGAGCGTTTAATCGATTTGTTAAAAGATTTTAAAGATGTTTTCGCGTGGTGCTATGAAGACATGCCTGGAATCGATCCTGAGATTGTACAACATGGGATCCCTTTTAACCCCGAGGCCCGACCAGTCAAGCAGAAGTTGCATAGAATCTGTCCGGATTGGGCACTGAAAATCAATGAAGAGGTCACCAAGCAGATCAAGGCAGGTTTCTTGTTAGTATCTGAGTATCCGACTTGGTTGGCCAACATCGTCCCAGTGCCAAAGAAGAATGGTAGAATCCGGGTGTGTGTAGACTTCCAAGACTTGAACAGAGTCAATTCAAAGAATGACTTTCCTCTACCGTATATTGTTGAGTTAGTGGACTTCACTGTGGGCCATGCATTGCTATCGTTCATGGACGGGTTTTTTGAGAACAACCAGATTCTGATGGTGCCCGAGGACAGAGAGCAGACCGCATTCACTACGCCGTGGGGTACCTACTGTTATCAGGTTATGCCGTTTGGGTTGAAAAATGCTGGAGCTACCTATCAGAGGGCTACGACCACCATTTTGCATGACATGATCCACAAAGAGGTCGAGGTGTACATAGATGACATGATTGTCAAGTCCAAAGAACGAGAGGGCCACTACACCACCTTGAAGAAATTCTTTCAACGGATCAGGGATATAGATTAAGGTTAAACCCGCAGAAATGCACCTTCGGCGTAACGGCAGGAAAAATGCTGGGCTTTCTGGTCACACAGAGGGGCATTGAAGTAGATCCTTCCAAAATCAAGCCCATTCTAGAAATGCCACTACCGAGGACTGAAAAGGAGGTGCGAGGCTTTCTGGGTAAAGTGCAATTCATAAGACGATTTATTTCCAAATTAACCTTGACTTGTGAACCACTATATGGTCTCCTGAACAAATGGAAGAAATTATGATGGGATGATCGATGTCAATTTGCCTTTGAGCAGGTTAAGCAGTACCTCCAGAATGCATCTGTGTTATCGTTGCCAGAGCCGGGGAAGCCTTTGATTCTGTACCTGTCAATAACAGACACGACCATGGGATGCATGCTCGCTCAGGAATCTGAAGATAGGGTGGAGAAAGCCATCTACTACTTGAGCAAGAAAATGCTAGACTACGAGACCCGCTATACTCTGTTGGAGAAAGTTTACCTAGCCTTGATATGGGCTACCAGGAAGTTGAGGCACTACTTGTTAGCTCACTCTGTAATCCTGGTTTTGAGATTAGATCCCATTAAATATCTCTTTGAGAAATCGGCGCTTACGGGTAGGCGCTTCTTCTCTCTGAATTTGATCTCAAATATGTCATCCACAAGTTGGTCAAGGGAAGAGTTGTAGCGGAGTTCCTGGCAGACCACCCGGTAAAAGGAGATGAGGGAGTGGAATACTTATTCCCAGATGAAGACATTTTGCAAGTTGAAGAGGTAACTTGGATGATGTACTTTGATGGAGCGTCCAATCAATATGGTTATGGGATAGGTGTGTTGCTGATAGCACCCGATGACTCCCATATACCTTTACCTTTCAAACTCCGGTTCAAGGTGTCCAACAACAAAGCAGAATATGAAGCGTGTATTACTAGTTTAGAAGCCACCCTGGAACTAGGGGCAATAAGATTGGATGTTATCGGGGACTCGAACTTAGTTGTTTCTCATGCAAACGGAGACTGGAAAGTCAAAGAAGAGAAGATGAACATTTACCATCAGACCTTGGATATTCTGATTCCTAGGTTTGAAAAAATGACTTTTACGCATCTACTGAGGGAGAACAACAGATTCGTCGATGCTTTAGCAACTCTATCTTCTATGGTAGACATCCCACTTGGAGTCCGGATGCATCCGATTATCATCGAACAGAAATAAATGCCGGCTTACGAGACTATTGTCGCGATAGATGAAGTGCAAGACAAAAACCCCTAGTATTACGATATTTGGAACTTCTTGGAAAAGAAGATATATCCACCAGGGGCAAACGGGGAATATGGAGAATGGCCATCCAATTTATGGTCTGCAGAGGTAAGCTGTACAAAAGAGGTCATCTAGGAAGGCACAACTTGTGTGTGGAAGAAGAATAATCAAAGCACCTTATGGAGGCCATCCACGGCGGGGAATGCGGGGCACATATGAATGGTGTGATGCTAGCCCGGAAGATTCTCAGGCAAGGTTATTACTGGTCCACCATGGAGGAGGATTGTATTGGTTTTGTGCAGCGATGCCACAAATGTCAAATTCATGCCAATCGCATGAATATTCCGCCATCAAAGCTTTACAACATGACTTTGCCATGGCCTTTCTCGGTCTGGGGAATCGACATTATCGATGCAGTCATGCCAAAAGGGTTGAATGGGCATGAATATATCTTGGTGGCGATAGATTATTTTACAAAGTGGGTGGAAGCTTAGTCCTATGTAGTGTTGAAGGCATCGCATTTGGCTAAGTTTATCAGAAACAATATCATTTGTCGGTACGAAGTCCCGAACGAGATCATATTAGATAACGGCTACCACTTCAAGATAGAGGTGATAGCCTTGTAGGAAAAATACAATGTGGCTTTTCATAAGTCATCCACATATAGGCCGCACACCAATGATGTTGTTGAAGCCGCTAATAAGAACATCAAGAACATATTACAAAAGATGGTTGAGACCTACAGGGACTGGCTAGATAAATTGCCATTTGCACTTTAGGGCTACAGAACCTCGATCCGGATATCTATAGGGGCAACCCCTTATTCTCTCATCTACGAGATGAAAGCTGTCTTGCCAATTGAAATTGAAGTCTCGTCATTGCGAGTCATGGCCGAGTGTCAGATAGCGGAGGTGGATCGGCAATAGAGCAGATTTGAGGAGTTAATGTTGTTTGATGAGAGGAGGCTAAAAGCATTGTATCATGTTCAGGGCTACCAGCGCAGAATTGCCAGGGCTTTTAACAAGAAAGTTAAGTCCCGAAATCTCAAGGAGGGGGATATGGTGCTGAAAGACAACCGAGCTCCCATTCATGACCCTAGGGGCAAGTTCAGACCCAATTAGACTGGTCTTTACATCATCAAAGCTATCTGGTCAGGAGGGGCAGTTATTTTCATGGATTTAGATGGCCTGGAATTTTCGCAGCCAATTAACATGGACAAGCTGAAGAAATACTATCCCTGAGAGGCTCGCTAGGCCGAAAACCCGAAAGGGTTCTAGCCAAAAGTTAGAGCATGAAAAATTAGAAATAAAGAAAAATTAAGCTCGCAAGGTTGAAAACCCTAAAAGGCGACTTTGGCAAAAGTTAGAGCTTAAAAGGAGAGAGTTAATACTCGAGTGAACCTAAACTGAACTATGTAACGCCTGATTCACATCTTTGGGATACGTAGGCAACTTCATCCTGAAGTTCGGCCGTGATCATCTCCAACTCAACTGTCCTGTCCGTTCTTCTAATCGGGTCATCTTTGTCGATTATCTGAGAGTTCGGTTGTGATCTTCATTCTAGGAAGAAGAGCTAGTATGCAGAGCAATAATGTTATTAAATTAGGGGCAGTTTTGATCTTTTGATTCGGGGTTGCACATCTTGAGGATTGATTCTGTAACACCCTCAAAATAAACCCATAATATACACAATATTGACATGCATTGGTAAAAGAAAACAAAACATTATTACATTCATCAGAGTATTCTTATTAAAAGACATTACATGTAACATCGAAAATAAATGCCCTATGGGCTTACAGCTTTCCAAGCCAACACTTGGACACAAAAGTCTGAGTACTAACTCAATTACACATTAAGCCCTTGGCTTGAGTTTACATGTAATATCAAAGTAAAACAAAGTAACAACTAACTAAACAGAGTCTTCAACTCCAAATCCTCCCAAGCTAAGTCCTTGAAGGTAGCATATCACCTGGACCTGAAAATGATGTTCCCATATAGGGTGAGCCACAACCCAGCAGAAATATACTAAACCAAATATAAGAATTGACTAAAACAATAGCATTCGATAGATGGTTAACACTTACAAATCCATTATATCATTATACAGTTTCATGACAATAATGTTCATGACATGTTTCACTTTCCATTTATACAGACATGGCTCAGAACCTGGCCAAACACTAATAATGAGACTACATCTCACATTAATATTACTTATGATATTTACAACTAAATGAGGCTAAGGCTCATAATAAAACACTTCCATCAATTGATAAGTACACATGTTTGCTGTACTAAAATACTTCCATACATCAATAAGTATACAGATTTGCTGTACTAATGGAGTCCATCCCCTTTCTCCTCCAAACAGGTTTCAGAGTCCATCCCCTATCTTCCCTCAAACCATGGAGTACATCCCCTATCTCCTCCCAAACAATATGCATATACAATGTATTTAACACTTGTCATATACAATATTCAATCAATACACGTATGTGCTGTATTAATTCAACTGTCATATTTAATGACCTATTCAAAGTGATTAGTTTCAGTTTTCCCTAACCAGCATGCAATGTCTACAATAATCATGACTATCCTCCACCGATAGCCCAAAGTAGTTATTTCTAAACAGAAAATAAATGCATCAACAGATATAAACTTAACATTTTCATAGGTGAGTGATTAAACTATCCAACTACACCATTTAGTCCACAAATTTATCAATTCCATGAATTAAACTTAATTCCACATTATTCCCAAAATTAATTATACAAATTAATTTATTACAACAATTAGGGTTTTTCCCCCTTTCCTCAAAATCAACCCTAAGGTTCAATTTTATCAATTTAACACTATCAATGTCTTTTTTTCATGACTCATAAACTTATGGTATTTAATAGATGAAAAACCTCCTTTTCAAATTGTGAATCAAACCCTAACTTTTCCCAAAATTTCCAAACGACACCAACATATCAAAATAACCAAAACTTATGACAAAACCTATAATATGGAGTAGGGTATCCCTACCTCGAAGTGAAGAACTCAAATGGAGAAGATGACGAAAACCCAAGGTGCTCCAAATCCACTATTGCTCAGATTAAAATGAAGCCCAAGTCCCTCTATCTTTTATACAAAGCGCTTAGGGTAGAAACACACTAAAAGGAGATGAAACCCTAGAGAGAAGGTGTGTAGGGAGAGGGAAGACGGTTCTAGGGTTTTAAAATCAAAAGGGAGATGAAAAAGTGATCCAAAAAGTTGGATCTCGGTTTTATATAAGAGTCGCCCCGCTCGAGCGTGGAAAGCCCCGCTCGAGCGTCACTCACAGACTCCCACTCGAGCGGCGGATACACACTCCCAGAACTTTTTGCTGAACCAGGTCACCGCTCGAGCGTAAAACTCCCCGCTCGAGCGTCACACACAAACTCACGCTCGAGCGTCAAAATGCCCGCTCGAGCGTCCAACAATGCTGAGGAAATACTGGAAGATGGAAAATCACGCTCGAACGTCAAAACTCCCGCTCGAGCGGAGAAGCAACAACAAAGGGCCCGCTCGAGCGTGAAGGCAAAAATCTGGGCAACTACCCTTGGTTTCTAAGTTCAACCAACCTGTAACAAACCTACCCAACACATCCTATAACTCAATTACAAAGTGCGAAAGGATGCAAACAAGATATAAACATCTACTAACATCCACGGAAACAAGTCCGGATCACTGTACAACAAGGGATAAAACCCGGGATCGCTATAACCTCCCCCCCTTAAAGAATTTCGTCCCCGAAAGTAAGCACAAGTTTTCAAAAACAAGTTTTTCTCCTTTTAAACAATGTTACATTTCAACATTAGACAACTTGACCCATTACCGGTCATTTCATCTCTTGACAAGAGGCATTTCACAACACATACATTTCAACATGCATTTCCTTTCCAATTTCAACAATTTCATACCATAACTAATGTTCATGATACATTTCCAATTCTACAATACTCAACATATGCAATGTTATATCAAACTTCCATTTTGAGGCAAGTTCCAAAACACGTCCATTAAACCAAAACATAAACCATGTTTTACAACCTAAGATATATTCAATACTTTTAAGGTTCAATAATACAACAAAATATATAATACATGCTCAAACATCCACAAATAGATCCGGATATTTCTCTCGGACCTCCAACTCATGTTCCCAAGTGGCTTCCTCCACTCCGTGATGCTTCCACAAAACCTTCACTAGGGGAATGGTCTTGCCTCGCAAGACTTGCTCCCGGCTATCCAAGACCCGAACCGGTCTCTCCTCATACGAGGCATCCTCATCTACCTCTAAGTCGGTCCAATCCAATACATGCGATGGATCCGGCTCATACTTCCGAAGCATACTCACATGAAACACGTCATGAACTCCGGACAACTGCGGCGGCAAAGCCAAACGATAGGCAACCTCACCAATCCTCTCAAGGATCTCAAAAGGGCCAATAAACCGAGGGGACAACTTCCCACTCTTCCCAAACTTCATCAATCCCTGCCTAGGTGATATCTTTAGAAAGACATGATCACCCACCTCAAATACCAAAGGTCTCCTCCTACGGTCGGCATAAGATTTCTGACGACTCTGGGCTGTAACAAGCCTCCTACGGATAAGCTCAACTTTCTCCGTCGTTTCCCTCACCAACTCCGGACCCAACAAAGGTGCATCACCCACCTCGGCCCAACAAACTGGAGACCTACATGGTCGGCCATACAAGGCCTCAAACGGTGCCATACCGATACTAGACTGGAAATTGTTGTTATAGGCAAACTCCACTAAGGGCAAGTGCCTCTCCCACGACCCACTAAAGTCAAGAACACAACCCTGAAGCATATCCTCAAGGATCTGAATAGTACGCTTGGACTGCCCGTCAGTCTGAGGATGATAAGCCGTGCTAAAGGTCAACTTAGTGCCCAAGGCACTCTACAAACTCTGCCACAACCTGGCAGTAAAACGAGGATCTCTATCCGAGACGATCGTCACTGGGACCCCGTGCAACCTCACTCTGTTACCAAATCTCTCACGCGCATCGAAATGAAGTGCGCCGACTTAGTCAACCGGTCCACAATCACCCAAATAGCATCACTACCTCGCTGAGTCCTCGAAAGACCTACCACGAAGTCCATAGTGACATGCTCCCACTTCCACTTGGCAATAGGCAAGGGTTGTAACAAACCCGCTGGCCTCTGATGTTCGGCCTTCACTTGCTGACAAGTAAGGCACTTAGACACGAAAACTGCCACATCTCTCTTCATACCCCTCCACCAAAACTGTCGACCCAAATCTCTATACATCTTGGTGCCTCCCGGATGCACTGCAAGACGTGAATGGTGAAACTCTCGGAGTATCTCCTCTCGGCAAGACTCCGGCACAAACAAACGGTCTTGGTATCTCACACTTAGGTCAGGATACACAGACAAACCCTTCTCAACCTTTCCATTAGAGATCTTCTCTCGGAGGGATTCTACCTCAAGGTCACCTCTCTGTGCCTCTAACACTCTAGTCATAAGTGTAGGCTGCGCAACAACAGAAAACAAGGCCGCAGCTTCAACGGATTCGCCCAAAGACAAGTCAAACTCGCCAAGTGCACCCAACATCTTCCACTCCCTGATGGCTATACAAGCTACATCACTAATGGATTTCCTGCTAAGGGCATCGGCCACAACATTGGCCTTCCCTGGATGATAATGCAACTCGAAGTCATAATCCTCAATGAACTCCATCCACCTCCTCTGCCTCAAGTTCAAGTCTTTCTGTGTAAACAGATATTTCAGACTCTTATGATCCGAGAACACCTCGAATTTCTCACCATAAAGGTAATGCCTCCAAATCTTCAAGGCAAAGATCACCGCTGCTAACTCTAGGTCATGCGTAGGGTAATTCTTCTCGTGTTTTTTCAACTGACGTGAGCCATAGGCAACCACTTTCCCCTCTTGCATCAACACACAACCCAAACCCTCTCGTGAGGCATTACAATAGACTGCATAACCCAACCCTCTCTTCGGAATAATCAAGACTGGAGCGGTGGTCAATCTAACTTTCAGCTCTTGGAACGACTTTTCACAAGTCTCACTCCATACAAATTTGATTCCCTTCCGAGTCAGTCTAGTCAACGGCGAAGCTAACCTGGAGAAATCTTTCACGAACCGTCGGTAGTACCCAGCTAATCCCAGAAAACTGCGGATCTCAAACACACTCTTAGGCTGTGCCCAATCTTGCACTGCCTCAATCTTGCATGTATCAACAGACACCCCTTCCCCAGAAACCACATGGCCTAAGAACATGACTTCTCCTAGCCAGAACTCACACTTCCCAAACTTGGCATAAAGCTTATGGGCTCTAAGTAACTCAAGCACCACTCTCAAGTGCTCCTCGTGCTCTTCCTCGGAAGGTGAATAGATAAGGATGTCGTCCACGAAAACGACCACAAAACGATCCAAGAATTCCCAGAAGATCCGGTTCATCAAGTCCATAAAGACTGCCGGTGCATTGGTGAGCCCAAAAGGCATCACCAGAAACTCATAATGGCCATACCGCGTACGGAATGTCGTCTTCGGGATATCCTCCTCCCTGACCCTCAACTGGTGGTAACCCGATCTCAAGTCTATCGTAGAGAAACAACGGGAACCCTTCAACTGGTCAAACAGATCATCTATACGGGGCATAGGGTACTTATTCTTAACCGTGGCCCGATTCAACTTCCGGTAATCAATACATAGTCTCAAGGCACCATCTTTCTTTTTAGCAAAGAGGGCCGGTGCTCCCCACGGTGAAACACTAGGGCGTATGTAGCCCTTATCTAGCAACTCCTGGAGCTGAATCTTCAACTCACTCAGCTCGGCTGGGGCAAAACGATAAGGTGCCATAGAAATCGGTGCCGTGCCGGGCACCAAATCAATGGAGAACTCTAACTCACGGTGAGGTGGCAAACCAACGAGATCCTCGGGAAAAACATCCGAATACTCACAAACCACTCTCGGTAACACAATATGGGTCTCATCACACTCACCACTCAAAAAGCTAGCAAGTAGACCACTAAGCTCACTCCGCCCTCGCGGATCATACACGGTGGCAACACTACCAACCCGATCCCCCAAGAAATGGAAACACTCCCCGCTCAAGGTACATACTGTGACCCTCTGGCGGTAGCAATCATAACAGCCCGGTATGACGATAGCCAGTCCATACCCAAAATAACATCAAAACCCTTCATGGGCATAACTACAAAAGGAACGGAAGCCGATGATCGGCGACCTCTATATCACAACCTCTACACCTGTTCAAAATCAATTCACCCCCAACAGGTGATACAACACATATAGGAGATGCTAATGTGCCAACTCCAATCCAAACAGATGCAAATGCAGCAGATAAAAGAATGAGATGCACCCGTATCAATCAATACACTAGCAACCGAGTTGCAAAACAAGAAGGTACCTCTCACGACAGATGGAGCAGGCACAATCCTGCGCGGTAACAGCATACACGCGCCCTGACGGTCTCTGATCTACCTGCTCACCCTAGGAGCATAAGACTGCTGCTGCAGACTGGGACGATGAAGCCCCTGATTGGCCCTCGAGGCCTGAACTGACTGAGCTGGCTGAAAACTCTGCCTCTGCCCAGATGCACCAGATGTGCCACTCAACTGCGGGCAAAACCTCTTCAGGTGCCCCGCCTGACCACACTGATAACAAGACAGTGGCTGACCCTGCCCTGACTCTGGCCTGCGGTCTAGCTGAAGATGAAGCAGCTCTCTGACTCCTCCCTTCTGCGGGCAAGCTGGAGACTTGTGACCCAGTTGGCCACATTTAAAACAAGTCACGTCTCCCTGGCTGCCTTTCCCAGACCTGCACTCGGCACTGGAAAAGTCGATCTAGTAAAGCTACCCTGAGACTGCTGAGGGGTAAAACCTCTCTGTCTCCTGCCATCACTCTGACCATCCTGACTCCTCTTGGAGCCCTCTGCCTCTCCTCCTCCTCCTGCATCATGATTCCATATGGGCTGCAGCATCCACCAGATGCCCATCCTCTCGGGTCATAGAACCCCCAACTCTCATCTTGAGGCCATGCCTCAACTTCTTCTCGAACTCTAAACAACGCCGTTCCTCAGACGCCACAAGCTCAGGTGCAAACCTAGACAAGCTGGTAAATGCAGCCTCAAACTCGGCCACAGAAGAACTCAGCTGCTAAGCTGACAGAACTGCTCCCTCAACCTCTCCCTAACAGCTGGAGACAGGAACTTCTCCTGGAAAGCAGCTACGAAGGCCTCCCAAGTCCCTCCTATACGGCCTCTAGTGAATTTCCACCACTGACCCGCATCTCCCTTAAGCTGGAAAGATGCCAAGGTCACCTTCAGAACCCCGTCCTCGATGCCAAGCATCTCAAACGTCTTCGTTGTCTGTTCGAGCCATTCATCTGCCTTAAGCGGCTCTTTTGGATCACCCAAACTCGTCCGGGTTAGACCGGAAGAACTCTCTCTTCAGAAATGCAGATCCTGCATCTGCAACATGAACCTGGGCTTGATTCTCAGCTCTGAGAATGCCCACGGACTCCCTGAATGCCCCTGCTATCTCGCGGGCTAAGGCACCCATAGCCTGCTGACCGCTGGTTCGGCCACATTGGCCTGACCAATACCCTCCTGCTGCTCCGGAATCTCATCCGGTATGGGCATCTCCTGCTACCACGCCTACCACGCCTACCACGTCCTCGTCCTCGTCCGTGACATCCTAATAAAGGTAACAAAGACAATTAATACGTTTGCACATTAATAAATGTGCCGAAGCTATAACACTCGCGTCCTAATGCATTGGACAACAGTAATTCACTCCACGTAAGCACATAATCACATAAGCACCTACGAATTTCATTCCTGGATAATGACAGTCCCGAGGCGTTGCTAGAGTTCCGGTTGGAAACAGCATTGATCAAGTGCTTTTCCAACAAGACTCATAGAAACTCAAGGATCCAATCAACATCCTAGAAATTAAATCCCATACCCAAATAGTCATATAAGCATGTTATCAAATAAACACATACTATCATACATAAGTCTCTAACAAGCGAGACAAACCCATTGTGATACTAATCACTTCCCACGTACCCAAAGTATTCAAACCCGGTACGCTCTGATACCAAGTTGTAACGCCCTCAAAATAAACCCATAATATACACATATTGACATGCATTGGTAAAAGAAAACAAAACATTATTCCATTCATCAGAGTATTCTTATTAAAAGACATTACATGTAACATCGAAAATAAATGCCCTACGGGCTTACAGCTTTCCAAGCCAACACTTGGACACAAAAGTCTGAGTACTAACTCAATTACACATTAAGCCCTTGGCTTGAGTTTACATGTAATATCAAAAAAACAAAATAACAACTAACTAAACAGAGTCTTCAACTCCAAATCCTCCAAGCTAAGTCCTTGGAGGTAGCATATCACCTGGACCTGAAAATGATGTTCCCATATAGGGTGAGCCACAGCCCAGCAGAAATATACTAAACCAAATATAAGAATTGACTAAAGCAATAGCATTCGATAGATGGTTAACACTTAAAATCCATTATATCATTATACAGTTTCATGACAATAATGTCCATGACATGTTTCACTTTCCATTTAACAAACATGGCTCAGAACCTGGCCAAACACTAATAATGAGACTACATCTCATATTAATATTACTTCTGATATTTACAACTAAATGAGGCTAAGGCTCATAAAAACACTTCCATCAATTGATAAGTACACATGTTTGCTGTACTAAAAACTTCCATACATCAATAAGTACACAGATTTGCTGTACTAATGGAGTCCATCCCCTTTCTCCTCCCAAACAGGTTTGAGAGTCCATCCCCTATCTTCCCTCAAACCATGGAGTACATCCCCTATCTCCTCCCAAACAATATGCATATACAATGTATTTAACACTTGTCATATACAATATTCAATCAATACACGTATTGCTGTATTAATTCAACTGTCATATTCAATGACCTATTCAAAGTGATTAGTTTCAGTTTTCCCTAATCAGCATGCAATGTCTACAACAATCATGACTATCCTCCACCGATAGCCCAAAGCAGTTATTTCTAAACAGAAAATAAATGCATCAACAGATATAAACTCAACATTTTCATAGGTGAGTGATTAAACTATCCAACTACACCATTTAGTCCACAAATTTATCAATTCCATGAATTAAACTTAATTCCACATTATTCCCAAAATTAATTATACAAATTAATTTATTACAACAATTAGGGTTTTTCCCCCTTTCCTCAAAATCAACCCTAAGGTTCAATTTTATCAATTTAACACTATCAATGTCATTTTTCATGACTCATAAACTTATGGTATTTAATAGATGAAAAACCTCCTTTTTAAATTGTGAATCAAACCCTAACTTTTCCCAAAATTTCCAAACGACACCAACATATCAAAATAACCAAAACTTATGACAAAACCTATAATATGGAGTAGGGTATCCCTACCTCGAAGTGAAGAACTCAAATGGAGAAGATGGCGAAAACCCAAGGTGCTCCAAATCCACTATTGCTCAGATTAAAACGAAGCCCAAGTCACCCTCTATCTTTTATACAAAGCGCTTAGGGTAGAAACACACTAAAAGGAGATGAAACCCTAGAGAGAAGGTGTGTAGGGAGAGAGAGAAGACGGTTCTAGGGTTTTAAAATCAAAAGGGAGATGAAAAAGTGATCCAAAAAGTCGGATCTCGGTTTTATATAAGAGTCGCCCCGCTCGAGCGTGGAAACCCCCGCTCGAGCGTCACTCACAGACTCCCGCTCGAGCGGCGGATACACACTCCGAGAACTTTTTGCTGAACCAGGTCGCCCCTCGAGCGTAAAACTCCCCGCTCGAGCGTCACACACAAACTCACGCTCGAGCGTCAAAACGCCCGCTTGAGCGTCCAACAATGTAGAGGAAATGCTGGAAGATGGAAAATCACGCTCGAGCGTCAAAACTCCCGCTCGAGCGGAGAAGCAACAACAAAGGGCCCGCTCGAGCGTCAAAAGCTTCGCTCTAGCGTGAAGGCAAAAATCTGGGCAATTACCCTTGGTTTCTAAGTTCAACCAACCTGTAACAAACCTGCCCAACACATCCTATAACTCAATTACAAAGTGCGAAAGGATGCAAACAAGATATAAACATCTACTAACATCCACGAAAACAAGTCCGGATCACTGTACAACAAGGGATAAAACCCGGGATCGTTATAACGATTCCGCGTGTGCCGGGTGGTGATCATTTTCGAAAATGGTTTTGGAAAGTTTTAATAAAAGTTGATTTTGTTCAAAATTTTTCCTTTTACAACGTAAACCATTTTTTGACCAAAAAGAAAATTTTTAGTGCTCACAACTTTAATTCCACTGATTTCAACATAAATTTCTCCAACTGTCTGATATAAATCAAAGTTGCTTTTATATCATAAAACTTGAAAAGAAAGGTCAAAGCAATAAACTAGGGGCATAGGCGAGTCAGGTGCTCCTGCGTCCTCTGCTCGTGCTTGCGGAAGCTTCTGAAGCCAAGGTTGACTCGATTTGTGCCTCATCCTCGAGCCAACCCAAGCCAAGCACTCGCCAGAAAGGGCATAACTGAAACTAGGGATAGGGACCAGAAGCTCTCTCGTCCTCCAAGCAGTGAGGTACCTGGCCAAGTGTGAAGCACAAATTGGGAATGACGTCGGGTATTCTACCCCCTCCTCTAGGCAGGTTTGATCATGCCCAAACTAGTGTCTGAGCTGGAAAGGAAAGTAGAACAAGTAGTGCGGGAGGCCAATCAACTGTATGCCAGGCTGCCGAGTCATGCTGTAACTCATCTCAGTCAGATGAAGCCAGGGGAAGCGCCAAGCTATGTCAACTGCAGACCTGCTGCACATCCAGTTGCACCACCATCCCTTGTTAGGAAAATCCACTAGCCGGTGGCGGAAGAAATAAGCTCGAGCCAAGTACTCGGGGCAAGAGTCCACCACCTTCAGCTTATTCATAAGCCATGCCTAGGAAGGGATGAAAAATAAGAGAGAGGGTGGGAAACAATACCTGTACATGGAGAAAAAAAGTAAAGAAAGGGCTTTAACAGAAAAATAGAGCTTGAGTGCTGAGTGATGTGAGAAAGACATATGCGAAAGGGTAGGAAACAATACCTGAAGAAGTAGTGGACTCTCCGCAAACCTGGTGGTCTCTCACTGATGAAAAGCATCCAAGCCCATCAGGGTCTCGGCCAGGGCCAAACCGATGCAACTTTTACATTTTTTCAGACATTAGGCCACTTCGATCAACCGAATACTAGTTCCGCCGTAACTAAGGGCAAGAAGGAAATGCGCAAGCATACATAAACAGAGGGCGTGTTGCTGTAAGCCTCGCCAGAGGAGATCGCCCCTGTCACCGATGTCAGAAATCAAAGAATCAAGCTGGGTATGTCTAGCTCTCCGTCATCGGCCAAAGATCGAGCTTGGTGCAAAGTGAGCCCATACATTCATCCCAAAGCTTGGTGTAGACACCCCATTTTTGATTGCCCGTAAGACTTAGGCACTTGGTTCAATACACTCGATGATAAAAGTTGAATTGTGAATTCGCAGCGGTTCAGATTCAATCAGGCTCTCGAAATAATCTCAAATCTTCAACATTTACCTTGTTTGAACTTGTGAGTTTCATTTTTGGACCTTTTTCCACTCTAAGTTGAGTTTGAACCAAAAAAACAGGGGAATGCATCAAAGCTCAGCCGTGCATCAGTGATGGCCGGCCGTGGCTATGAATGGCCGGCCGGTCCTTGGTGGCGAAAAACACTATTAAAGATATTTATCACCTTTTGAGCTCAAATTCTATAAAACGGAAGCTGTGTGATTGTTTTGAAGGTTGAACAAAATTTAGAGAGCCTATATACACCTTGAGAGCTCCTCCCTTCTTCTTTCATGGCAAGTAACCTTTGAGCTAACCTAGTGTAGACTCGACTTTCTTCGCGCCCCCTTTCGGAGAGCTCGAATTGCTCCTACAGTTCGGACTCCTGTCACGGTTCCGAATCTAATCTCACAAAGTGCAATGCAAGACTGATAAACACCAAGGAGTCCAATCCGGCAAATCATTTTGGAAAATCGATTTTGAATCAAATAATACCAAAACTGGACTGCTTTGCCAGATTACAGAGTCGCCACCTAAATATTTTGTTTTGGGGAAATTTAGGAAATCCTAACTCGTGCCAAAGGGCACATGTCCGTCATCACCAAAGTTACCTCGGCTCGGGAACTTGGGTACGAGAGGGAAAGGTCCTGAAATGAGCACCCCCACTCGCCCAATCAAAGATCGGCCTCTACTATCATGATATGTTGTTTTATAAACACTTGTGTTCTTTTTTTTTTGTGTGGGTAAGTCATAAATTAAAGACAAAAATTTACACATTTACAAGGGGCATACCCGAGGTAATACAACGAATCACAAACCCACCAAAAGGGGAAAACTAATAAAAAAATAACTAATTGAAACACTTCCGTAACAATCGGGTTCCCAACAAAACAATAATAAATCCAAAATTGTCCATATATCATTTTTATCCCCAACTACCCTCTACCATCCAAAAATAATAGATGGGTACTGGGGGAAGATAAATGGACAATTGTACATGTGGGGAAATGGGTTGGAAATACTCTTCGGATCCTGGGAGACGCTGATGATCCTCTGGGAGTCACCTGCAAAGACACAAGTACTCCGGTCGGGGGTGCCGGAATTAGCACTCCGACGGACAAGTTAGTTTTTCTCAAGAAAGCTTGTTTACTAAGTTATTAGAAGTGATTTTCTTACCTACCTTTTCTAGTTCGTTGCCTCTATATTTATACTCGTTCTTTTTATGATCCTCGGGACCAGAGCCTACTTTTTCAATCATTATTATTTCCCATTATTCGGCCCTAGGGATCCTTCCCTATTCGGCCTCCATGTCTATGCGGGATGTACGCCGGCTAGAGTACAGCTTTTAAGATATAGCTCCCCCATCCTTGCCATTTGTTCGGCCACCACAATTGCCCCCCGAACTCCCTGTTGACGGTCAGTAAATCGGCATGTTTGGTTCGGAATTTGAGGAATTTAGTGTCAGGCGGCTTCGCGTGCCCCAACATGTCAGGAAGCACGCGCCTTTTGATCATCATTGCGCTTTCCCGCTCTATTCATGTATACCTCAGCATTTATTGCGATTTGAAACTTTGGCCCTTTCGAATCCATATTTCGTCGATCTTTTTGAGACTTTTGGATTGCCAGTGCATATCCCTCCGTGACTCGCGTCTTCTGCAGCTTCTCCCGCCTTCTCTGCCTTCCTTGTCTCATCTGTTCTTCGTAAGTTTTCTTACTCCTTCTTTGTAATCCTATTTTTCTATTTGCTATTTTAGCTTCGGCGAATACTTAGCTCGCTAGGATGGCCAAACATTTGAAAGACCTCCTTTCTGAGGGTCGCGTCTCCGGCTTCCGGCAGCATTTTTCCATTCCTGACGATGTCCATTTATCCCTTGTAACGGACAATGCTCTTGACATGGAGAGGGAAGATCAGAACACGATCGTATTCCCTCTTTTATCCATTGCGGAGGGCGGTGTCCGTTTTCCCCTACACCCGCTCCTTAGGGCCGTTCTTCGATATTGGGGTTTGATTCCCTCTCAACCCAACGTAAATTTCTTTCGAATCATTATGGGGATCTTAGAGTTGAACCGACGCCTTAGGATTAACCTTGGGATCCCGGCCATTCGGCATTGTTACTCCCTAGCCAAATCTTCCGGTCGGCTGGGGCGATACTTTCTCAGGGCCAAAGATACCGACCATCACTTGGTGACTATGCTTGCCAGTTCTGGCAAACGGGTTGACGACGTGATGGTCAACGTTCGAGGTAATTGGGAGTTCGCTGAAGGAGAGGACCGCCTGGACCCTATTCCCAGACATAAGGGCGATCCAGGTTGCCACGCGATGTCCTGTTTGTTGGTCTGCCTCTTATTCGGCTTTTTTCTTCTGAATCGCTTTTCGTTTTCCGCAGGTAATAGGTTGAAGAAGATTCTGACTTCGGTTGACGACGCGGTTCTTGGGGAAGTCAAGACTGCACTCAGGTATTTCGGTCGTCCAAACGTACAACGGCAGGGGAGAGCCGCCCATATTCTCCTTCGGTACGAACCTACTTATACTACTTTCTCGGCCGCAGATAACATTCCGATTCCAGTCGGCGATCAGCAGCTCTCGGCGCTTATCTTCCCCAGCTTCAAAAACCTTAGGCAGATCGGTCT
Source organism: Camellia japonica (assembly GCA_030407325.1). NCBI lineage: Eukaryota > Viridiplantae > Streptophyta > Magnoliopsida > Ericales > Theaceae > Camellia > Camellia japonica. The sequence continues at coordinate 98,852,189 of JAPPVO010000017.1, read as the reverse complement.
CGTAGCTCCTGATTCGGGAGAAGAAGCCGAGCCCAGCGTTGAAGTGGTCGCCGATCCGGAGGGGGGGCCTACTGAGAGAATAGTAGAAGGCGACGAGGTTATACGCTCGGCATTTGAGGCCACGAACCATCCGCCTCGGGACGAACAGATTTCTCTTCCGGGGATATTTTTGCAAATTTGGGGGATCTACCCGGCGATTTCTTTGAGGGTATGGCGAAGGAAAGCCTGACGCAGATGGCCCGCAAAAGAAATGCGGAGCGCATGGCCGCCTGAAAGAAGGCTGAATGTGCCGTATTAGATCCCAGCTCGATCAAGCCGTCCGTACCCGATTCGGAGGAGATAGTGGTCGTTGCGTCCGATACGAAAAAAGAGGGTGGGGGACAAATTGATGAGAAACGGCCGATTCCGGAGCAAGGCCAAAAACGCGGTGCCGAAGGGAAAGCGAGTTCAGAAGCTGGCTCTGCTAGCAAACGGCCTCGGCTTGAAGAAACGGACGCGATCGCTCCGTTCGTTATTCAGCCAAAAATCAGGGATATGCCGATTTTATCCGACGCTTCAGCCGCCGAGGATCCGGCCGTGGCTCTGAGCTTGGCGGCTTCGATTTCTCTGCCGGCTGACAACAAAGCCTTTGGTGTCGTGCCTGACATTATGGCCGTTGCCCTAACTGCTCAATCGGCACTCCTGGTAGGTCATCTTTATTTCGCCTTCTTTGTTGAACGCGTCTAATCATACCGAGTTGTTTTGCAGACGGTCGGAAGGATCACCGACTTGGGTCGCCGTCTTCGTGATGCTCTCGGGAGAATTGACCATTTGCAAACAGAGGTGCAGGGTCAAAAAAGCAGGGCCGAGTTCGAAATTATGAGGGCTGAAATGGAGAGCGCGAGGGCCGAAGCGGAGAAAGAGAGGGCTCGTGTGGCCGAACAGCTTCGTATTGATGCTGAGGGTAGAGCGAATGCGAGCGCGGAGTCGCTCAAACTTTCCAAGGAGGCACTTGCTGAGGCGGAAGCTCAGTTAGAGAGCTTAAGGCGGCTCACGAGAAAGCTGAATCGGAGGCCTTCGAAGCAGGGGGGGGGCCGCTCTATCAGAATATGTGGAAGAAGTGTCCAAGTTTGAGAATCGCGGGTTCAAACATGGCTGGCTCAGGGCCCTTGCCGCCGCTGAGGTTACATTGGACTTGCCGATACCTTATGAACAGGTGGATGTTGAGCCACTTGAATCTGATACCGACGAGTGATCTGGGGCCGTTTATTAGGAAGTCGTCTTTTTGTTTTTGTTTTTCCTTCTTTTGGATAATGCTTTGTTGATCCAGGGTAGTTTTCATGTATAAATTGATTAACATCTGTGCGCAATTTATTGATGAAAATTTTCCTTGTAATTTTTTGCTTTACCGCCGCACGCTTTGTATAAAGGAGTTCTGTGGTTTAACTTTAATGAATGAATGCTGTGTTCATCAATGCATTTGGTAATATATTGTGGGGAAACCCTGAATTTGGTCCGAGTGATTTTATTTGGAACTATTGTTTATCTTTAGCTTTCTGCAGATTCAATGCATATTCCATCAAAATCACCATTTGCAATTTCACTGCCTACTAATCTTCGGCCCTTATATTGACGAATCGGCCCTTGCCCCAGGGGGTTTATGGTAAGGACTTCGGGATCGATTCGTGAGCCGGCTGGGGTAGTTTTATCTTTAGCTTTCTGCAGATTCAATGCATATTCCATCAAAATCACCATTTGCAATTTCACTGCCTACTGATCTTCGGCCCTTATATTGGCGAATCGGCCCTTGCCCCAGGGGGTTTATGATAAGGACTTCTGGATCGATTCGTGAGCCGGCTGGGGTAGTTTGGCCGTATACGTGGATGAATCTGCCCTTGCCCCAGGGGGTTACTGTGCTAAACAAGCCGTATGTTGCATATGGTTTATCCAAACTTTAGTTTTCCGCAGATTCAACACATGTTCCATTGAAATCACCATTTGCAATTTCACTGCCTACTGATCTTCGGCCCTTAACTTAGTCGGCGTCAGTCGATTGGGTGTCGCGATTAATGAACTTGCCTCGATCGTGCTGCCTGTGCGAGCGTTAAATGATCAAAGGGATAGCTTTTAAGAGTCTGGTATCTTATCTGATTAAGACTCCTGAGAGAATATCAATTGTACGAATGTCCAACAAACTCTTCTTTAACCAAAGGGGAAGCCAAGACATTGGCTGAGCTTGGTGGTGACATGAGGCAAAGTGAACACCGTGGTGCGCCCTTGCGAGCTGGGAGTAAGAGTGCTATGGGTCGACAGAGGCGTCTGTCTCCTAGACGTCGTAGTAGGTCGCCCAGACGGGATAGGCAGTCCCTAGGGAAATCGCCACACGCCCAAGTCGATAGGAGACCAGACGCGAATCCGCGCCCATTGAGTTTCGCAGTATTTGTGAAGAATAAACCTATGACAGAAGCGGACTCGATCGTTCGAGATCCAGACGTGGCTGTCGAATTTGCTCGACAAATATTTCCTCCGGAAGTGCAGCAGTCAATGGTCGGTCGTCAGGACTACGAAGTATTTCGCGAGGGCATTCATGGGGCAGTGAAAGGGCTCTATACGGCTTATGAAGTCGGCATGCGATTACGCGCCGCCCGTCGAGAAATAGAGAAAAAGGAAGAGCATCCATAGTTTAGAGGCTCGCGTGGAGGCGGCTGAACGCGAGTTAAGAGAGATCAGAACGGCGCAGCCGCAACCGGCCGGGCAGGTGAATCCGAATCCAATTGTGGAGGAGAGGGTTACCAGTCGGCTTATAAGTGCTGCATCGCCGATCGCAATACGGAGCATGTTCGCATTGGAGTCCGCCAAGGGGAGGTCTTATGAAAAAGGTTTTCACGAAGGACGCTTGGTTGGAATTCAAAGGGCCAAGGAGACGCTTGCCGAAGAGGTTTGCCGATGTGAAAATCGTGGGTTCAGGCACGTTGGATCAAGGCATCTCAAGTCGCCGAATCACTTCGCTTGTCAGGCATTGACGCGGCGTCACCTCTCTATCGCAATGAGGATTTTCCGTTTTCTGCTTTCGAGGTTGAAAAGAGTGAGGATGAGGGCGATGCCGTCTGACTTTAATTATTGTAAAGTTTGAACGCTGGTCGCGTTTGCTATTATGTAATTTCTTGGTTGGTCGTATATATATATATATAAAAGAAGCAAAGGCTTTGTTGACTTGACTGCATTTGTCGTGTTAAATTGGTACTTTGATTTGTTGTGCGTGGTCGGAACGCATGCAATGGCCGTTTACCTTCTAATAAAGCCATTGCGGCATATGTCGTTGAAATTTTGAAGAAGTCTGGCCGGTTGGATTAACTAGGTCGTGGAGAATGTTGACCGACGTTTGTCTTATGGGATTTAACATTGATAAAATCGCCTCGGGATTTGGGCCTCGAGATCGCGGCCTTTATTGAGAATAAAAGCGGTAGGAGTGCCTCATGCAATCAAACATTTATCGCGTGGGATGGTCAAGTGTTGTGACCATCAGGTGGTGATGATAGTCGCAGGGGCTGAGATTCCGGCTGGACCTGGCGCTCACACGGTTTGCGTCGGGGGATTCTCCGATGTAGGAGGTGGACCGCGAAAGGAGAAACTGGAAACACGTCAATCTCCAGGTCGTTGAAGCAGATCGCCCCGAAAGGAGACACGACGTCCGTTGCCCCTAACCTCTCTTGTCTTGGATCTTGGCCTTGACATTGTCGATGGTGTCAGAGGCCCAGCGACATGCCGGTTGCGCGGCTAGATCGATGCGTGATTTGTCTTAGAAGTTAGAGATAGATATTGTAATGCTTTGAACGCGGATTGCGTCTATGTAACAACTTTTAAATCAAATAAAAAGTATTATTTTATATGATTGAGTCTCATTCTGAAGAAAATCTGTTGTTTAGTTATGCCAGATGGACGTTCCTAATTCCAACTTGTAATGATTAGGCAGGTCATTTCGTATGGCTTAACAGCTTGCTACAGGAACGTTTGTGTAGCTTAGATATTTTTGCTTAAATATTTTTCCTTCGTTCAGGAATCGGCCCTTACTTCAGGCGGAACGTGGATTAAACCTTAATGGGTCGTCCTTGTGGGCCGAATAAGACATGCCTTGTCTGGTGAAACAGTACTTATTCGGCCCTAAGGTGTCATGCACAAAGGGGGCTCCGAATCCGGAGACTTATTTTGGCCAATCGTGATATCCACGAAGGGCGCTCCGAATTCGGAGACTTGTTCGGCCCTAAGGTGTCATGCACCAAAGGGGGCTCCGAATTCGGAGACTTATTTTGGCCAATCGTGATCCACGAAGGGCGCTCCGAATTCGGAGACTTGTTCGCCCTAAGGTGTCATGCACCAAAGGGGGCTCCGAATTCGGAGACTTATTTGGCCAATCGTGATATCCACGAAGGGCGCTCCGAATTCGGAGACTTGTTCGGCCCTAAGTGTCATGCACCAAAGGGGGCTCCGAATCCGGAGACTTGTTCGGCCCTAAGGTGTCATGCACCAAAGGGGGCTCCGAATTCGGAGACTTATTTTGGCCAATCGTGATATCCACGAAGGGCGCTCCGAATTCGGAGACTTGTTCGGCCCTAAGGTGTCATGCACCAAAGGGGGCTCCGAATCCGGAGACTTGTTCGGCCCTAAGGTGTCATGCCCAAAGGGGGCTCCGAATCGGAGACTTTTGGCCTAAGGTGTCATGCACCAAAGGGGCTCCGAATCCGGAGACTTGTTCGGCCCTAAGGTGTCATGCACCAAAGGGGGCTCCGAATCGGAGACTTATTTTGGCCAATCGTGATTCCACGAAGGGCGCTCCGAATTCGGAGACTTGTTCGGCCCTAAGGTGTCATGCACCAAAGGGGGCTCCGAATCGGAGACTTTTGGCCAAGTCGTGATACCACGAAGGGCTCCGAATCGGAGACTTGTTCGGCCCTAAGGTGTCATGCACCAAAGGGGGCTCCGAATCCGGAGACTGTTGGCCAATGTCATGCACAAAGGGGCTCCGAATCGGAGACTTGTTCGGCCCTAAGGTGTCATGCACCAAAGGGGGCTCCGAATCCGGAGACTTATTTTGGCCAATCGTGATATCCACGAAGGGCGCTCCGAATTCGGAGACTTTGTGGCCCTAAGTGTCATGCACCAAAGGGGGCTCCGAATCGGAGACTTGTTCGGCCCTAAGGTGTCTGCACCAAGGGGCTCCGAATCCGGAGACTTGTTCGGCCCTAAGGTGTCATGCACCAAAGGGGGCTCCGAATCCGGAGACTTGTTCGGCCCTAAGGTGTCATGCACCAAAGGGGCTCCGAATCCGGAGACTTGTTCGGCCCTAAGGTGTCATGCACCAAAGGGGGCTCCGAATCCGGAGACTTATTTTGGCCAATCGTGATTCCACGAAGGGCGCTCCGAATTCGGAGACTTGTTCGGCCCTAAGGTGTCATGCACCAAAGGGGGCTCCGAATCCGGAGACTTGTTCGGCCCTAAGGTGTCATGCACCAAAGGGGGCTCCGAATCGGAGACTTATTTTGGCCAATCGTGATATCCACGAAGGGCGCTCCGAATTCGGAGACTTGTTCGGCCCTAAGGTGTCATGCACCAAAGGGGGCTCCGAATCCGGAGACTTGTTCGGCCCTAAGTTGCCTGGAGTGAAAGAAAGTTGATGTTTCATTAAACGTGGCACCAGTACAAGCATTGGATCCCACAAGTCGGGTCCGTAAATGGATCTCCCAACATCTATGTTGGCAGGAATTGCGGTGAGCCACGGATTTCCTCAACGCCGCGGTCTGTTGGGAAGCGCATAAGATGATGGTAGGGTGCTTGGGACAACCTTCATGAGGTTGCAACCAGGGACGTCCCATGATGGCGTTATATGGTGACGGAAGCTTAACTACCAAGAATTCCACGTAACCGTTTTTGAGCCCGCTCGAACAGGGAGCACGACCTTCCCCAATGGGTACTCTGGATTCGGTTGAAGCCGAACAGGGTTGAGAGGACGGGGATAGGTCCGACGCGTTGAGACCGAGTTCAACAAAAGTTCTGTAGTACAAAATTTCCGAAGTGCTGCCTGGGTCTACGAGATGCGTTCAACGCTGAACTGTCGTACGCGTAATTTGACGACCAAAGGATCGACGTGGCTGGCCTTCGTTCCAACGAGGTCGGAGTCATCGAACTTAATTGTCTGAGTTTCTCTGGGCTTGCCAGTTGACAAGTTATTCTTTTGGAGGATCGGGCGTGATTGGATTGTATGCACGGTCGGGGATGCCGGCAAACTGTAGATTATGTGGATCACACCAAGCGGGGGTGAATCCTGTCTCAGGGCTAATGCTTTGGTTGGCTTCCCCTTGCCCACGTATTGTTGCAGTCGACCATCTTGTACTAGTTCCTCCAGATGATCCTTTAGCGCATAACAACTCTCGGTTTCGTGGCCGTGATCTTTGTGGTATTCGCATCGTCTGTCCCTCCTCAGTGTGTCGGGAGGCCCCACCATCTTTGACGGCCACTTGAAAAATGGAAGGTGCTGGACTTTGGTCATTATTGCTGCGATCGGCTCTGTTAAATCCGTATATTTTTTGTCGGTTCGCCTTGAGCGCCTGCTGTCGACTTGTAATTGTTCGTTCATTCGGTGGGAGCACTGATCGCTTGATCGGCGGGAGTCCCGCCTCTTATCCCGCTTGGCTCGTTGCCGGGGCTCAGGGCTCGGTGGCGGTACGGAGCTTATTGGTCGAGCGATTTCGGGGAGGGCCGTTTTGCTGGAGGTTTGTCCGGCTTTTATTCTTATGGCATCATCTTCGACCTTACAGTATTCTTCAACCTTCTTCATTAGTGCCCAAACTGTTTTGGGGGGCCTTCTGGTCAGGGAACTGCGCAGAGCACTGTCAGGATGTAAACCCATTTTGAAGGCAGTGATGGCCATGGAGTCGTTGCAAGCGTCGTCAACAAGATTGAAGCACTCCCAATATCGCGCCGAATACGCTCTGAGCGTCTCTCCTGACTGGATCTGCATAGCCCAGAGGGAGTCGGCCTGTTTCGGTTGTACCTCATTGGTGATAAACCTGGCCCTGAAGGATTTCTGCAGTTGTCGGAAGCTTTTAACCGAAGCTGGCTCCAACTTGTAATACCACCTGACGGCTAGTGGACCTAGGCTGCTGGGGAATATTCGGCACATGAGGGCTTCATTGTCTGCGTGCAGCGTCATGGCCTGTTTGTAATGACGGATATGATCAGTGGGGTCTGATTTTCCGTCGTAAAGAGTGAATGACGGGGCTTTGAATTTCTTGGGCAGGGATGCCCTTGCGATCCGTCGAACGAAAGGATCGTGCTGGTCTTCCTCGTTTGAGCTGATTCTCCTGCGCTTGTTCCTTGTTCGCAGATCTTTTTCGGAGGAGCTGGAGGTTTCGGACCGTCTCCTTGCGTCGAGCTCCGTGGATGATGAGTTGGAGTCGCTACTGGTATCTTTTGGTCGGGCCCGAGGTCTTTGTCCGTCCGCCTTCGGGGGTCGCTCTGGTTCCTCGCGCATGGCCTCTCTCGATTTTGCTACCTCCAGGGCCAAATCCTGACGGAGTCGTTCGTTCTCAGCGATCATGTTCTCGAGCCTCTGTTCATTCTGCTTTGCTTGTTCTATAATAGCCTGCATTGTTTCTTGCGCTGAGGTCGTTGGCGAATCGAAGTTCAGGGCGCGTCGTGCCGCGATGGTCTCTTTTCCGAGCATGTTAGCTGGGGTGAGGTCGTCTACCTGTGTGGTCGCGTCGGTGGCTATCGGAGGATCTTCGGTCACGTCTTCCATGGATGTATTCGAGTATTCCCACAGACGGCGCCAATTGTGGGGAAATGGGTTGGAAATACTCTTCGGATCCTGGGAGACGCTGATGATCCTCTGGGAGTCACCTGCAAAGACACAAGTACTCCGGTCGGGGGTGCCGGAATTAGCACTCCGACGGACAAGTTAGTTTTTCTCAAGAAAGCTTGTTTACTAAGTTATTAGAAGTGATTTTCTTACCTACCTTTTCTAGTTCGTTGCCTCTATATTTATACTCGTTCTTTTTATGATCCTCGGGACCAGAGCCTACTTTTTCAATCATTATTATTTCCCATTATTCGGCCCTAGGGATCCTTCCCTATTCGGCCTCCATGTCTATGCGGGATGTACGCCGGCTAGAGTACAGCTTTAAGATATAGCTCCCCCATCCTTGCCATTTGTTCGGCCACCACAGTACAAGAGTGGTAAAGAACCCACCAAAACAAATTAACAAACCAAATGGGGCCAATAAAAACCCACAGGGCTTACACACTGGCCCAAACATATAAACCAAGAATTAGGCCCAAACATATATAACTCTTGAGTAAACCGGCCCAACCCACATGCCCCACAAATATCAAAGCAAAACATGCATAAACACCTGTAAAGAAGAAGGTGTATGCAGCACCTAACACCCACGTGCTAGCAGAAAAAAGCTGCCAGCCGAAGAGAAAGGGAGCCTCGCGGGACCCACAGCCCAATACCAACTCACAAATCAAACAAATCAACAAAAAATTGATCCCACACCAAATATATATATAAAAGGTGACAACCATCAGCTTTGCCATCCCAAGCACGCTATAGCAGCTACACGTTACATCATCTACTGACATCTTCTACAGCAGCTACCAACACAGCTGTATGCAGAGAAACTTCCATCACCGTCAACCCACGCCAAGGAGCGGGACTCGACGCAGCACCAAGACAAAGCACCACACGCGTTTGGACGTGCACCACACGCGGAGCTTCAGCCCAACCATCGTCGTTGTAGCAACAACGGTAGAAATATCCCATCTTCCGAACGTTGGGCACATCGGAAAATGACCAGTTTACTCTGAAACTCAAAACACAGCAACGCTTCTGCTTTGAAAACCAGCCTGACCATCGTCGGAGAAGAATAAACTCAGCGACAGACCTCATCAAAACATCCTCATCTTCAAAATTTCACGCTCACTATAGCGACGCCGGCACAGCCACCAAAAAATCAGAAATACAGAGCATCAAAGCCACTCCGGCACGAACCGAATAGTTCACATAGAATGACAGTGAGCACCGTATCAATGAGAGAGGAAACCAGCGAAGCTTACAACACAGCCACTCCTATGAATGATGAAAATAACTTCATGGAGCACAAAACAGAGCCCATCAAACACGGATGGCACACCATAACAACATCCCTCTATCTATATTCTAGAGAGAGAAACTACAACATGCAGACCTACTTCAGACAGAGTGACTACTGGACATGGAAGACCCAACACCTCTGGCGACCCAAACCGCGGACAACAAGCAAGGAACCAAATGGAGCTCAGCCTTGCTGAACTGTGAGCCATCCCACCGAGCCGAACCATTGACGACCACACTGGTGGTAACCCAACCCAGAACATGATGCAACGGCGTGAACACCCACAGGTCACCTGAGCTTAACACCAAGCTTTGGGCAGCATCCCAAACCAGCCATAAGAATAGCTGGAGTGAGACTGACACATTGGACCTCCATGAAACCGAAATAAACACGACTTGCTTTAAAAAAAACAAATCAAAACACAACTTAAACAAATAGAGCTGGCCTGAAAATCAGATCAGCCTCTAAATAACTCTCTTACCAAACCAGACAAAGAATCTGATAAGGAACTATCAAAGAAAACTCCAAGGGTAACAACGGAGGGAGTTTTCTCTCTCTAGATTCTAGAGAGAGAAGCTCTCAACTTAATCCCCTTGTAGCTCAACTTAACACTTGTGTTCTTAGTCCGGTTATTAGCTAACTTTACTATGTGTCGCACACACAAGCAAGTATAGACAAAATCGTAAGAATTGGAACAAAACAACTCATGTTTGTTTTCGAAAATGGTTTGAAATTGCCACCCTCAAGTGGGCTAAAATGCAGATTTGCCACTTCGCAAAGTGGGCTTAAAACTCGCATTTATCGAATTGTTCCAATTCAAACAATCAAGCCTTCATCCACAAGCATTCATGCAATTAATCATTTAAGCACATAGCCTCATGGCAAGCATGCTATCATGGCAACACTCACACTCATACAAGTATGCTAAAGCGTAAAAACTTACAGAGTACTCCAAGCCAAAACAGAAACTAGTTAGAAAGATGCATGATCCTAACTATACAAGATGCCTAATGCAACACATGCAATATGAAATTAATAGGCTCGGCTACTAAGATAGCATATGAATGCAACAATTTGATAACATGCTTTGAAACACGTATTCAAATATGTATTGAAATTGCAATGCAGTTTGAATGATGCGCCGAGCCTTGGTGCATACAAGACAAATGAATGATGCAAACATGCGAGCATAAGGTATGCTAATCGAAAAATGACCCTAATCTAACCATCAAAAGCGAATAAATAAAAGGGAGAAAGACGTGGGGTTGGAAGACATGCACACACGCATGCACACTTATTACAACGTCGTGCCCTCTCGAAGGAGGGTCCGAATGAATAAGCTAAGCTAATCTAAGCTAAGCTAATTATTACAACACAAATTAATTAATTAAACACTTAAGTAATTAATTACAAAACGACTAAGCTAATGAACTAATTAGTTAAACAATTTAAATGAAAGGCCTCGGGAAGCGAGGGATGCTTGCATGCTTGGTTTGCTTCCTCCCAGAAATCCACTGCCTTGCCTTTGGATGCCTCTGTTTGCACTCGCTTGATCTCTGAAAATTGTGCCAACTCCTAGAATGCCTTTGCTCCAACTCAAGAACATACTGATGCAAAATTCATTTCTGGCCGGTCAGCTACCAATGGAGGCTGTCGGCTACCATTGGTGGCCAATCGGCTGCTTCAATTGGCCGATCGGCCACTGATTTCCTGGATTTCCCTTTTTGCTGCAATAGAGAGCAAACAGAGGCAAAGCAGTGTATTCCAAGGAATATATGTGTGTACTTCTATTCTCTTTATCACTTCTCAAGCTCAAAGGAGTGTAGCTCTTGGCTCTCAAGCCACCAACCAAGCATTTTCATGCACGATGGCCAAAGAACCAACCTTGTACAAGGTCAATGAATGCACAAACAAGACCAAAAACAACCACCACCCTATCATGCATGATCAAGGGTGACGGTGACTAAGAAAAGTGGCACGTTTCATCACTTTGAGTATGAAATGTCCCATTTTCCTTATGTTTGGATTAACGTCCGATCCAAACACATGCAATGCAACACAACATGCTTAACTTGCTCAAGTTTTACTTGTCATGTTTTATTTCCCATTTTAGATTACCAATCCATTCTTTAATCGGTTAAGTCCAAAGTGAGAGTCCTATAATTGGAAAGAGAGCTTAAGCTACAAGTACCTTGAGCATGAAAGAGGCCTCATGTTGTTGGTTAGTAGAAACCCTCAAGAGAGGATTAAAACCATTAGGCATGAGAGCCTCAATTCCACACTCAAGCCAACAAGGGGCTCAATGCCACTTTCAAAACAAAGTAAAAAGTGAAGAAAATGGGGAGGTTACATATATTTTAGTGCTGAAATAGCGTGCAAAAAGACACTAAATCATGCAAGCAACACATGCAAGTCATGTTAAAAAGTCTAACTCACTAAGCTAGTGAAGATCACAACACTATAGCCATGCAATACAAAGCTCAACTGACCGAACCAGCTCCGAACAGAGTTAAAATATGCCAAAACAGTGGTCAAAACATGCTGAGATTAAGGCATGAAAGACTAGAAAAACATGCTCTCATGTTAGCTCATAAACAAGACTCACGACACAACACTCAAAAGCAATGAAAGAGTAACATAAATGAGCATGTGACAGAGTTGTATATACTAAACTTACATGTTAAAAGGCACTACAACATGCAATCATTCAAAGAAAAACATGTTTAGAGGCCTAAAATGCCAAGCTAGTGAAGCCATTTGCACTACAAGTATACAAAACAAAGCCCACATGACCCAAGAAGCCCAAAATAGAGTTAAATCATGCCAAATCAGAGGCAAACACATGCTAAAATAAGCTAAGTTAAGCTACAAAAACATGCTACCATGTGATGCTAACTAGGCATGGAAGTGAGACACAAGGAGGGGATGCTAACCCCTCCATTTTGATGCTACCATGGTTTTAACATGCTAAAAGATGGTGCATAGGTTCATACAAACAAGCAACAAGAAGGGTAGACAACCCCTTAGCACAAAATGACTTCAAACCAACATGTTAAGGCCCAAAAATCAGAACTTTTTGTAGTTGAAAACTAGGCCCAAAACAGTATAAAGAGATGGCAAAACAAGTATGTACAAAGAGCTTAAATGAGGTAAGTCCTATATCTTTGAAGCACAGCACAAAATAGCCACTTTCTTAGGCTCAAACAACCTTCCAACAGCCCAAAATAGGTCCCAAGAGGCCTCAGCTCCAAGGTGGTCCAATTTGGTTAAGGGCTAGTGTGCAAATGTGTAGAGAATTCTAACTTTCAAGCATAAAACAAGAGGAGAGAGTGAGAGAATTCTAGAGAGAGAGGAAGAAATTTGCTCAAAATTATCTAACCTTCCAAAATGGGGGAGAGACCCCCCCCCCATATATAGAAAATCAAGCCAAAGGCTTGTATTCATCCCTCCACACACTTGTATGGAGATGAGCATCAGTGAACAACAGCTGGCACAGCTGGCAAATTGTAGACACCTCATTTTTTACCGACCTTAAGACTCAGACGTCATTGATTGAGTGCTCGATGATTGCGCATGTTTGTGCTTGTTTCGAGTTTCTGGAGTTTTCGGCTGAGTGCCTTGCCTCCGAGCCTCGGAACTCTTTGTGTTTTGGCTTGGCTTGTTGACCTTGTCTGGAGGGAGAGAGAGGTCCGTAGACCACTTTTCCCTCTTGTAGACTAGTTTCCGGTTTCCGTAGCCTTCGGCCGCCCGCCTTGTCTCGGGACCTCTTTTCGTTCTCCTCTTGGCTTGGTTTTTGGACCATGCCTTGTTGCCTTGGTCTAGAGGGACACAGAGGTCTTGTAGACCACTTTTTGTGGCCGTAGACCACTTTTCCCTCTTGTAGACCACTTTTGGTGCCCGTAGACTAGTTTTTGAGGCTCCCGGCTGCGTGCCTTGTCCCGCAGACTCTTGTCTTGCATCCTTTTTGGTTTATTTTTGGCACAAACCTTGTTTTCCTTGCTTGGAGGGTGGAATAAGGGTTGTAGACTAGTTTCTCTCCCCGTAGACCACTTTTCTTCCCCGTCAGCCAGTTTTCTGGTCGGGCAGTTGGTCTTGGTGGTCTTTGGGCCACCAAAAGTGGTCGGCAGCCATGCCACCACCTTGCTTTCCTTGTGCAGACCACCCCTCCCCCTTGCCAAGCACTTCATCTCCTTGCAGACCACTTTCACTGGTCGGCCGACCAGTGTAAGTAGCTGGCCGACCACTTCAACTGGTCGCAGCTTTCCTGCATATTCTGCAGGTGTTGTGGATGCCATTTTTGCCAACTGTTGGGCACAAAACTCATCCTCCATACACGTGTATGGATGGATTGATTCAAGCTCTTAGCTTGTTCAAGAAGCTTGATTCTTGATTTTCTATAAGAAGGAGTCTCCTCCCTCTTATCTCAGGTTGAAAATTTTGGCTGAGGGTTATATATATCATCTATATCTATACTTCTTCCTTTCCTTCTATATTTGTGCTTGAAAGTGTAATTTCTTCACACTTTTGCACACAAACACTAGTGAAACACCATACTCTTGTTGCTGAGGCACCTTGAAGCTGGTTTTGGAGTTTTTGGACTGCTTTTGATCCAAAAAGGTTGCTAGAGTTGCTGTTTTGAAGTTGTTCTTCGAGGGTGAGTTTTTTTTTTTTTTTTTGGGTGAAGAAGACATAAGATAAAAAAAACAGAGATTACACAGCTACAAGGGGCATACCCCAGGACCTAATGGAAACTATACAAGAACAAAAGAATGAAGCCAAAAAACACCAACCCAGCTAAAACAAGGCCAAAACAAACACGAAACAAGAACAACTAACTAGACTCAATAGAGAAGGAAAATTAAAAACATAACATGTGAAAATTTTAAACCCAAAAAATATGTTCATGAGCTGCATACATTCGAATGAGAACCATGAACACATCCAGACAACAGCCCATATCTGTATCAAAACAACCCAGCCCACAAACCAGAAGCAAACCAGTAGCAAACACAAAATAAAAGCCATGCACATCCCGCACGGTTAGGCCAATAGGAATGAAACCACAGCAAACCATCTAAAATCCAAACACAGTACTTTAACATAAAAATAAAAATAAAAGAAAGACAAGCTTCCACAAAGGCGCTACAAGTAGCCATCACAACGAACCAGTAAACTCTAAAACACGAACTGCCCAACAACTTAGTGCCATCAAAACAGCAGCCACCAAGGGATGTGCAGATCTTTCTTCCCATGCAACCCCAGCAGAGCTTAAACATTGTAGTAAACCCTGTAAAAACAGTCATGAGTGAGTACTTCCAGCAAATGTAATACGACCTACTAGAACATAACACAGAAACAGTACACTCAATATAGGATCTCACTACACTCGACCCACAATTTAGGGGCTCACACCACTCAAATTTAGCTTCCTTAACCTGCACATAAAGATTTACAATATATATATAAACATTAGCATAAATTATGATGGCTAAATTCACTCGACCCACATGTGAACTGAATATTTTGATTATGACTCACAACACTCAACCCTCAAATAATAACAGTTGACTCCACAATGATCACCAGACTTAACCTGCAAAAGACCAAACCATTAGAACACTCCTTTTAGCTCACCATCACTCAACCCATATGTAGGGAACTCTCATCACTCAGCAGCCCTCCCATATCTGATACTATGGGGCTTCAAAATTGTCTCTGGCAGATTCCATTGGGCAAGAAACCAGCTGTCACCAGTGGATTTAGGCAGATTCTTAATAGACAACATTCTATTTCTAACCATCTGGATAATAGATTTAATTACCACATCTTCAGGTTTAAGTTCTTTGTTAAAAATTCTGTTATTTCTCTCAATCCAGATGAAGTAAACAGAACACAAGAATGCATTACTAATGATATTGACCCTCAAAGAGTTACCCTTGGCCTCCTTCATAGCATAAGTAACAATGTCAGGCCAATCTAAAACAAGCCACTTTATGTTGCATTTAGCTTCAATGGCACACCAAACTCTACTAGAGAAGATACACTTAAAGAAGAGATGGGAATGACTTTCCTCAGGATTGAGGCAGAAAGGGCATTGAGAGTTAGTAGCCAAGCCAAACATATGAAGCCTATCACCAGTATATAGTCTGTTATGAAGAGCAACCCAGACTATAAAACTGACTTTAGGAATTCTATGAGGGCCCCAAACAAGCTTATGCCAAACCACTTTATCAAATCTCCTTCTCCAATGATTCCAAGCTGAGTGAATGGAAAACTGACCATCAGTAGTAAGTTTCCAGATAGCTTGATCACAACTAGAAGGGTTAGGTTTACAGCACATAGGAGTAGAGGAGATTAACTCCTGAATTTCCCAAGAATTGGGAGTAGGCCACTTCCAGGAGTGACCATCAATGATTTGACTAACTTTTGTTTCACTGTTAAGGCTTGAGTCATACATAATTCTATCCTCGAACTTGTTCCACAACGGACCAAGAGGGTGCCAATTATCATACCAAAGGAAAGTAGACTCCCCACAACCTATTTTGTCATTAATCAGAGGGGAAATCGAATCCCTAAGAGACAATATCTTCCTCCACACCCAGGAAGGATCATTAGGAACCTTAACTTTCCAAAAGCTCTTACCCTTAAGCAAATAGGATTTGACCCATTGACACCACATCGACTCCTCACCCCCAGAGAACAAGAACCAAATGTGTTTCGCAATGGCCGCTCTATTCCAAGTATCTAAGGATTTGAAGCCAAGACCCCCCTCATTCTTAGGAGCACACATAGACTCCCAAGCAATTTTGGCACTATGAGTTTTGAGATCACTGCCAGACCAAAGGAAGGCTCTAAGAATACTTTCAATCTCCCGAATAACCATCTTGGGAAGAATGAATAGGGAGGACCAGTACACTTGCATGGAAAAGAGAATGGATTGGATGAGTTGGCTTCTACCAACATAAGACAACGCTCTATTAGTCCAATTCTTCACTTTTTTGGTGATCCTATCAATGAGAGGGACACAATCAGAGGCCCTCAACTTAGTGGTAATAAGGGGGACACCAACATACTTAACAGGAAGAGTACCTTCTTTGAATTTTGCAATCTCAAGAATAGAAACTCTTAACCCCATATCACAACCAGAAAAGTAGATGTTACTTTTACTGGGATTAGGGGTAAGGCCTGAAAGGTTAGAAAATTCCTCAAGGCCTTCCATAATAAGCTTAACAGTAGGCACTCCTCTGCTAAAGATCATGAGATCATCAGCAAAGCAAAGATTGATGATTTTAGTCTTCTCGCATTTCCAATGAAACTTAAAAAGCGGATGCTTAGATTTCTCAGCCAAGATTTTGGCCAGAATCTCCATGGCCAAAACGAATAAATAAGGGGACATGGGATCACCTTGTCATAACCCTCTAGCCCCTTTAAAATAACCATGGAGGCTCCCATTGATACAAATTGAAAACGAAGGACTAGTAATGCAGGCCTTGATCCAGGAAACCATGATAGGAGGAAAGGCCATAGCCTTAAGAATATCAACAAGAAATTCCCATCTCACACTATCATATGATTTCATGATATCCACTTTCATGGCACACTTCGGGGTGGGGGACTTTCTATGGTACCCTCTCATAAGCTCTTGGGATAGGAAAATATTGTCAGAAATTCTCCTACCCTGAACAAAAGCTGACTGAACAGGGTCAATAAGATCAGGGAGAACAGTTTTAATCCTGTTGGCAATGATCTTGGCAATGCATTTGTAAATAGTATTACAGCAAGAGATAGGTCTAAAGTCACCCACTTTGACTTCAGATAGAAGCTTACCAGACTCAAAAAAGGTTCTAATTGCTTGAATAACATCTCTCCCCACAATATCCTAGGATCTCTTGAAAAACCCAGCAGAGAAGCCATCAGGGCCAGGGGCCTTATTGGCTTTAAGAGACCAAAAGGTATCCTTGATCTCTTTATCAGTCACAGGCCTAGCAAGCAATAAAGATTGGTCAGGAGAGATTCTGGACTTAACAAGAGTCTGAATTCCATCATAACCATTATACTGGTCATCAAGAGGGGTACCAAATAAGCCAGAGAAAAAATTTGTAAAAGCATTCTGGATGTCCTTAGATTTGGAAGATTTTTGGCCATCCATCATCTCAAGACTTAAAATTTTACCCCTATTGATGTTACCCTTAATAGTTTTGAAGAAAAAGCTGCTGTTTCTATCCCCCTGACTAAGCCACTGGACTCTAGATTTCTGGTGGGCCAGACTCTCTTCAATAGCTAGAAGATCAACATGCTGTTTATAGATAGTTCTCTCAAGTTTTTGCAAAGCAATATTACTAGGATCCTTGTCCAACTTCCATTGAGCAGAGAGAAGCTCAGACTTAGAAGTTTGGACTCTAGTAGTAATATCACTAAAGTCTTTCTTATTCAGAGCCTTTAATACAGGTTTCAAGTTCTTTAATTTTTGGCAAACTTTGATCATAGGGACACCATGAATATATTGATTCCACACTTTAGAAACCACAGAACAAAAGTCCTTATGATCAGCCCAAAAATCAAAATATTTAAAAGGTTTCTTAAAAGAAGTCACCTTATCAGAAACATTAACCACAGCAGGGGAATGATCAGATATACTAGAAGGCAAGAAAGTAGCAAAAGAGGCAGGGAATGCATCAAGCCAAGCCTCATTAACCGACACTCTATCAATTTTGGTTGCAATATAATCCCCACTATTTCTCTTGTTAGCCTAAGTGAATTGGCAACCTCCATAGGAGAGATCAACCAGCTCAGATTGCAAGATATAGGAATTGAACTCCTCTTTATCCTTAGACCAACTAACAGAACCCCCAAATTTCTCATAAGGGAATCTGATAGCATTAAAGTCCCCCAGGATAACAAGAGGAGTTGTGGATTGCGATTGGGATATGGTAGCCATGTACTCAAAAAGACCTTTTCTAACTTCATGTTTATTATCAGCATAAACAAAACAGACTCTGAACATGTTATCAGTAGATAAGTCATGCACTTCACAAAAGACATTTTGATCAGAGGCGTGTAACATTTTAACCTTACAAAAAGCTGGGTCCCAACAGACACAGATCCGCCCAGATTTAGAAGGTTGTGAGTTTGTCAAAAAGGGCCAATTGTTTACACCAGAAGAGAAAATCTGATGCTCATTCAAAGCTTTTATTTTAGTTTCCAAAATGCCCAATATTTTAATGTCTTCATGCAGCAAAAATTTCCGATCTCTTTATGTCTATGAGGATTGCTAAAACCTCTGACATTCCAGGATGCAATTTTTAAAGACATTAGAAACAACAAAAATTTAGAAACCCACAAACCAGCTAAAACTAGGATTTACCCGTGTTTCTTCCTCTGGCTTTTGTTGCCTTTGCCAGAGGAATTACCTTTTGCCTTGGTGCCAAGTTGAGCCTGTTTGTTGACTGAACTACTAGGGGTGGTTCCCACTAGCTGCTCCACTTTAGCTAGCATTTCTACATCATTTGGAAGAGCCAAACTAGTAATTTCCAGCAGTTCCTTCTGCAAAGCCTCCAGACCATCCATTTTGAGAGCCTCTAACTCCCCCCCCCAGTTGGGTTAGGCACTTCTCTTTGATCTTGATTGGACAAAATTACCTCGGGCTCCACCTGAAATGGCACTTCTTGTTGACTCTGCCCCACATCAGGATTCTGCAAACCATAATCCTTCGGATCTGCATGGTTTTCTAACACTATGGGAATATCTGGAATACCCACCTTCCTCTTGCCCTTAGCCTTGACAGTTTCCCAACCAGGATCCGGATTGTTCTCTGTTTGTTTTTGGATGTTAATTAAAGTAGCCACTTGAGTCTTTACACACTTGGTAGTGTCATGCCCAAAGGCTACACAATGCTCACACTTAGGGGGTAATCCTTGATATTCAACCCTAACAACTGCATCTTCCCCTTCACAGTTCACCTTGAACATCGATGGTAGGTTGGAAGTTACTTCAACCTCCACACAAACCCTTGCAAAGGACACTCTACTACCCTGTTCTGTGAGTTGGTCCATGAATAACGGAATACCTACAGCACTAGCAATACGGCTCAATCCATCACTATCCCAATACTTGAATGGAACATTGAAGAATTTAGCCCACACTGGAACTGTAGCCTTATCCTTAGACAGCTTCATCATCCGAGTGCACTTTTTCAGAAATAGATTGGAGCCACCAATATACCAGGGCCCTCATTCAAGGACTAAACTACAACAATCTGGGCTCTCAAAAATGAAAAAGCTAAAACCCTCTCCATTTGCTAAGACTTCTTTCAAACCCTTGTTTTTCCATAAGGCAAAAGCACTATTTCTCAGGTAGTTATAGGATACCCCCTTATCAAGAAAGTACCCTACCAAACACAAGTCCCATTTTTCTAAGGGATTAGGCCGTGGGGGTAGATTCACACTGACATAGCCGTTACTACGGATAGGAGGGACATACCTTAAAGGGATGCTAGATCGAGTTGATGAAGCAGCCACATCGGCCCAGGTTTTTTTGGATGGCTCTTTGCCCTGACCTCTGCCTCTCCCTTGTCCTCTACCTCCTCTGAAGTTGGAAGTTACCCCCCTTCGAAAAGCCATCTCATCTCGACCACCTTCACCGCTAAACTCAGAGATCGGAAAAGGATTCTCTTCAGTAACTTGAACAACTTCGGCAGAGACAAGATTCTCTTCCTTCTCTTTTTCTATAGGTAGATCTAACCGATTTTCACCATGGCCCTTAGCATCAATTCTATTTCAAGCCACTAGGATGCTATCATGAAGGTTTTGAAACATAGGAGTTTCAAATTCCGTACGATCAGACCATCGCGATGCCGATAGAGAACCATTAAGGGTAGGCGATGTCCTTATCGATGGAGAAGGATCTTTCAATCTCGCCAATCGATCGGCTACTCTCTGGATATCTGAGGGTTCTACCATTAGAACCCTTCGATCTTCTTGATTTTGGGTTTTCCCCACACCGTCAGCGTCGTTAGACTGCCCTAGAGTCAAAACATCCTCTTCGATGTTATCCTTAGTCAGATCCATTTTAACCTTACTCAATACTTCAAATCTGTTGCTCACAAACCCTAAGTTATCACTCACCTTACCCACCTTAGGATCTATCTCATTTGTAACACTCTCCCGTATACCCAATGGACTCTCAGAAATGGTCAACGCATTAACTCCTAACATCATATTCAATGAGGAATTGAAACCCTAGAAATGTAGGTTTCTAGAGAGATACGGGAGCTTCTCACTCTAACCCATTGAAGCACTGAGCAACTCCGCTTGTCAAGGGTGAGTTTCTAACCCTTTAAACCTTTGTTTTTGATTAAGCTTTTGGCCCTATTTTCATGATGATTTAGACCTAACTTTAAACTACAAAAAGTTCTGGTTTTAAGTGTTTAACATGTTTAGCATGCCTTAACTCTGTTAAGGGTTGGTTTGATAGCCCCTTGCATGCTCCTTACACTTGTAGTGCAATTCCATTCACTAGCCTAACATGCATCATGCTTTTGACAATCATTCTAGCATGTTTTTAGCTCAACTCCAGCAAGATTTTGTTCATGTTTTACCATGCTTAAGCTCTTTTTTATGTTGTTTTGGTCATGCATGCCTTGCTTTGTATAGCCGTAGTGCATTCTAGCTCATTAGCTTTGAGTTTCTAAGTCACTAGCATGCATTGCTTGGGCTATTTGCATGATTTGGCATCATTTGGTATGTGATTTCAATGCATGTAGTGTGGTCATGCCCTCACATCTTTCACTCATTCAATGCTTTGGAGGGTTGGTTCTTTATGCTTTAAAAATGAGCCATTATGTATGCCATCTTGCCTAAGCTTTTGGGCTTCCATATCAGTGTGTTTTTGGTGTTCTTTTTCCATGATACAACTCTGATTTTTGTTGGTAAAGTCATCTCATGCTTGGTTTTGGTAGGTGTAGTGTAATCCTCCTTATTGGCCTTGCATGCTCCATGCTTCATACCTCCATGTTAGCTTGTTTTGGCTATGCTCCATACATGTTTTAGCATTGTTTTGACATGCCCTAGGACTATTTTGGGTTGTCTTGGCCATATGGTTCATGTATTGCATAGCTATAGTGCAAATGCCTATGCTAGTTTCAAGCTTTAAGCCTCTTAGCATGCTTCATTTGTGACATGTGCATGATTTGGCATCATTTAACATGATATTTTAGAGCATATAGCATGGCCATATTCTTACTCCTTTCATTCTTTGAGTGCCTCTAAGGATTATGCATTATTGCCTTGCTTGTGGACCAATGTGTATGCATGCATGCCTAGGCTTTTGAACTCCCATCTCAACATGCTTTGGTCTTTGTTTTGACCTATTTGAGCTCTGTCCATGGTTGGTTCAGTCATTTGTGCCATGTGTTGCATGCCTCTTGTGTAGTCCCTTTGGTAGCCTTGTGCTTTAGGCCCTCTTGCATGCTATACTTGTGTTGTTTGAATGATTTGGCATCATTTCATACATGATTTCAGAGCATTCAGTGTTGTCACACTTCCATGTTTGTCACTTCTTAATCATGTTTGAGAGTGGTGCTATTATGCTTAGTTGATGAGCCATTGCATGAGCATGTATTACCTTGCATTTCATGCCATCATTTCCAAGTATTTTGGCCACTGTTTTGGGCATGATTGAAGTCTGTCCATATTCGGTTTAAGTCCATTGAGCATGTTGTTTGAATGTTGTTGTTTGCATTGTGTTTGCTTGCTTGTTGCATTGCATTATGTTTGCATGCATTGCATTGAGTTTGCATGCCATTAGCTTTGATAAGTTGATCATGTTGCATTGCATGTGTTTGGGTTGGACGTCAATCCAAACACGAGGAACGAGGGACGTTTCATACTTGAAGTGATGAAACGTGCCTCATTTCTCGGTCGCCGACGCTCTTGATCATGCATGATAGAGTTTAAGGCCCTTATTTGTTATTTGTGCATTTATTAACATCGAATTGTGCAAACTTGGCTTCTTGGCCATCATGCATTGCGATGCTCGGTTGGTCGCCCGAGAGTCGAGAACCGCACTCCCTTGAGCTTGAGAAATGATAGGGAGAATGCTTATGTATATATACCTTGCAAATACATTACTGTGTCCCTTCTTGTTCTCTGTTGCAGCAAAATGGAGTTGGGCAGAATTTTCTGGTCTGCAGACTAGTAAAGGTGGCTGGCCAACCACTTTTTCTAATCTGCAGCAAGTTTGGGTGGTCGACAGGTGGTCTACACTACCATCTTTTGGTCGGCAGCCTCCTTGAAGGTTCCCATGTTGGAGTAGAAGCTATCTGGAAGTCTGTGCAGTGTTCTGAGGTCAAATGCAAATAGAGGCAAGTTTGGGCATAGCGATGGATTTCCGAGCGAAGCCGACCTAGCATGCATTGTTCAACTTTCCATAGCAGAGCTGAGTAGTGTAGTTTAATGCTTACTTAATCATTAGCATGTTTATGTAATTTAATTAATTTGTTAATTAGTTAAAGTGATGTAATAATTAGTTGTAGCTAGTTATTCAATTTGTTGTGTGATAACTAGTTTAATTAGATTAATTAGATTAGTTAGATAGATTAGCTTAGATTAGCTAGTTAGCTTATTATTCGGACCCTCCGTCGAGAGGGCGAACTTTGTAATAAGTGTGCGTGTGTGTGATGCATGTCTTCCAACCCTCATTTCTTTCTCCCTTTTACTTAACCGCTTTCAATGGTTAGTTTTAGGGTATGTTTCAATTAGCATACTTATGCTTCGCATGTTTGCATTCATTCATCTGTCTTGCATGCACCGGGCTCGGCGCATCATACAAACTGCATCGTATTTGAATACCAATTTGAATACATGTTATCAAGTTGCATTCACATGACATCTTAGAATAGTCGAGCATATCTTAGTTGCATTTTGCATGTGTTGCATAGTGTTGCATTAGGCATTCTTGACATAGTTAGGATCATGCATTGATTTCTAACATAGCTTCTGTTTTGGCTCGGAGTACACTGTGAGTGTTTATGCTTTAGCATCCTTGCATGTGTGTAAGTGACTGCCATGATAGCATGCTTGCCATGAGGCTATCTGCTTAAGTGTTTAAACTGTATGAATGCCTGTGGATGAAGGTTTGATTGCCTAAATTGGAACAACTCGATGATTGTGAGTTTTAAGCCCACTTGAAGTGGCAAAATTATGTTTTTCTAAGCCCACTTGAGGGTGGCAAATCCGCATCTTAGCCTACTTGTGAGTAGCACTTTCAAACCACTTTCAAAAACAAACATGAGCTGTTTTGTTCCAATTCGCGTGATTGAGTCTATACTTGTATGATGTGCACATCACATAGTAAGATAGCTAATAAACCGGAATAAGAACACATGTGTTTTCAAAAACAACATATCTTGTTAGTAGAGGTCGATCCTTTGATTAGGCGAGCGGGGGTGCTTATTTCATGACCTTCTCCCCTCGTACCCAAGTTCCCGAGCTGAGGCAACTTTGGTGATGACGGACACGTGGCCTTAGGCACGAGTCAGGATTTCCTAAATTTCCCCAAATAAAATATTTAGGTGGCGACTCTGTAAATCTGGCAAAGCAGTCCATGTTTGGCACTTCTTGATTAAAATCGATTTTCCAAAATGATTTACCGGATTTGGACTCTTTGGTGATTTATCAGTCTTACATTGCACTTTGTGAGATTAGATTCAGAACCGTGACATGAGTCCGAACTATAGTAGTTATGAACTACGATTCGTGCCCTCGTGCACGGAGCAGAGTTCTGGGCGGTCTACAGTTTTTGGCGACTCTGCTGGGGATTTAGAGAACTTGACTCGAACTCATGATATGTTGTTTTATCTACACTTATGTGCTTCTTCGCATTGCATTTGCATTGGTGCACCTAGGACACCGTGTTTGCTGTCTGCTATTCTTAAATGGTTTACCGGAGGCTTGCTTGGAAAAGCGTGTCACAAGGCTGACCGGTTGCGAGCTCTGCTACGACGGGAACACAAACCTCGGTTGTTACCGAGGCACCCTTTTTGACCATTCGACCTAGTTGCATATCGGAAGCCATAGCGACCATTCCAAACTGGGACATGTTGCTTACCCGATTGTAGGTTGTTTGAAGCCGCTGCGTGCATAGTGAAACCCTAGCACCTGACAAAATAGGACAGGGAAACCCTACCCCTCCATATGGGTGTTTTGGCTTTTACTTGCTTGATATGTGCTGTCAGAGTGCGTCTCTACAGGTTATACGTATTAGTTGCAAGTCTGAGTATCGGCCTGAGGGTATCAGTCTACAGGGCAGAATATTGGGCAGAATTCAATAGAGAGCACAATCATTCAGCTATGCTCATATTCGTTTTGCAGAAATCAGGTTGAGGTGTTGTCTGTTTTCTCTTTTGCTAGGGGTAGTCTTGGAACCATAGCTTCAGAACGCTCCAATATCCCCCGGGTACATTGGACTTGTGCTGATAGACTTTGTCAGGTCAGAGATTCAGTTCAAGGGCAACCAGTTTTCCTTCGCCAGTGGTAAGGCAAATAAAGGCCAGTCAGGGCTCACCGGTTCAACTGATCCGACAGTCACCAGCCACATCACCTTTGTTCTAACTCAGCAGACCGTGATGGCACAGAGTTCAGAAGAAGTTGTGGCCGTGATAGCAGCATTAAACCAGGGAATCGCCATGCAGGGTGAAGCTGATGCTGAGATGCAACGCCCATCTGGGGCACCTGCCACCCATCCAGTCTCGGAACCCCAATCATCTCAAACCTGTGAACCCACTACTTCTGAGCTGATGAGAATGATTGAAGATCTTCAGAGAATAGTGGCGAATTTAGCCTTTGGAGTTTTGGCTCCGTCATCAACCACATCGCCTATCAGGGATTTCACGCCCAACCTTGGGACGAGCTGCATTGGAAGAAGGCCAATCACTTAGCAAAGTGGAGGCCAGTGATAAAAACAAGGTTGGGGCAGACATTGG
The DNA here is from genome assembly GCA_030407325.1 of Camellia japonica. Taxonomy (NCBI): domain Eukaryota; kingdom Viridiplantae; phylum Streptophyta; class Magnoliopsida; order Ericales; family Theaceae; genus Camellia; species Camellia japonica. Next base: position 98,827,079 of record JAPPVO010000017.1, on the reverse strand, counting down.
TCCCCATAAACACCTCCAGTGGGCTGTTGAGGCTTTGAAAGCCAAGGGGCTGAACAAACAGCAAGTGATTGCAGTTATTGCGAAGACTGTGGATGATACTTTCCCCACTCAAGTTGGGGGCAGTTTGAATCAAGGGGAAAGCCGGGAGAAGGGCCGTCATACCAAGAACATTCCTTTCTACTCCAATCTTGCACTCGGAAGAGACCAGCAGACCCAGTCAGCGCCTACAATCCCTTTGCCGGTGCATCTATCAAAAATCCACAAACCTCGAAGTACCAACCCCGAGGTTGAAGGGTCTTCCATGCCCTCTATATGCCTTTGTCCAAAGCTCTCCAAATCCTCGTTGGACAAGGCCATCTCAAACCCCTTGAGCCTCGGCCTCTCCCGGATCCCCTTCCAGATAAGCATGATACTGCCAAATACTGTGCCTTCCATCAACAAACTGGTCATGACACTGCCAGTTGCTTTTGTCTTCGCCACGAAGTACAAGATCTGATTGACAACGGGGTCATCACCATACTAGGTCCTGCAAAGTCTATCGACACCGGATCGATGAACTTGGGGGATAATGTGATGTGATCGGGGAGATGAACCACCTGCGGATGGTGCTCAGTTTACTCCAGATGTCGTGGGATGGCACGCACTGTTTTGAGCATTTGCGAATGCTGTTTATTTTACTTTCTGACTTGGGTATTGAGTCAGTTTTGTTGTGTTGTATAGAGTCAGTCTTTTTGTGCTGAGTCAGTCGAGTCTGTCTTGTTGTATCGAGTCAGTCCTGTTGTGTTGGAGTCGAGTGATTTCGGGGATGTTACCTCGGACATCACTATCTTGTTTTGTGTTTGTCTTTAACACCCTTTCTTTTGAGTTTGTTTCTGCTATGGAGCCAGTTGCGCCAAAGGATCTGAATGAAGCAGCAGTGATTTTCACGCTTTTGTGTTTGCTTCTGCCTTGAGCCAGTTGTGCCAGAAGTTCTGAATGAAACGGTGATGCTTTTAACCTGCTTTTCTGTGCCTTGAAATCATTGCATTGACCTAAGTTTTTCAAAAACTTTTCGAACACTATGATGAAAACAAAGAGGAAGGAATTCCTCGGGATTTGCAAAAATTTGATTAATTGAGAGAAAGAGAGGCATGCTCTTAACGAATGAGATCATGTTAGTTAATCTGAGTACTGAGAAGGATCCTGGCTTGATCCAGATTGGTTCTACATTGTCTTCGGCGCGAGCAACTAGTCGCTTTCTTAAAAGATTTCAAAAAAATGTTTTGCGCAATCCGGCGAAGACCTGTGTGGAGTCACTCTTGAGATTGTGCAGCATAGGATCGCTCTCATGCCTCAAGACCCGCCTCCTTTTTCTTTCAAACCTTGAACTTGCATTCAGAATGTTCAACGGTCAACCCCAATGTGAGGCTGGTATGGCCAGATTTGAAGCAGCCCATGAACTAGGGGCAATAAGGTCATTTGACATCAAAGGAGGCCCGCTAGGCCGGATTTGAAGCAACCCTTGAAGTAGGGGCAAGAAAGGTCAGATCAAGAAGGTCAGATGTGATCAAAAGAAGCTTACGAAGCTATATCAGAAGCATCCCTTGAACTAGGGGCAAAAATGTCAGATGTGCTCGAAGAGTCAAAGATGAGTCATTTCTCAAGCTATATGAAGACTGGCAAGAAAGCCAAATTTGAGCAGTTGAAAGAAGAAAGTTTTGTTAAAGGACAATCGAGTTCCTATCCACAACACTGGGGGCAATTCAGACCCAGTTGGATGGACTCCTACATCATTAGCGAACAATAGTCATTCTCCTGGATTCAGATGGCTTCGAGATCTCAAAACTGATCAACATGGACAAAGTTACAACTTTTACCCTTGAGAGGCTCGCTGGGTCGAAAACCTAGAAGGGCAACCCAGGCAAAAGTTAGAGCAAGAAAAAAGAAAAGAAAAAGAAAAAATGCAAAGAATGAAAAAAAGAAAAGAAGAAAAATGAAGAAAATGAAAAGAAAAGATGAAAAAAATGAAAAGAAGAAAAGAAAAGAAAAGAAAAGTATGAAAAGAAAAGAAAAACAAAGCTCGCAAGGTTGAAAACCCGGAAGGGCGGCCTTGGCAAAAGTTAGAGCATAAAAGGAGAGGTTAATACCCGAGTGTACCTTAACCCCGAACTACGTAAGGCTTGATTCCCATATTTGGGATACGTAGGCAACTTCATTCTGAAGTCTAGCCATAAACACTTCCAAATCGACTATGTCCATGTAATGGTTTTGATCATCTTTGTCTTCTCTGTATCCGAGAGTTCGGTTGTGATCGTCACTATGAGGACTGATTACAGTGCCCTGTGGTGCCATTCAGACAAGGGGCAACTTTCCATTGCCATGCAATGCCTTTCAGACAAGGGGCAATTTTCCATTGTTTTGGATCTAAGGTTATGCACTTCAAGAGTAAATTCTGTGTTGGTCGAGCAGTGGCCGTTTGCAAAAACAAGTTTTGAGAATTTTTAATGAAGTTGACTAATTTTCTCAAAAATTATTCCATTTTTTTTTCCAAAACTGGACCATTTCTTGGACCCAAAAAAGGAAAATTTTCCGTGCTCATAGCCTGACTTGCATGATTTCAAATCAGAAAATTGAACAACTATGTTAATCTAACTCTCATTTTGGTCAAAATTGTTTTACTAGAAAACCAAAACAAAAAAATGGTCAAAATGATGAACTAGGGGCACAGTTGAGTCAGGCTTCCTGTCTTTTCCCCGTTGTCAATGCATTTTCCAGAAAGGGCGCCATACTTGCCAGAAAGGGCACTGCACTTGCCAGAAAAGGGCACAACTGAAGCTAACAACAAAGGGCTGAAAGCTCTCTCATCCTCCAAGCAGCGAGGTATCAAGCTAAGTGCGAAGCACGAACTAGAAATGAAGCAGGATATTCCACTCCCTTATCCGAGAAGGTCTGGTCACATCTGAACTGGCCAAGCGCATCATCAACCGATGTCAATTGCGGATCTGCTGCACGTCCAGCTGCATCACAACCCCTCTATGGGAAAGCTCACTGTTGTGAGTAGAAGAAAGAGAATCTAACAGAATGCTAGGGGAAAGAGCCCGCAACTTCTTGTTTATCCATCAACCACCTAGGGGAGGGATAAAAAATAAGAGATTGAAGAATAGAGAGATGTGCGCTGAGCGAAAAAGTGAGAAAAGGGCTTTTTCAGAAAACTAGAGATTGAGTGCCAAGTGATGTGAGAATCATAAGTGAGAATCATAAGTGAGAAAGGGTGGGAAACAATACCTGGAGAAACTGGCTCCCTGTGCACATTTGAGTCTTGTGTTTTGTTGTGTTTCTTTTTTTGTTTGTCTCAATTCTTGTTTTGAGTCGTTTCGAGTGTCAATAGATGTGTTTAGGTTGTTTTACCTTTGTTTTCCGTTGTTGAGTTGTTTTTGCTGTGGTTAGTCGTAGGCTCAATACCCGATCAAAAACTCATTCTCAATTTCAATTTCAAAAATGAATCGTTTTGTGCTCAGAGTGCTGTGCCGTTCTCTACATATATGCAAAACAAGATTTGGTTCTTTCATAAACTGCAGGGTTCAACCCAGGCCATGTGAAAACAGTAAAACTAGGACCTATCTGAAGCTATATAGGTTCCAGACTGCAAAGCAAAAGAAAAGAGGAAAATTCGGAGCATCTGAGTTTGTTTCAATTTCAGCAAATTTCGTGATTGTACTCCGGATGTACCTCTTCAGGCCTTGTCAATGTTCCGAAGTATGAATGTGCCTCTACTCCAAGCTCAAGCCTGCTTCAAAGCTAGAAAGGCGATCAGAAGTGCTCTCTCTGAGCACCGTCCCTGCCAGAGGTATCTTGGCTGTGTTTGCAATGAGTTCCTAGGACACCAATTGCAACGATGGAAACTAGAGTTCGAATGGTTGTTGCCTAGAATGCAAAGGTTCGGGATTTCTGAGACTAAAGTTTGGTTTAAATACCCAGGGGTGTATCCCCGGCTTGAAATCTGTATGGAAGCCCCATAGGTTGAGATAGCATGTATGCACCTCAATTCTGGATACTGAGCCAACCTAGTCTGTCACCCCGTTGGAGAATAGGGAAAGTTATGAACATGATCAAGAAGAAAAGTGGCATCCAAAGTGTTCTACGTGAAGAACACCTGTCAGTATTTCAGGACCTTTGTACTGTGAGTTCAAGGTAAGAGTTCGAAGAACACAAGATAAGAGTTCGAAGAACACATGGGGAGATCCCCATTCGAGTAGAGCGGCTCATCGCCACTCGCTCCATGAGGTGCTTGCTAAAGCGCCACTTTGTTAGTTTATTGCATTTCTCTAAACATCATGCGCTACACTGCTTGTAACATGTATTGTTTCATTGCACTTATTGCATTTATTTGCATCTTGTGTTATCTTGTATCATTTATCCTTTTACGCTGAGCAGCGTTTAGGATCGTTGTCCCCCGGGACTTTCTCAGGATGCGTGTAACGCACCTGGGCGGTTGTTTTCGGGCCTCTTCTCACAATTTCATGTGAGGAAAAGAACACTCTAACCACGCTGAAATCGTGAGAAGAGGCCCGAAATCAATAGCTTAATTCATTTAATTTAGCTTTTTTGAAAAACATTCTGAAATCTTTTTTGAAATTTTTTTGTAATTAATTTAGCTTAATTCATTTTGTAATATTCTAATTGGCTTAGATTAGCTAGTTATTTGACTATGTTGTAATTAATTAACTAGAATAGTTAGTTAATTAGTTGGTTTGTAATAGTTAGCTTAATTAGCGTAGCTAGTTAGCTCTCTTTCATTCGGACCCTCCGTCGAGAGGGCAAACGTTGTAATAAGTGTGCGTGTGTGTGTGCATGTCTTCCAACCCCCACTTCTTTCTCCCTTTTACTTATCAGCTTTTGATGGTTAGTTTAGGGCATATTTCGATTAGCATACCTTATGCTTGCATGCGTGCATCATTCATTTGTCTTGCATGCACCGGGCTCGGCGGATCATTCAAACTGCATTGTATTTCAATACTTATTTGAATACATGTATCAAAGTGTTGCATTCATATGCCATGATTAGATAGCCGAGGCTACTTAGTCGCATTTTGCATGTGTTGCATTAGGCATCTTAACATAGCTAGGATCATGCATTGATTTCTAACTAATTTTCTATTTTGGCTCGGAGTACACTTAAGTGTTTTCGCTTTAGCATCCTTGCATGTGTGTAAGTGACTACCATGATAGCATGTTTGCCATGAGGTTATTTGCTTAATTGCTAAACTACATGAATGCCTGTGGATGAAGGCTTTATTGCTTGAATTGGAGCAATTCATCAAGTGTGAGTTTTAAGCCCACTTGAGGGTGGCAAATCATGTTGTCTCAAGCCCACCTTGTTTGGTGGCAAATCCGCGTTTTAACCTACTTGCGAGTGGCATCTTCAAACCATTTTCAAAAAACAAACATGAGATGTTTTGTTCCAACTCTTGCGATTGAGTCTATACTTGTATGCTGCGCGCATCACATAGTAAGTTAGCTAATAATCAAACAAGAACACATGTGTTTTCAAAAAACAACATATCATGCTTAGTAGAGGCCGATCCTTTGATCGGGCGAGTGGGGGTGCTCATTTCAGGGCCTTCCCCTCTCATACCCAAGTTCCCAAGCCGAGCCAACTTTGGTGATGACGGACATGTGGCCTTAGGCACGAGTCAGGGTTTCCTAAATTTTCCAAAAACAAAATATTTAGATGGCGACTCTATAATCTGGCAAAGCAGTCCATGTTTGGCGCTTTTTGATTAAAATCAGTTTTCCAAAACGATTTGTCGGATTTGGACTCTTTGGTGATTTATCAGTCTTACATTGCACTTTGTGAGATTAGATTTAGAATCGTGACAGGAGTCTGAACTATAGTAGCTAGTACCCAAATTCGTGCCCTCTCTGAAAGGGGGGCACGCGGAGGAAGTTTAGGCGGTCTACAGTTTCTGGCGACTCTGCTGGGGATTTAGAGAACTTGACTCAAACATCATGATATGTTGTTTTATCTACACTTATGTGTTTCTTTGCATTGCATTTGCATTGGGGCGCTTAAGTCACAGTGTTTGCCATCTGCTATTCCTGAACGGTTTGCCAAAGGCTTGCTTTGAAAAGCGTGCCGCAAGGCTAACCGGTTACGGGCTCTACCATGATGGGAACACAAACCTCAATTTTTACCGAGGCACCCTTTTCGACCATTCGACCTAGTTGCATATCGGAAGCCATAGTGACCATTCCAAACTAGGACAGGTTGCTTACCCGAATGTAGGTTGTTTGAAACCACTGCGTACGTAGTGAAGCCCTAGCTCCTGACAAAATAGGACAGGGAAACCCTACCCCCCCATAGGGGTGTTTTGGCTCTCACTTGCTTGCTATGTGCTTTTAGAGTGTGTCTCTATAGGAATGCATGTATCAGTTTGCAAGTCTGGGTATCAGTCTGAGGACATCAGTATTTGGGGGTATCAATTTTTGAGGCAGAAAATTTGGGGGCAGAAATTAGTGTTAGAGAACAGTTTTTCCAGCTTATGATTACAACTGCGTGTTGTCTCTATTTAAGCCGAAATGCTGTCCGCTTTTCTGATTGTTGTTTCCTTATTTTTGCTTTATTTATCTTTTTGCAAGGTAGTATTGCATCATTGCTTCCGAAAAGGCAGATACCCCTCGAGCACTCTAGACTAGAGGAAGGAGACTTTCCCGATCTGAGGCTCTAGTTGACGGACAAGCAGTGTTCTTTTCATTACCCCCAGTTATAAGACGGAGGGCAGTTAGGCAAGGAGTATCAGTACAGCAATCGTTGGTTCAGCGGTCATCGTCCACCCCACCTGTGTGTAGTCGGGCTGAGGTTTCCGTTCCTACCGCAGAGAGAGATACACCTGTTCAGTCAGATCAGCACCTTATGGTCAGTATGGAAGACATGATGCGTCAGCTCCAAGAGACTATGCAAGCCATGCAGCGGGATGCTGCCCGCCAGGCGGAGGTCACCGCCCATCAGGCAGAGGTTGTGGCTCAACAGGCAGAACTGATTGCCAAGCTTCAACAACAGCAGCAACCACAACAAGCCGGAGTATCTGCTTCGCATCCACCCCCACCCCCAACTAGAGTTCCAATACTCAGGGAAACTGCAAACGTCCAGGAGAATATGGACGTGCCAACAGGGCCAGTCCCACCTCTAATCCTACCTCAGCTGTCTAAAGCACCGGCTAATCAAGTGGATACACCGTTTGAATTTGAGGTGGATCCAACAGCACTGAAAGTGAGTAAGCTTGAAAAGCTGTTCAAGCGGGCCCAGGGAGTCAACTCGATCCCGGACATAGAGGATGGTTACACCGATTCAACAGTGACATTGCCGGATCGGTTCAAGATGCCACATATAGACCATTTTGACGGTTCTGGAGATCCTATGGTACATCTGTGGTTGTTCTCAGATATCCTTCGGCCAATGGGCCTCTCCAGATTGCAAAAGCTTTCACTCTTCGGTCGGACCCTATCGGGTATTGCGGCCATATGGTATGCCAAACTGGAGGACTCAGTAAAGAGGAGTTGGGAGGAGATGGCCGAGGCCTTCGTCGCCCAATATTCATACAACACCCAGATCGAGGTCACGACTCATGATCTCGAGGCGACCAGGCAAGAGCCGAAGGAAGGCTTTTTTGACTTTGTCACTCGATGGAGGACTAAGGCCTCCATGATGACAACTCGGCCACTCGAGAAGGATTAGATAAGGATGGTTGTGCGCAACCTCCAACCCAAGCTGATGCAGAAAATGATCGTCTTACCCCTCCCCACCTTTGCAGACTTACACGAGATTGGGGTACATATTGAAGACGCTATGAAGCAAGGTCTAATTGACCACAAGAGAGAGCAGCCACGGAGGGCGTTTACCCGTGGTTTGAATGCAGCTACCAGTAGTAGTGCAGCCACAAGAACTTCTGATGTGGGCATGGTCACCACCACCACCCCAAAAATAGCCACACCTTTCACCGGTACATCCAGAACCACCTCTCAACCAGCAAACTATCCACCCCGAGGCAAGAGGGTTTTTACCCCACTTTATATACCTTTGTCTGAAGCTCTAGGGGTCCTACTCAGGAAAGGACATCTCAAACCGTTAGAACAACGGCCTTTACCCGATCCTCTCCCTCCAAAGCATGACCCGACTAAATACTGTGCTTTCCATCAACAACAAGGTCACGACACCGACTTTTGCTTTAGACTGCATCATGAGATCCAGGATCTCATTGACAACAAGGTGATTGCACCTCCTAAGAAACCAAACGTCACCACAAACCCCCTTCCACCACATAACAACCCGCCTTCCTGCACCCAGGCAAATAAACCTGATTCGAACCATGGCCGTCCTGAACGACCCCACCATATACATCACTCCCACCCACCTGCCCAGGCCTGAGGTGTTCATCCCAGATAGCACGGACTTGTGCATGATGAGCACTTCCCTAACCCTACCCAAGCCAGTGGTGGTGACTGTTGAAGACAAAGCTGGGGTTATCTTGGAGGAGAATGGGAATGTTGATTCAGAGCCTGAGGGATCTGGGAGCTTTACTGAGGAAGCATACAACTTGTGCGGTTATATTGTGTCAACAGATCAGGTTAAGCCGATGGTGGAGTTGCCAACCGGGGCAGAGGTACATGTTGTCTGGGAAGACGAGCCGAGTCATGGCTTTGATGATTTAGCCAACCTTGAGGAGGATATCAACAACCTACAATTCTTTGATGAGTAGAACTTGGGAAACGTGCAGCTTGGTTGGTATGATGCGAACGGAGCAACAGATGCCACAGGGTGGCTCAGTGACGAGCTAGATGTTGTTGAGGCACCTCAATCAGAACAAGGTCAGTCAGAGATGGGAACATCTGCAGTGGCCGGAATGGCCGAGAACATGGAAGAATCACTGGAGAGCACCGATGCGAAGAATTTTGCTCAGGACTTGGGCAATTTGTGTGCAGCGAACACAGATCAGGAAGATACGCTGAGGCATTTTGAACAGGAGAGAATCAAGAATGAAGATAGGGCTAGAATAGCCAAGGCCCCTGCGGGGACAGAATGTGCTGTGAGTACAAGAACAACTACAGCGGAACCAGATAGCTGTCTATCGGTTGCCGATGGGATGTGGTGGGAAGACGACGACTTACGTCTTGCCCACACTGACGAGGACTGGGGGCAGAACCAACCAGATGACACCTGGTATAGTGAGGAGGTCGACCATATGACCCGAAGTGGGCGGTACTTCAAGCCCCTACACTTGGATCAACCGGAGGCGTCCGGGAAGGACAAAGAAGCAGAGAGGCAGAAAGAAAAACTGTTAGAGGAGGAGGCTGTACTGAAACTGCTAAAGAAGATTCAAGCAGACATCTCCATCTGGGGACTGCTTATGGCCTCGAGGGTTCACAGACAGGCCGTTCTTACAGCCATGGACAAGGCCAAGCTTTCAATTGATACAACACCCGAATAGTTGGTGGGACTAGTGTTCCCAGGTGGTGCTACACTGACCTTAACCTTCACCAACAAAGAACTACCGCCTGAGGGCTCTGATCATAACAAGCCGCTCTATATCTCTGTGGAGTGTAGAGAGAAATGGATTCCGGTGGTCTTGGTCGACACGGGATCTGCAATCAATGTATGTCCGTCGAGAACGGCGTATGCTATTGGGTTGAAGCCCGCGGATTTCATTCCTACAGCCTAGGTAATACGGCCCTATGATAACACCAGTCGAGAGGTGATAGGAACGGTACGGATTAAAACTCAGGTTGGCCCGGGGCAGCAGGACGTCGAGTTCCATGTCTTGGATGTTCCAGCCACCTTCAATCTACTCCTTGGGCAGCCGTGGCTGCACCAAGTGAAGGCTGTTTCTTCCACCTTACACCAGATGTTGAAGTACCCTCACGGGAAGGGAGTGGCAATTGTTTTTGAGAACTCTTCAATACATCCGCCGCCAGAGGTTTCTACACCAGTTCTGGAGATTGAGCATGGCGTGGAGGATGTATTTTTGTCGGGATTCACCTTGGCTGAGGCTCGAGTTCTACAGGATATGCTGGCCATTAATGAGGGGCTATACGTCAATGCACAATCTGTCCACCTCACGAACAAGCTTCAACACATGCCCGGGATGGGATTGGGGCGAAGTGGCCGGAAGGGCGTCGCAGTATTGACCGAAGTGCCTCATAACCCATATACCTTTGGCTTAGGTTACTCGTCTACCAAGGAGGATTGGGTGAGGAAAGGAAGAGAGATGGCTGGAAGAGCCAGAGCTAAACAAGCCGGGAAGCACTATGAGTTAGTGCAAAGGCCTATCCAGGGGACCCTGAACAAACGCTTCGTCCAGGAGGGGGAAGATTTCCCGTTCTGTAGTTTTCCAGAGCCATGGTTGAATTTAGAAAGGCGGCGCTTGCCAGGTTTCGAGATCTTCTTTGATTTGCAATTGTCGGGGGATGAAGTTGCTGAAGAGCAGACAAACCCACCAGCTGAGGCTGAGCAGTGCAAGGAGGAAGATTCCGAGAGTGTAGAAATTTAAAAGGGGGTAACATTGGCTTGTCTCCTCTCAGATCCTTAGATCACATCGGAGTGCTCAGGGGGTGATTTCTCAGTGTCCATGATTGGAGATAGTGTGGCTGTGTGCCCATCTTCTGGCATTCTCGATGCATCCATCGCACCCTCCCTCGTTTGGCAATACGAGGAAGGCTTTTTATCGAGCAGTTCTAGATCAGGTAATGAACCAGAATCTGATTCCACAGAGTCTATGGAGTCGGAATCAGATTCTAGTTCGTCTGAGTCAGAGTCAGGTATTTCTGGGGGTGATAACCCGGATACCAGTGTCTTGTCCAGGTCGTCTTTTTCTTTTTCCTTTGAGTCTTTTGTAACCGAAGGATCAGACGGACTGGATGTTGTTAATGAGAATTGTACAGCTGTGGCTTCTGAGTACTTTTCTGTGCCTTTAGTTTATTACATTAATCAGGATTTTCAAAACTTTGATAAAAACGACGAGGATGAAATTCCTCCGGTTTTGAAACGTTTGATTGATTAAGAGCAGGAGAGGTTTGTAAAACCTTTGGTTGATGAAATCACTTCAATTAACGTTGGTACTGAGAAGGATCTGCGGCTAGTCCAGATCAAGTCCACGTTGTCTTTTAAGGAACGCGAGCACTTAGTCGTTTTATTAAAAGATTTCAAAGATGTTTTCGCATGGTCCTACGAAGACATGCCTGGAATCGATCCTGAGATTGTACAGCACCAGATCCCTCTTGACCTAGAGGCCCGACCTGTTAAGCAGAAGCTCCGAAGGATCCACCCAGATTGGGCTCTGAAAATCAAAGAAGAGGTCACCAAGAAGATTGATGCAGGGTTCCTGCTAGTATCTGAGTACCCAACTTGGCTGGCCAATATAGTTCCGGTACCGAAGAAAGACAACAGGATTCGAGTATGTGTGGACTTCAGAGATCTGAACAAAGCCAGTTCGAATGACGACTTTCCTCTGCCACATATTGATGAATTAGTGGACTTCACTGCTGGGCATGCGCTGCTCTCGTTCATGGATGGGTTTTTGGCTATAATCAGATTTTGATGGCACCCAAAGACAGGGAGAAAACTACTTTCACTACCCCGTGGGGAACTTACTGTTATAGGGTGATGCCGTTTGATTTGAAGAATGCTGGGGCTACATATCAACGGGCTACGACCATAATCTTGCATGATATGATCCACAAAGAGGTTGAGGTGTACGTGGACGACATGATTGTCAAGTCCAAGGAAAGAGAGGGCCACTACACCGCCTTGCACAAATTTTTCCAACGGATTAGAGAGTATCGGTTGCGGCTGAATCCTCAGAAATGTACTTTCAGTGTTACAGTAGGGAAAATGCTAGGGTTCTTGATCACACAAAGGGGTATTGAAGTCGATCCTTCCAAGATTAAGGCCATCTTAGAAATGCCACCACCAAGGACTGAAAAGGAGTTGCGAGGCTTTCTGGGTAAAGTGCAATTCATAAGATGGTTTATTGCAAAATGAACCTTAACTTGTGAACCACTTTTTGGTCTCCTGAAGAAAGGAAAGAAGTTCCAATGGGATGACCGATGCCAAGTTGCTTTCGAGCAGATCAAGCAATATCTACAGAACCCACCTGTGTTGTCACCGCCGGAGCCGGGGAAACCGCTGATATTGTATCTGTCAGTAACCGAAACGACAATGGGTTGCATGCTTGCACAAGAATCTAAGGACAATGTGGAGAAGGCTATCTACTACCTGAGCAAGAAAATGCTGGAATACGAGACCCACTACACGCTGCTGGAAAAGGCTTGCCTGGCCTTGGTATGGGCTACCAGGAAGTTGAGGCACTACCTGTTAGCTTACTCTGTAATATTGGTTTCGAGATTAGATCCCATCAAATATCTCTTCGAGAAACCGGCACTTACGGGTAGGCTAGCTCACTGGTTGCTTCTTCTCTCCGAATTCGATCTGAAATATATGACGCACAAGTTAGTGAAAGGGAGAGCGGTAGCGGAGTTCCTAGCTGACCACCCAGTAGACGGGGATGAAGCAGTAGAATATCTATTCCCAGATGAGGCCATTCTGCATGTTGAAGAAGAAACCCAGACTATGTACTTTGACGGAGCGTCAAACCAATACGGGTATGGGATAGGGATGTTGCTGATAGCACTTGAGAATTCGTGCATACCCTTAGCTTTCAAGTCCCGGTTCAAAGTATCAAACAATGAGGCAGAGTATGAGGCATGTATTGCTGGACTGGAAGCCGCCCTGGAACTAGGGGCAAAACGGTTGGATGTCATTGGGGACTCGAACCTGGTTGTATCTCAAGAAAAAGCATATTAGAAAGTGAAAGAAGAAAAGATGAAAATCTAACACCAGACCTTGGACATTCTGATTCCTCGGTTTGAAAAGTTGAACTTTGCCCATCTGTTAAGAGAGAACAACAGGTTCACCGATTCTTTAGCAACTCTATCTTCTATGATAGACATCCCTTTCGGAGTCCGGATGCATCCGATAATTATTGAACAGAAATTCGTGCCGACCTACGAGTTGATTGCAGCCATAGATGAAGTATAAGATCAAAACCCCTAGTATTACGACATCTGGAACTTCTTGGAAAAGGAGGCTTATCCACCAGGGGCAAATGCCAAAGATAAAAGGGCAATACGAAGAATGACTGCTCAGTTCATCATCTGCGGGGGTAAACTGTACAAGCGGGGTCATCTTGGGATACATAAACTGTGTGTTGATGCTGAAGAATCCAAGCGCCTGATGGAGGCCATCCATGGAGGAGAGTGCAGAGCGTAGATGAGCGGGGTAATGCTAGCCCGGAAGATCCTTAGACAGGGTTATTATTGGTCAACCATGGAGAAGGATAGTATAAGCTTTGTTCGGCGATGCCACAAGTGTCAAATCCATGCAAACCGCATGAATATTCTGCCATCGAAGCTGTACAACATGACTTCGCCATGGTCGTTTTCAGTCTGGGGGATCGATGTGATTGGGGCAATTACTCCGAAGGGGGGCATGAGTACATTCTGGTAGTGATAGACTACTTTACGAAGTGGGTCGAGGCCCAATCTTATGCAATCCTGAAGGCGTCACATGTTGCTAAGTTCATCAGGAATAACATCATCTGCCAATATGGGGTCCCGAATGAGATTATTTTAGATAATGGTTCCCACTTCAAGAAGGAAGTGATCAACTTGTTGGAAAAGTACAACGTGGATTTTCATAAGTCATCCACATATCTATCGCAAACCAACGGAGCTGTTAAGGCTGCTAACAAGAACATCAAACACATTCTGCCGAAGATGGTGGAAACCTACAGGGACTGGCCAAATAAGCTGCCATTTGCTCTTTAGGGCTACCGAACTTCAATTCGAACTTCTACTAGGGCAACTCTGTATTCCTTGGTCTATGGGATGGAGGTTGTTCTGCCTATCGAAGTTGAGGTTCCATCATTGCGAGTAATGGCTGAGTGCTAGATTGCTGAGGTAGATTGGCAGCAAAGCAGATTCGAAGAACTCATGCTGTTTGACGAGAGAAGGCTGAAAGCACTGTATCACGTCCAAGGTTACCAACGAAGAATTGCCAGGGCTTTCAACAAGAAGGTTAAGTCCAGGAATTTGAAGGAAGGGGATTTGGTGCTTAAAGACAACCGAGCTCCCATCCACGACCCTAGGGGCAAGTTCAGACCTAATTGGATTGGTCCCTACATCATCAAGTCTATCTGGTCGGGTGGAGCTGTCATTCTGATGGATTTAGATGGCCTTGAGTTCTCCCAGCTGATCAACATGGACAAGTTGAAGAAATACTATCCCTGAGAGGCTCGCTAGGTCGAAAACTTGAAAGGGCGACCTAGGCAAAAGTTAGAGCACAAAAAATTTGAAAAAATTTGAAAACCCGAAAGGGCGGCCTTGGCAAAAGTTAGAGCACAAAATGAGAGTGTTAATACACGAGTGAACCTGAACCGAACTACGTAAGGCTTGATTCCCATCTTTCGGATACGTAGGCAACTTTATTCTGAAGTCTAGCCATAAACACTTCCAAATCAACTTTGTCCTTGTGATCATGTTGGTCATCTCTGTCTTCTCTGTATTCAAGAGCTCGGTTGTGATCTCCAGTGCAGTGTTGTTCGGACAAGGGGCAACTTTCCAGTTGCTTAGATCCGGGGTTGTACATCTCAATGATAGATCTCGAGCATGTCTAGTTGTGATCCATATTGAAAATGGTTTTGAAAAGTTTTAATAAAAGTTGATTTTGCTCAAATTAATCTTTTTACAACTTAGATCATTTTTGGACCAAACGAAAAAATTTCAGTACCCACAACCTTCAATTCCATTGATTTCAGTACAGAGTTCTCCGACTCTTGAATACAAATTGAAGTTGCTTTTTATTACATTCATAAAGAAAACTTGAAAGTACTGATTAAAGCAAATAAACTTGGGGCATAGTCAGGTGTTCCTGCGCCCCCTCCCAGAGCTTGTGGAAGCCTCTGATGCTAATGTAGGCCTAACCTGTGCCTCTTCATCGAGCCAAGCTATGCACTCATTAGAGAGGATGCAACTGAAAGTGGGAACGGGGGCTGGAAGCTCTCTCATCCTCCATGTTGTGGCATACCGAGCTAGCTGTGCGCCTCGGACTGGAAATGCAGCAGGTACTCTACCCCATCTTCCGGGCAAGTCTAATCATGCCCAAATTGGGGTTGGATTCGAAATGGGAAGTAAAAGACACAGTGTGTCAGGCCAATCAGCTGAATGCCTGGCTGGCGAGACATGCTGTAGCTCATCGCCGACAGATTAAGCTAGGGGCAGCGCCAAACAATGTTGACAGTGGATAGACTGCACATCCATTCGCACCACCATCCCTCGTCTGGGGCATCAACTAGTCGTTGTCGGAAGAAATAGTCACGTGCTGAATATGCTGGGCATGAGTCCACTACTTTCAATTTATCCATCAGCCATATCTGGGGAGGGATGAAAAACAAGAGAGATTAAAGAATAGAGAGGTGTGCGTGGAGAGAAAAGAGAGAAAGGGGTTTTAAGAGAAAAAACAAAGCTTGAAGGCTGAGTGATGTGAGAAATACACATGTGAGAAGGGTGGGAAACATTATCTGTAAGAGTAGTGGACTCCCTGCAAATCTAGTTGTCTCCCGGCGATGGAAGGCATCCAAACCCATCAATGTCTCAGCTAGTGTCATGGCAATGCAACTCTTGCCCTCCTTTAAGCCTTGGGCAACCTTAATCAAACGAACGCTAGACCCTCCAGAGCCTGGGACAAGCAAGAAGTGAGACAACATGCATAAACAAAGGGCGTGTCGCCAAAAACTCTGCCAAAGATGGTCACCGCGGTCACCGGCATCAGAAAACCGATTAATCAAGCTGGGGATATCCAACTCCTCGTCGCGAATCAAAGACTGAGCGTCATGCAAAGTAAGCCCACACATCCGTCCTAAGGCTTGGATGTGGCCGAAATGGAATTGGGGCAAGATCTCTTCATCGCGCTGAGATTCCATTAAAGCTTGGAAATCTTCAAAAGTGGGGCACATCTCTTGTCCGCCAAAGCTAAAAACATGAGTTAATGAGTTCCAACATCTAGCCGCGGCATGGAGGAACAGAAAACGCAGCGGGGTGCGGCTCAGCGTGAATAGTGCATTTATTCTGAAACTCCGGAAATTCAACTTTTCCGAGCCATCCAAGTTTTCCATCCAATTTGTGAGGTTTTGGGCAAGAAATGCTTCCATTTGGGGCAACAACAGTGTTGAAATGGAAAAAAAACGAAGCTGGAACCTTTATAGAAGATAAGGTGTTGAGTGGAAGACAGGTGGTAACAATCTGGAGACTGTCTACATAGGTAGCCGACCGACCAAGTTTTGTGGCCGACCGACCATTTTTATAGCCGATCGGCTAGTTATGGTGGCTGATGGCCCTCTATGATGGCCGGTGGCCTCCTACTTTGGCCGATGGCCTCTCCTTTTGCTCTCTGAGTTGTCTATGTGTTGGAAGTGTTGAGAACTTGTGTCTTGTTCCACTTTGGATGCATCTTTGTGACGATTTTGTGAAGTCATACCTGTGTTGTTTCAATTTGTTTATCGAGTTGTTGCAATTTTGTTTATTGAGTTGTATTTGCATTGATTATTAAGTTCTTGTCTTGCTTATCGAGTTGTATTCACATTTGAGTAGCATGTCAAGTCCTAATTTTGTTTATCGAGTTGTTTTGTTCTTTCAGTTGTCGGTCGGTTCACCACCTGATTAAGACAATGAAATTTGAATATGCAATTTTCAAACAAAGCTCAATCTCATTTTCATGCTGTGCGATGTTATGCAATGCTTTGAATGCAAAATGTAACACTTTTTTAAACAAAAGTTGTTTTCATTCCATCATGGTTTCTTTTGCAAAAGAGTACAAGTTTTAAAGAAAATAAAACTGCCTGAGGCCATACAATGTATTAATGCTACTGGCAAA
This sequence comes from Camellia japonica, assembly GCA_030407325.1. NCBI lineage: Eukaryota > Viridiplantae > Streptophyta > Magnoliopsida > Ericales > Theaceae > Camellia > Camellia japonica. Next base: position 98,810,119 of record JAPPVO010000017.1, on the reverse strand, counting down.
AAGGAAAGCTAAGTAAAAAAGAAAAGGAACTGAAAAGAAGCATCTGAATCATCCTCGGCCACCTCAAGATCGAGAGGCCAACCTCGCCCTCTTCCTGGGCATGGCCTCAGAGCTGTCACCATCAGCGCCGTTGTCTACATCTGAGCCGGAGCCGACTCCAAACCATCTCTGCTCCCCTCTGTGGAGCCATCTCCAGCCTCATCTCCACCTTGAGACGACACTAACTGTGGGCTCACCGGCTCCTCGTCAGATTCATCATCATCTGGGGCAGGCTCCCGAGAACTACTCCCGGCATGAGTACGCCAAGCTCTGCTTCGGTTGTGTGTCAACGTCCCTCCTCTCTCTCTCTCTCTGCTGCTCGGGGAGGCACTGAAGGTCCCGCTGGGGCACCCGCTGTGACTAACGTCTGGAATGGGACCTGAAAAGAATAATTTGGCAAATGCATCAGTTATGATATGCGAAGCTGAGTATGGTATCAAATGCAGTATATGAATGTCGTGAACATTACATGATTACAGTGTATGAATGCTGTGAGCAGTATATGAGCACCATGAGCGGTGAATGATTGTAGTGTATGAAGGCCGTGGCCACTAAATGGGATATAGTGTATCAGTGCCGTGAGCGGTATATGAGTGCGGTGTATCAAATGCAGTATTGATAATATGATGCATCAGATTAGTATGGAGCAGATTATAAAGGGTTTTGGAACGGAGGTTGAAAGAACTTACTGGAATACTGTAAATGCTGAGCAGATCCATGCTCGTCTGCACTATCCATCAGAGAATCTGACAACTCTAGAGCCTGCCTGGTGTACTCTATGGAAGCCTGCAAAGGTGTTGAGATGATTAGTAATTTGCAAAGCATAAACTGAAATGAAATGAATGTACAGAATGCAAAGTATGGTGTCTACCGGGGTTGGGCCTCGAACTCCGACGAGCTTGTGATCAGCGGGGGCAGGAGCGATGGGAATCTGATAAGTCTCTCCAGCACGTCCTCGGTATGTCATAGTAGTAGGCAAGTCTGGCCACCCCGCCCTCTGTCTCCTCTGGGAACCTCTCCTACCATGGACCTGAGTTGTCCTAGATCCTCTCACTCCTCCTGCTGCAGCTGCAGGTCTGTCTCTCTCACCTCGGCGAACAATGGCCAAAGGCTGCATAAGATATGTCTGGATAAAGACGGTATAGTCGCTGTCGAGCCTGAAGAAGTCGGCATCCCAGCCTCTGGTGAAGTCAATCATCTCCTGCTCAGTGTACCTCTCTTTAATCCTCATGTAGGTGGGGGGTGGCATCGGGACTATCTGCTCAGGCAAGCTGAGGCTCTATCGCAAGAAGTGCTCTCCCAAGTACCACGCCCGACAGACCGGGCCCTCGAACAACATCCGGAAGCGTGAGGCCTCCCGAGCACCAACAAACTGATCCCTAACCGCGTCAGGCAACACTGCCCAGGGCTGCTAGGTGATCTACAAATGACGGGCATACAGGTTGTTTTTTTTTTTTTTTGGGTAAGTAAGTCATAAAATAAAGACAGTAAAATGTATAAGTTTACAAGGGGCATACCCCAGGTACGCCCTACAACAAATAATAAACGACTACAAAAAAAACACCATAAAACTACCACTACATAGCCTACAACATAAGACCACCCCCGCAAAAGCGAGAGAACAACAGAAAATACAAGAACCCCACTTTGCCCATATATCCTTGGTCCCCAAGTAACCCCTACCATCAGAGATAATAGATGGAAACTTGGGATGGATATATGGGCAAATAAACAAAACACACCACAAACTTATAAAACATAATAGACAAATACACAATACAAATGTAACTAGACTAAACACCCAACAAGACCAATCGAAAAATGATAACTGCCTCCGCTTGCTCCCAGTCTTTACCACGGATGAAAGCATGGAATCCAATAAGCATCTCGCTTCTCATAGCCGTGACATCCTAGCCACTCAACCAAAGCAATGACGAAGGAAAAGATCTATCCCATGAAAGATCCTGGCTGAGTCACATGAAGCTTGCATAGTCAATCACCATAATCAACGGTCTTGAGAATTTTAGTGAAAACCAGTAACCACCACAACAACAGACAAAGTCGACAACGATCCCATCATGAGAATAACCACCACATCCCCCAGTCCCTTCCTAAGCTAACCACAAGCCTCAATCCCCACGGTAGTGTCCCCTTCACTCCATGATAGGAGTGGCTCACGATCAATCAGGATGGGTCACATGAAGACAAGAGGTAACCAGAAAAACCAGTAGGCCGCTTATCTCCCAGTCCCAGTCCCTAACCAGTAGGCCGCATACAGGTTGTTAGCTGCTATTGAAAGTGCAATATGAAGCAAAGCTCAGATAAACTGTAAGGTTTGAAATACCTCCGCTGCGGCTACAGTGTTGAAATATCGGCAGAAGAATGAGAAAGACTCTCGGGGCCTCCGCTCACACCTCACATCGTACCTATGTGAATATGGGACCATGGGAGACGTCTCTACGTCCGGCTCTGGGGCAAGCCTCGGGAAGTAGGCATATACCCACAACTATAGAATGTGAAAGGGTAATAATGAGTACATCTATCAGTAAAGAAGTATATAGATAAAGCAGAAATCAGAGAATGATGTGCAGTGTCTTGTGCAGTGTGTGGAGTGTACAACTGGTGTAAAGCAGATTGCGTGTTATGCAGTGTGTGTGGTATACAGATAATGTAAAGCAGGACTGTAAAGCAGAAGGGAAAGATGTACCTCCCAAGCTCTGCAGTAGCCTCCTAGTAGGTGCCCACTCCGGCGGGAAGAAGAACTCATGTACCCGTACAAGGTGGCCAAGCCTGCGCCGCCCCAGTCGTAGAGTCGGATGCTAGACAGGTCCACTAATGCACTCAAGAGGTAGAGGCCAACGGTGTTCGCTCGATCGGCGAAAAGAGTGGTGCCAAGCAAGAACATGAGAAATCCCTGGGTGTAGTGTTCGGTCTCCTTGTGGGTCGTCGGCGTCCTCCCCCTAAAATGGTCGGCAAACCAAGAATATCACACCATCCCTGGTCGGGAGAGAGGTGGGCGAGTCCCTAGCAAAAAGATCTGAGCAGCGTCCCACTCCCCCATATCAGTGTCGTAAGGGATCAGATCACCCCCTACTCCTATGCCGGTGAGCATGGAGAAGTCGAAGGGAGTCATCGTCATCTCCCCTACTGTAGAGAGATGGAAGGAATCGATGGTATCCCACCACCTCTCCACCAGAGCGCCTAGAAGAGGCCGACTCGCAGTGAGGCGCGAGAGTCCCATACATAATGCACTAAAATTGTGATAACCCTGTCCCTCGTTATACTAATTAGTCCTTATTATAAATGTGATTATATGTTTGATATGATTTTGTGTACCATTTATGTGAAAATATGTGGTTTTGAATTTCTATATGTTCACCGTAGGAATATCTGTTTGATTATCTGCTTTGGAAATTAAATTGAAGGCCTTGTCGGCCACAGAACCCGAAATTGATTACGCCATTGTGATTGGCTTAATTTTTAGAGCCTACGGTGAAATTTAATTGGAAATTGATTCGGATCAAATTAATTGGATGAAAATAATGACTTAGTGCTCAAATATGTAATGTTGGTGATTGTAATTAAGTGAAATGGTACTTAGTGGAGCATATTACACCCAACCCCTCTTTATTTGTTCATTTGGCCGAAATCAACTCCAAGAGAGGAGAGGGAGGTTCGGCTAGGGAGAGAGAGTATAGGAGATTGTAAATTTGATCTTGAAGCTTGGGAATTTGAAGGTTTAATTCAAGAATTGGCTAGAGCTTGGGTGTTTGAAGCTCCTAGGTGAGTGATCAATCCTTGACTCATGGATTTTAATTTGTATTTTGTAGATTCAAGGATGAATGATAAGAAAGAGCATGTATTGAGTTGGTCTTGTTGAATTGAAAGACTATATATGCATGCATGTATGTAATTGTTTTCAATTTGCATATTTGAGCTTGAATTACATGACTTATGTTGAATTTTGGTTAAAATCCATGTATTTGACCATCTTTTCATCACATGAGATGAGGATGAGGGTTATATGTCACATGCATGTACAATCCATGGGAGTAGAAGCTTTGAATGCATGAAATGATTATGTTGGTAAGGAAATTAGTGTAAATTGGGTCATGCATGTGATTAATTGTGAAATTGAGCTTCATTGGGTTGTAATTTGATGTTTATACCATGTTAGAACATGATTATGTAAAGTTTGAGCCAAAAGCATGCCTCTAGAACCATTGAATGTCGAATTGGAGCTCAAGAATGTGTTCTGGAATTTCTAGAAATTTGATGTCCGCTCGAGCAGGGAAACCGCCACTTGAGCGTGAATTTCGTGCTCCCAGTATTTTTGTAGAGTTGAATGTCTGCTCGAGCGAGGAAGTTAACGCTCGAGCGGAGAGCTTTGTGGACAGATCTTCAGCTCGAGTGCCAAACTTTACGCTTGAGCGTAATTTTCTTGCATCCAGCACTTTTGCAGACCTCAAGGGTCCGCTCGAGCGGGGACCCTGTTTTCTGAAATTTTGAAAATGCATTCAGTGTTCCGTTTTCCGTTCCCTTTCACTTCTGAGCACTCTTAGGCATACATTAAGTATTGTAATTGAATTAAAGAGATAAGAATGAAGCCTAAAGAGGAAAATGTGAATTTAGAATGGATTGAATTGTTTGTGACCCTTTTGTATTCATGGAATGTGTAGGGTCGAGCTCTAGGGCAAACCAACCAACCGATCACTGTGAGTAATATCTTAACAAGATATTTGCAATATGGTATTGTCCAACTATTTACTTCTATGTAAGTTTTGTAAGTTCATTAATTTGAATGGTGGACAACGATTGACATGAATGATTGGGCCGAAGGCCGATCGATATGAATGATTGGGCCGAAGGCCGATTGACATGAATGATTGGGCCGAAGGCCGATTGATATAAATGATTGGGCCGAAGGCCGATTGATATGAATGACTGGGCCGATGGCCGATTGACATGAATGATTGGGCCGAAGGCCGATTGACATAAATGATTGGGCCGAAGGCCGATTGACATAAATGATTGGGCTGAAGGCTGATTGATACAAGTGATTGGGACAAAGGCCAATTGTGGTAACTATTTCAAAGATTGCTTATGTATCTTCCTTATTTTGATATTATTCACTAGGCTATCGCTCACGCTCATTCATGTACATGTAGGTGAGCCAAGGGACGTCCAGAACCAGCCTCGATGAAATTGCGAGAAACAGTCAAAGTTTTGAGGAGTTAGCCCAAACGTCTCACGCACAAGACTGTCTTCGCCTTCATCCTTTGTTGATAGTTTTGTTATGTTGGCGAAAGCATTAGACTACTTTGGTATATAAGTCTTGGGTTCGACTGACTTAAAATTGTATGATCCTGTATGTACAGTGTTCTGTGTCATGTATATATTTTGAAGTGAGTTATTAACATATAAATGCTTTGGAATGTTATGGTGTGCATATAAGCACAACTCTATGGACAAAGTTTTAAATTTGCTTCCGTTTGGCCCCTTTACTCTGGTGAGTTTTGTTTTATTTGGATTCAGGCCGTAGGTAATCTCGTGATTACTGGCCGGTTATGGCCTGAACCCATAGGGGCGGGTTTGGGTCGTGACAAAAACCAGCCTCATCGACGATGTGTCGAACAGCAATGGGCAGCTCCATGTACCAGTCTCGAGTAATGGTGTTCCCATAGCCTCGGAAGGCATGAGAATCTCCCTATGTCCAAGATAAGATGCAAGGCAGTGTCAGTAATACAGTGTATGCATGTGTTCAGAATTGATAGAGGTACAGTGTGTGAATATGCTGAGAATGAACAAGGCATGTGGTGTACAAGTGTGTTTGGGATAATCAGATAAAGAGCAGTATGAGATATCCAAGACATACGACCGACATTGCAGAAAGTAAAGAGGAAGAGTATACCTCAGCGAACATAGGATAAGTGTAACTCCGGCTCACGTAGCAGGAGGTCCTCTGGTGCACCTCGCGCGAATCTCCTGAACTGGCGGATGCCGTCGGGAGGCAACAGGTTTACATCAGGGTCATAAGACGTTGGATCGAAGGGTCGAATGCTGAGCGACAAAGGCTTAAACTCGGGATCCATCTCCATCTCCATCCCCAGAGGAGCCCCATCATGTGGAATGTCATCCGCCATCTCAAGAAGAATGAGAAAATGGTTGAAGATGTGAAAAATGGGCAAGAATGCCAAAAGTCAACAAAAAGTCAACTCCGAGGGGTGAAAAATGAAAGAAAAGGTCAAGGCTCGGAAGAGGGCACGGAAATCAAGGGTGACTCGGGGGAAACAAACCCCAAATGATGGAAATCAAGAAAGAGACACCGAAACCACTTTTCAATCGGTTCAAAATGTTGAGAACAATGAGGGTTTTGCGATTCGAATGTTTGTGGGATGTTTGAAAACGCGTAGAAAGCACGGATCGGAAAGGGGAAATGGTATAGAATGAGAGGAGAAATGTTTTTCGGCCTTGAGGAAGTGAAGAAATGGGGTTTCAAACCCCATACTTAAAGACCCGGGGCAAATGGACCAAACTGCCCCGAATCTGCCATGTTTGGCCGATCGGCTACATTGTTGGCCGATTTGGTGGCCGATGGCATGCTGATGGCTCCATGTTGTGGCCGATGGACCTCCCATACTCTTCTTTGAGGTTGTTTTTTTGGTTTGTTCCCTTATCCCTCAAGAGAATACAAGGAAAGTGCACTTCCAAGCTTGAATAGCCTCCGCAGAAGCTTTGAACTGTGTTTTCAGTATGTGGTGCTCAGCGCGTGTGGGATGTATCCTTTTGAATGTGTTGTAACTCTCCGAGAGGTAAATCGAAAACTACCGTTGAGTTGCCTCTATCATATGCACTTCGGGCGCTGCACAGGGTATACATTGTTTTGTTGTTACGTTGAATACACGTTTCGAATCGTTACGTGAAAACGTACATCACCAACATTGCATAGAATATGCATGTCGTGTTGTATTGTATTGCACATGCTCTTACATTCGTATGGAAGTTGTCCACACTTGTTGCATTGCATTGAACATGCATTCGTTGCGTAGAATATGTATCTCAATTTTACATAAAATATGCAATTTCTCCACTTGCATTGTTATGCACCTTTTCACTTGCATTGTTATGCACCTTTCCACTTGCATTGTTATGCACTTTTCACTTGCATTGCTATGCACGTTCCACTTGCATTGTTATGCACGTCTCCCATGCATTGTTATGCACCTTTTCGTTTGCATCATATACGCACACGTTTATCTCGTATTGAAATTGTATCTTGATGTAACGTTGAATCTGCGTCTCTGCTATATTGTACCTATCAAAGTTTCTCTTTTGTGTAGACGATATTGTATGTATGGTTCATTCAGAGAAATTCCGTTTTAGATTGATTGTGTTTAGTGTATCTATCACACTTTGTTCATTTAGTGTATCTATCACACTCTCTTCACTTGGTGTATCTATCACACTTTGTTCATTTAGTGTATCTATTACACTTTGTTCATTTAGTGTATCTATCACACTCTCTTCACTTAGTGTATCTATCACACTTTATTCATTTAGTGTATCTATCACACTCTCTTCACTTAGTGTATCTATCACACTTTGTTCATTTAGTATATCTATCACACTTTGTTCACTTACTGTATCTATCACACTTTGTTCATTTAGTGTATCTATCACACTCTCTTCACTTAGTGTATCTATCACACTTTGTTCATTTAGTGTATCTATCACACTTTGTTCACTTAGTGTATCTATCACACTTTGTTCATTTAGTGTATTTATCACACTCTCTTCACTTAGTGTATCTATCACACTTTGTTCATTTAGTGTATCTATCACACTCTCTTCACTTAGCGTATCTATCACACTCTGTTCATTTAGTGTATCTATCACACTATCTTCCTTAGTGTATCTATCACATTTCATTAGTGTATCTATCACACTGTTCATTTAGTGTATCTATCACACTATCTTCTTAGTGTATCTATCACACTTGTTCATTAGTGTATCTATCACACTCTCATTTAGTGTATCTATCACACTTCTTCATTTAGTGTATCTATCACACTTTGTTCATTTAGTGTATCTATCACACTTTGTTCATTTAGTGTATCTATCACACATGCTCACTTTGTGTATCTATCACATTTTGCTCACTTCGCGTCGGAAACTTGTTTGAGACTTCGGGTGTTTGTGGCAATCGCTTTGGGCCTTCCCCGCGTGAAGCACAGTGAAGATTGCATAATTTTCTTACATCCTTTCTGCATGAGATGTCGTTTGGTTCGTGTTTACTTACTTATGTATGAGTTTGCTGTACCATTTCTTTGCATGGCGTTTGCATCTAGATGCTTCTTTACAGCTTTCTTTGCATGACCATAAGTTATGCTCTTGCATACTGTTTGCATTTGCCCCGGGCTGCGGGCACATCTATCTTATTGTTACCTTGCATGTTTGTCTAAGTCTTCGGCCTTGTCAAAAATGGGTCGTCTTTGGGCTTTGACATTTGCTCTCGTCATTTCGTGACTTCCGAGTTCTGTCAAAGAGGGGCAACTGTAGACACCCCATTTTTGACCGTCCTCAAGACTTGGACGTCATCGTCTGAACACTCGATGATTATCCATATTCGTGTTCGTTTTGAGTACCTGAAGGTCTTGGTGGAGTGCCTCGCCTTCGGACTTCTTAACTTGTCTGTTTTGTGCTTGGTTACGTACCAAGAGCTTGTGGCTTTGTTTCTGAGGGAAGAGGGTGGACTGTTGGCCAGCCCTACAGCCCATCGGCCAAGCCTTTTTTCCATCGGCCATCAGTAGTGGCCGATCGGCCTTACTGATGGCCGGTCGGCCTCGTTAATGGCCGGTCGGCCACATGTGTTGGCCGAAGCCTTTTTTTCTACTGTTGCATATATTTTTGGTGCCAGCTGTTCCAGCTGTTGGGCATTGGGGCCATCCTCCATACACGTGTATGGAGGGATTGGAACAAGCTCTAAGCTTGTCAAATAAGCTTGAGGCTTGTATTTCTATATAAGGGGAGGTCCCTCCCCCTTGTAGAGGGTTTAGAAAATTTAGAGACAAATTTTGACTCTCTCTCTAGAACCCTCTCTCTCTCTATATATATATATTGCTTGAAAGTGAGTGTTCTTCATATTTTTGCACACAACCTCTTAGCCAAACATCACTACCCTTTTGCTGAGATTCTTAGAGGCTTTGTTTGGACTCAAAAAGCTGGTTTTAGCTCGGAGTTGAAGTCATTTTGCTGCTGTGCTTCAAGGGTGAGCATATTCCCTTTTAAAGCTTGTTTTTGTACGTTGGTTTAGCCACCTTTGCATGTTGTTTTAGGCTTGGTTGTTAACTACAACAAGCTCTATTTTTAAGTGTTAAAAATGGTAGTTTAAAGTGTTTTTGGAGTTAGGAGTGTTTCACCCTCTTTGGTGGCTTATTTGCTAAGCTTCTTGCCTTCTTTTAAAACCTTTGAGATCACCTTGTTTTGGCCTTTTAACCACTGAATTCCAAAGGAATTTTAGTGGTCGAAAACTTATTTTGAGGTCCAAAATAAGAGGGGGTAGTCCCCCCTCCTCTTGTCTTGATAGCATGTGTTGTTGGCCTACCAAATGAGCATGTGTTTCTATCCTCTTAAGGCTTAGTTTGAGCATGTTTTTGTGAATTTTTGGACATGTTTAAACTCTGTTTTTGGCTGGTTTGGTCATCTCTTGCATGCTTCATACACTTGTAGTGTAATCCTACTTGTTAGCCTAACATGCTTCATGTCTTAGCCTATAATTCTAGCTTGTTTTGGCTATACTCCATCATGTTTTTGGCATTGTTTTAGCATGCTTTAGGACTGTTTTGAGTGGTCTTGGCCTCTTGGGGCTTGCTTTGTATAGCTATGGTGTAATTGGCTTTGTTAGTTTTGTGTTTTGAAACTCCTAGCATGCCTTATTTGTGATGTTTGTGTGATATGGCATCACTTCTCATGTAATTTCAGAGCATAAACTTCTGTCATACTCTCATGTTTATCGGTCTTTCATTGTGTTTAAGAGTTGTGCCTTTATGCCTTGTTTGTGAGCTAATACATGAGCATATTTTTCTTGCCATCTATGCTGTGAGTCTAGCATGTTTTTGCTACTGTTTTGACCTGCCTTAGATCTGTTTTGAGTGGTTAGGGTCATTTGAGCATTGCTTAATATGGTTGTAGTGTAAAGGGCCTTGACTATCTTTGAGTTTTGGGGCCTTTAACATGTGGTGCATGTGGTATTTACATGTTTTGGCATCGTTTGGCACGTTATTTTAGAGCATATATATCTGCCACACTTCCATATTTTTCACTCTCTAAGTGCTTTTGAGTGTTGAGCCTTATACCTTGCTTGTGTGCCACATTGTATGCATGAGTGCCTAGTCTTTTGAGCTTCAATCCCAGCATATTTAGGCCATTGTTTTGGCATGATTAAACTCTGTTCATGGCTGGCTTGATCATTTGAGCATTGTATTGCATGCCTCTAGTGTTGTGTCCTTCACTAGTTTCATTGTACTTGGCCCTGAGCATGTTATACATGAAGTGTTTGCATGTTATTTGCACTGCTTGTGTTTGGATTGGACGTTAATCCAAACACAAGGAATGTGAGACGTTTCATACTCAAAGTGATGAAATGTGTCACATTTCTTAGTTGTCGTCCCTCTTGATTGTGCATGATAAGGTGGAGGCCTTTCGAGTCTTATGTGCACATTTATTGAACTTGCACAAGCTTGGTTCTTTGGCCACCATGCATTGAAAATGCTTGGTTGGTGGCTTGAGAGCCAAGTGCCACACTTCTTTGAGCTTGAGATATGATAAGGAGGGTGGCAGTGCATACATTTCCTTGCAAATACACTACCATGCCTCTGTTTTTGCTCTGTTGCAGCAAAAGGAGAAATTTCAGGAATAACTGGCCGACCGGCCACCAAGCCAGCCGACCGACCATGAATGTTGGTCGAGGGCCACCATTTCCAGCCTATCATCCCTCAAAATGTTCCTAGGGTTAAACAGAAGCAATCTGGAAGTTGGCACAATTTTCAGAAGTCCAAAAGAGTGCAAACAAAGGCATTTAGAGGCAAGGTAGTGGATTTCCAAGAGGACGCGACCGAACATGCATGCTTCCTTCGTCTGCAAGGCTGTTTTATCGCTTTATTAGCTAGTTGTAGTTAATTACATGTGCTGTAATTAATTTAGCTTAATTCATTTTGTAATATTCTAATTAGCTTAGATTAGCTAGTTATTCGACTGTGTTGTAATTAATTAACTAGAATAGTTAGTTAATTAGTTGGTTTGTAATAGTTAGCTTAATTAGCATAGCTAGATAGCTCTCTTTCATTCGGACCCTCCGTCGAGAGGGCAAATGTTGTAATAAGCGTGTGTGTGTGTGTGCATGTCTTCCAACCCCCACTTCTTTCTCCCTTTTACTTATCAACTTTTGATGGTTAGTTTAGGGCATATTTCGATTAGCATACCTTATGCTTGCATGCGTGCATCATTCATTTGTCTTGCATGCACCGGGCTCGGCGGATCATTCAAACTGCATTGTATTTCAATACTTATTTGAATACATGTATCAAAGTGTTGCATTCATATGCTATGATTAGATAGCCGAGGCTACTTAGTCGCATTTTGCATGTGTTGCATTAGGCATCTTAACATAGCTAGGATCATGCATTGATTTCTAACTAATTTTCTATTTTGGCTCGGAGTACACTTAAGTGTTTTCGCTTTAGCATCCTTGCATGTGTGTAAGTGACTACCATGATAGCATGTTTGCCATGAGGTTATTTGCTTAATTGCTAAACTACATGAATGCCTGTGGATGAAGGCTTTATTGCTTGAATTGGAACAATTCATCAAGTGTGAGTTTTAAGCCCACTTGAGGGTGACAAATCATGTTGTCTCAAGCCCACCTTGTTTGGTGGCAAATCCGCGTTTTAACCTACTTGCGAGTAGCATCTTCAAACCATTTTCGAAAAACAAACATGAGATGTTTTGTTCCAACTCTTGCGATTGAGTCTATACTTGTATGTTGCGCGCATCACATAGTAAGTTAGCTAATAATCAAACAAGAACACATGTGTTTTCAAAAAACAACATATCATGCTTAGTAGAGGCCGATCCTTTGATCGGGCGAGCGTGGGTGCTCATTTCAGGACCTTCCCCTCTTGTACCCAAGTTCCCGAGCTGAGGCAACTTTGGTGATGACAGACACGTGGCCTTAGGCACGAGTCTGGGTTTCCTAAATTTCCCAAAAACAAAATATTTAGGTGGCGACTCTGTAATCTGGAAAAGTAGTCCATGTTTGGCGCTTTTTGATTAAAATCAGTTTTCCAAAACGATTTGCCGGATTTGGACTCTTTGGTGATTTATCAGTTTTACATTGTACTTTGTGAGATTAGATTCAGAACCATGATAGGAGTCCGAACTCTAGTAGCTAGAACCCAAATTTGCGCCCTCTCCGAAAGGGGGGCGCGCGGAGGAAGTTCGGGCGGTCTACAGTGTTGAGTATTACACACTGAAAACATGGTCCAAAGCTTCTACAGAGACCATTTGAACTTAAAAGTGTACTTTCCTTGCACTTTCTTGAGGGATTAGGGCATAAAACAATAGAACAACATCCAAGGAGAGCACCAAAGGCCTGCCGGCCACTCTGGAAAGCCACCGGCCACCCATTGGCCACAAAATAATGTAATCAACCACAAATGATGGCCGGTCAGCCACCGATGGCAGATTTGAGGCAGTTTTGGTATTTCACCACGGGTCTTTAAATGTAGGGCTTTAACCCTCATTCCCTCACTTCTCCATTGCCGAAAATCACTCTTTTCCCTCTCTAGACCTTCATCCGCCTTAGATCCGAGCTTCAAACGCGTTTTTCAACGCCCCAAAAACAATTGATTCAATAAACCCTCATAGTTTACAACACTTTGAACCGATTGAAAGTTGCTTTAGGCATTTCTTTCTTCATTTCCACCACTTGAGGTTTGTTTCCCTCGAGATACCCTTGAGTTCAGTGCCCTTTTCTGGCCTTTGACCTTTTCTTCCATTTTTCCTCTCTCAAAGTTGACTTTTGTTTACTTTTGGCATTCCCCCGCTCATTTTCCACATTTTCGACCATTTTCTCATCTTTCCTCGAGATGGTGGATCCTACACGACAGAGCTCCTCCGGGGATGCAGGTGGATCCAGAGTTCGAGCCATTGCCGCTCAGTATTCGACCATTTGACCCGGCGACGTATCATCTCGAGATACACGTGCTACCACCCGATAGCATCCGTTAGTTCAGGGGGTTTTCACGAGGCGCTCCCGAGGACCTTTTACTGCACGAGCCGGAGTCACATTTATCCCATGGCGCCTCCGAGGTATACACTTTTTCATTTTCTGCAATGTAGGTTGCATTTCTTGTGTTGCTCACACTGCCTTTCATCTGTTTATCCCAAACACATTCTTGTACTGTATTTCTTACACTGCCTTGCATCTGCTTGTCCTGAACATACCCTTGCACTGTATTTCTTACAGTGCCTTGCATCTGCTTGTCCTGCTTACAGGGAGATTCACATGCCATTCAAGGATACGGGACCACCTCTGCGAGGGAGTGGTATGTGGAGCTTCCCGACGCAGTCTATCACATCATCGACGAGGCTAGCTTCGGCGCATTTTGCATGGAGCTCTCACGTCTCATAGCGAGTCGGCCTCTACTAGGCGCTTTAGTAGAGACGTGGTGGGATACCACCGATTCCTTTCACTTCTCTACAGCAGTTTGACTTCTCTATGCTCACTGGCATAGCGGTAGGGGGTCATCCGATTCCTTACGACACAGACATGGGCCAGTAGGAGGCCGCTCAGATCTACTTGCTGGGGATTCACCCACCCATCTCCTAATCAGGGATGGTCCGATATACATGGTTCGCTGATCATTTTAGAGGGACGGCGCCGACGACCTGCGAGGAGACCGAGTACTACGCCCGAGGTTTCCTCATGTTTCTGTTTGGCACTACTCTGTTCACCGACCGGGCGAACACCGTCGGGCTCTACCTCATGAGCGCCTTGGTGGACCTATCTCGCGTCCGATTCTACGACTGGGGCGGCGTAGGCTTGGCCACACTATACGGGTACATGAGCTCCACCTCCCGCCAGAGCGGGCATTTGCTAGGAGGCTACTGGAGGGCCTGGGAGGTATGTCCTACCCTTCTGTTTTACATTTCCTGTTATGTCTTCTACTTTGCATTTTCTGTACACTACACACACCGTACACTGCACTGCACACAATCTGCTTTCTGCTTTACATTATCTATACACTGCTCTTTACATCATCTGTATTTATCTGGTATATACTCATTGTTGTCCTTCTGCCTTCTACAACTATGGGTGTATGCCTATTTTTTGAGGCTTCCCTAGAGCCAGAGGTGGAGATGCCTCCCATAGTACCATACTCGCACAGGTACGACGGGAGATGCCAGCGGAGGCCCCGGGAGTCATTCTCATTTTTCTGTCGATTCTTCGACACTGTGACCACAGCAGAGGTAACTCAAACCTTACAGTTATTTCAACTCTACTTTATACTGCATCTCTAATGGCAACTAACAATCTGTATATTCACTATTTGTAGATCACCTGGCAGCCGTGGGCAGTGATGCCTGACGAGGTCAGAGATCAGTTTGTCAGCGCTCGGGAGGCTTCCCGGTTTCGGATCTTGCTCGAGGGCCCAGTTTGTCGAGCATGGTTCTTAGGGGAGCAATTCTTGCACTAGAGCCTCGGCTTGCCCGAGCCGGTAGTTCTGATGCCGCCTCCCACATATATGAGGATCACAGAGAGATACACCATGTAGGAGATGATTGATTTCACTAGAGGTTGGGACACTGACTACTTCCGACTTGAGGGCGATTACATTGCCTTCATCCAGACATACCTCATGCCACCTCTGGCTAGTGCCTGTGGGGGTGAGAGAGCTAGAGCTCTAGCTACGGGATATAGAGCCGGAGAGTCTAGGGCGACTAGGGCTCATGATAGGAGAGGTTCTCAGATGAGACAGAGGGCGGGATGGCCAGAGCTGCCTACCACACTGACTTGCTGGCGACCCACAGGGGAGGCTTACCAGATTCCTATTGAGCCTACACCAACTGGTCACGAGCTTGTCGGAGTTCGAGGCCCGACCCTGGTATGTACTAAACTTTACATTTTTCACATTCAATTCATTTCGATTATGCTTTATAGACCTCTGATCATCTCAACACATTTACAGGCATCCATAGAGTACACCGAACAGGCTCTTGAGCTAGCAGCTTCTCTGATGGGGATGGTTCAGACGAGCATGAACCTACTTGGCCTCTACAGGATTCTGGTAAGTTTCTTCAGCTTACATTTCCAGCCATTAAACTTTTTGCCGACACATTATCATTTTAACTGCAATCTGCTCCATACTGATCTGATACATTACATTAACAACACTGCATTGATACATTGCTCCCACACACTGCATTCAACACTATACTCACCTTTGTATCCACTATATACCATAACTGATGTATTTGACAAACTGCCCCTTTCAGATCCCTTTTCAGATGCCAGCCCCACCGGACGCCCCAGCGGGAGCCGCAGCAGGACCTTCAGTGACTCCCCCGACAGCAGGGAGAGGGAGATGAGGGACTTCGACGCACAGCCCAGGCAGAGCCAGACGTACTCATGACGAGAGCGGCCCACCAGAGCCTATCCGAGATGATGATGAGATAGATGAGGACGAGGAGCCAACGAGCCCCCAGTCAGAGTCATCTGAGGGTGGAGGCAACGGTACTGGCTCGAGTTCTGAGGGCGATTGTCATGACCCCTAAGGGTTAAGGACATAACTGGCCAGTAATCCTGAGATTACCTACGGCCTCAATACGAAACAGACATAACTTATTAAAGTAAAGGGGCCAAACGGAAGTAAAATTTAAAACTTTGTCCATAGAGCTGTGCTTATGTGCACACCAAAATAAACCATATTCGTATACGTTAATAACCCACATCAAAATGCAGTAGTACAGACTTCTTTACAAACAGGATCATCTAAACCGAGTCAACCCATGTCAAACTACATACAAATATACACAAGATCCTTGCCAACAAGAACAGAATATAAACACGTAACAAAATGGCAAGGGTGGCCTCATGCGTGAGACACAAGGCTGACTCTCACAAAACTCCTGCTGTTCCTGGCTAACTTCACTGGGGCTGGGGTTGGACCTCGCTTGGTTCACCTACAATTACATGAATGAGCGTGAGCGAATGCCCAGTGAATAATATCAAATAAACAAGTTACCTAAGTAATTATTGGAACAGTACAACAAACGGCCTTCGGCCCAATCATTCATGTCAATCGGCCTCTGGCCCAATTATTCATTCCATCTCTGGCCCAATTATTCATTTCCATCGGCCTCTGGCCCAATCATTCATTCCCATCGGCCTCTGGCCCAATTATTCATTTCCATCGGCCTCTGGCCCAATTATTCATTTCCATCGGCCTCTGGCCCAATTATTCATTTCAATGAACTTACACAGAAGTAACAATTGGACAATAACATACACTTATCTTGTTAAGATATTACTCACAGTGATCGGCTTGTATAGTTGCCCTGGAGCTCAACCCTACATATCATGTAACACATGTGAGTCACAATTTGTTCAATCCGTTCATTAATTCATACATTCCTCTTTAGGCTTCAATTTTTAACTCTTTAACTCAATCACAATGCTCAATGCATGCCTAAGAGTGCTTGCAAGTGAAAGGGAACGGAAAACAGAACATAAAATGCAAAAACAGGATTTCAGAAAATTGGGTCCCCGCTCGAGCGGACCCTTGGGTCTGCAAAAGTACTGGTTGCCCACAATTCCCGCTCGAGCGCGAAATCTGCCGCTCGAGCGGACCTCCTGCCTACATAGCTCCCCGCTTGAGCGTCAACTTCCCCGCTCGAGCGGGAACCAGGTCTGCAGAAAATGCTGGGAGCTCGATTTCTCCGCTTGAGCGGCAGTCTCCCCGCTCGAGCGGGACTCAAATTTCTGGAAAATCCAGAACATGTTCTTGAGCTTCAAATCAATTTCCCAACCACCATTCTTGCATGCAAGGGCTCAAATCTCAAATATAATCATGCTAACATGGTTCCCTTGCGAGATTATAGCATTATGAAGTTCAATTTCTTGATTTACCTACATGCATGTCCCAAAACATGACAACCCATCTCCAACATAACAAATTCATGCATTCAAGCTTATATCTTTAATTATTCAAACACAAGGCCATCACTTACATGAATCATTCTTGCATGTGAGAAATATGCCCTCCTATCAACTTAATTTGGTGGAGAGAAGTCCTAATACATGGGTTTTAAACAATATTCAACACAAATCATGCACATTGTGCTCAAATATGGAGATTTATGGCCATTTCTTACATGCATGTACATATTAGGCTTCAATTCAACAAATACAACCCAATCTAACTCTTGATCCAATTTAGTTAGAACACACACAAAATTACAACTATAATCCAAGAATTACTCACCTAGGAGCTTAATCTTCACAATTTATGGCAATATTTGAGCTTAATCTCCAAAAGGTCCAAGTCTTGAACCACAATGCACAATTCTCTCCTCTCTCTCTCTAACAATCGGCTCTCTCTAAGTTTTAGAGCTTAAACTCAGCCAAAATGTAATAAGGAAGGAGAATTAAGGGTGTAGTGCCCCTTTACAACATAACCCACTAATTCAATATAATAATAATAAACAATTTGGGCACTAATTCACTAAATTAGTCAACTTAATCTGGCCTGAATCAATTTTTCAATTAAACTTCACCGTAGGCTCTAAAAATTACGCTGATCACAAGGGCGTAATCAATTTTGGGTTCCGTGGCCGATAAGGCCTTCAATTAAATTTCCAAGGTGAATCGTTCAAACAGATATTCCTACGGTGAACAGGTAAAATTCTCAAAACATATAATCACATAATGGCACACAAAATCATGCTAAACACATAATCGTACTCAAATTAAGGACCAATTTAGCATATTACGAAACAGGGGTATCACAGCGATGGTGATGTTGAGGAGGGCTCCGAGGAGGGGAGCGGAGACAGCTCTGGATCAGGTTCCGGCTCAAATTCAGACAGTGCGCCGATGGCGATAGCTTTGAGTCCGCTCTACCGAGGAAGAGGACGAAAAGGGCCTCTCGATCCTGAGGTAGTTGGCGCCGATTCAGATGCTTTTTGCTAATAATGTTAGCACATTGTACAGCCTTAGGCAATTTTATTTTCTTAAAAACTTGTACTCTTTGTAAAAAGAAACCATGATTGAAATGAAAACAACTTTTTTGATGAAAACGTGTTGCGTTTTATATTTTGAGCATCGCATTGCACCATTTTACACGAAAACAAGATTTGATGGAAATTGGATGTTGTATTGGCAACTGCTTAATCAGGTAATGAACCAACCAACACATAACAAACAGAGTAAAACAACTCAAAGAACAAAACAACAACTTGACAATCAATACAATACAACTCGATAAGCAAACCGACAACTCAATAAGCAATTCGACAACTTAATATGCAAAACAACAACTCGATAAGCAATTCGACAAAATTCTTAAAGAGAGACGGAAAAATGCACCAAACGTGGAACAAAACACAGGTTCTTAGCACTCTCAACACATGGATGGACCAGAGGGCAAAATGGGAGGCCACCGGCCATAAACAAATGCTGCCGGCCACCAAAAATGACTATCGACCATTAGTAGTAGCCGGTCGGCTACAAAAGTGGCCGGTCGGCCACTAGTGCAGGGAACCTCCAGATTACTGCCACTCGTCTTCCACTCAGCACCTTATTTTCTACAAAAGCTCCAGCTTCGTGGTTTCTTTAATTCAGCTCTATTTTTGCCACAAATGGAGCCATTCTTTGCCGAAAAACTCTCGACTTGGGTTGCAACTTTGGATGGCTCGGAAAAGCTAAATTTCTGAGGTTTTAGGATAAATGCACTATTCCCGCTAAGTCTTACTCCGCTGTGTTTTCTATTCCTTCATGTCGCGGCTAGATGTTGGAATCCGGTTACTCATGTTTTCAGCTTCGGGGGACAAGAGATGTGCCCCACATTTGAAGAGTTCCAAATTCTAATGGAATCCCAACGTGATGAGGAAATTTTGCCCCAGTTGCGTTTTGGCCACATCCAGGCTTTAGGAAGAAGGTGTGGGCTTACTTTTCCTGATGCCCGATCTTTGGTTCACAACGGGGAGTTGGAAATTCCTAGCTTGATTCATCGGTTTTCTGATGCCGGCGACCGCGGCAATCGTCTCTGGTAAAGTTTTCGGCAGCATGCCCTCTGCTTGTATATGTTGGCTCATTTTCTGCTTGCCCCCGACTTCAGAAGGTCTAGCATTCGCTTGATCAAAGTGGCCCAAGGCTTGAAAGAGGGCAAGAGCTGTATTGGCTTGATACTAGCTGAGACTTTGATGGGCTTGGATGCTTTCCATCGCCGAGAGACAACCAAGTTTGCAGGAAGTCCACTACTCTTATAGGTAATGTTTCCCACCCTTCTTACATGTGTTTTTCACATTACTCGGCTCTCAAGCTCTGTTTTTTCTCTCAAAAACCCTTTCTCATTTTTTCTCTCCACATACACCTCTCTATTCTTTAATCTGTCTTATTTTTCATCCCTTCCCAGGTATGGCTCATGGATAGGTTGAAAGTAGTGGATGTTTGCCCTGCATATTCAGTGCACAGCTATTTCTTTCGCCAAAGGATAGTTGATTTCCCGAACGAGAGATGGGGGTGCCACTGGATGTGTAACAGATCCGCTGTTGACATTGCTTGGTGTTGCCCCTGGTTTGATTGCCTGAGATGAGCTACAGCATATCTCGCCATCTTGGCATTCAGTTGGTTGGTTTGACACGCTCTGTCTTCTACTTTCCATTTCAATTTAGGCGTCAGTTCGGACACAACCAGACTTGCCCAGAAGAGGGGATAGAATACCTGACTTCATTTCCAATCCGACGCTCATAGCTAGCTCGCTATCCCACTACATGGAGGACAAGGGAACTTCTGGCTCCCGCTCCCAATTTTAGTTGTGCCCTTTCTGGTGAATGCATAGCTTGGCTTGAAGATGAGGCACAAACCAGGCCCACTTTGGCATCTGAAGCTTCCACAAGCTCTAGGAGGGGACGCAGGAACACCTGACTCAACTATGCCCCAAGTTTATTTCGTTAATCTGTACTTTTAAGTTTTCCTTTTGAATGTAATAAAAAACAACTTCGATTTGTATCAAGAGGTAGAGAACTCTGTATTGAAATCAATGAAATTGAAGGTTGTGGGCACTGAAAATTTTCCTTTTGGTCCAAAAATGGTCTAAGTTGTAAAAAGATTAATTTGAACAAAATCAACTTTTATTAAAACTTTTCAAAACCATTTTCGATAAGGATCACAACTGGACACACCCGGAATCTATCCTTGAGATGTACAACCCCGAATCCAATAACTGGAAAGTTGCCCTTTGTCTAAAAAGCACTGCACTGAACTGTAACCAGCTCTCATAGTGAAGATCACAACCGAACTCTTGCATACATAAAAGCCAAAGAAGACCAAAACAAACTCATGGACACAGTTGATTTGGAAGTGTTTATGGTTGGACTTCATCATGAAGTTGCCTACGTATCCCGAAGATGGAAATCAAGCCTTACGTAGTTCAGCTCGGGTTCACTCGGGTATTAACACTCTCATTTTGCGCTCTAACTTTTGCCAAGGCCGCCCTTTCTGGGTTTTCAACCTTACGAGCTTAATTTTTCTTTTTTCTAATTTTTTGTGCTCTTAATTGTGCCTAGGTCGCCCTTTCGGGTTTTCGGCCTAGTGAGCCACTCAGGGGTAGTATTTTTTCAACTTGTCCATGTTGATTGGTTAGGAGAATTCGAGGCCATCTAAGTCCATAAAAATGACTGCTCCACCCCACCAGATGGATTTGATGATATAAGGACCAGTCCAATTAGGTCTGAACTTGCCCCTAGGGTCATGGATGAGAGCTCGGTTGTCTTTGAGAACCAAATCCCCTTCTTTAAGATTCCTGGACTTAACTTTCTTGTTGAAAGCCCTGGCGATTCTGTGTTGGTAACCTTGGACATGGTACAGTGCTTTTAGCCTTCTCTAGTCGAAAAGCATTAGTTCCTCGAACCTGCTCTGTTGCCAATCCGCTTCAGCTATCTGGCACTCAGTCATCACTCGCAGCGATGGAACCTCAACTTCAATCAGCAGAACAGTTTCCATCCCATAAACCGGAGAATACGGAGTTGCCCCAGTAGATGTTCAAATTGATGTTCTGTAGTCCCAAAGAGCAAATGGAAACTTGTCTGGCCAGTCCCTGTAGGTTTCCACCATCTTCTGTAGAATGTGCTTGATGTTCTTGTTGGCAGCCTCAACAGCTCTGTTGGTTTGTGGCTGATATGTGGATGACTTATGAAAAGCCACATTGTATTTCTCCAACAAGTAGACCACCTCTTTCTTAAAGTGGGAACCGTTGTCCGAGTTGATCTCATTCGGGACCCCATAACGACAGATGATATTATTCCTAATGAACTTGGTTACATGCGACGCTTTCAGCACTGCGTAGAATTGGGCCTCGACCCACTTTGTAAAGTAGTCTATTGCCACCAAGATGTACTCATGCCCATTTAACCCCTTCAGAGTAACTGCCCCAATAACATCAATTCCCCAGACTGAAAATGACCACGGTGAAGTCATGTTGTACAGCTTCGACGGTAGGATATTCATGCGATTCGCATGGATCTGGCATTTGTGGCATCGCCAAACAAAACCAATACAATCCTCCTCCATGGTTGACCAGTAGTAACCCTGTCTGAGAATCTTCTGAGCTAGCATCACTCCGCTCATGTGCGATCCGCACTCTCCTCCGTAGATGGCCTCTATTAGGTGCTTCAACTCTTCTGCATCGACACATAGTTTATGCATTCCCAGATGGCCTCATTTTTACAATTTACCCCTGCAGATGATAAACTGAGTAGCCATTCGTCGTATTGCCCTTTTATCTTTGGCATTTGCCCCTAGTGGATAGGCCTCATTTTCCAAGAAGTTCCAGATGTCATGATACCAGGGGTTCTGATCTTGTACTTCATCTATTGCGGCGATTAACTCATAAGCCGGCACATACCTCTGTTCAATAATGATCGGACGCATCCGGACTCCCAAAGCGATGTCTATCATGGAAGATAGAGTTGATAAAGCATCAATGAACCTGTTGCTCTCTCTTAACAGATCCGTTAAGGTTAGCTTCTCAAACTTGGGAATCAGAACGTCCAGGGTTTGGTGATAGATTTTCATCCTTTCTTTTTTTTTTTTGGGTGAATAAGACATAAAATAAAACAGAAAAATGAACAAGATTACATGATTACAAGGGGCATGCCCCAGGCCCTACACGAGCTATACAAGAGACAACAAAGAGAGACAAGCACACATAAAACAGAACAAACGCAACTGTTCAAGCGCTATATCTGAGAAATAGCCAATGAACAGGAGCGAGGAAATAAACTAAGAAAATAGAAAGCTGAAACAGAAGACAAAGTACCAAGTAATAGCTAACAAAAATTTCCATCAAGGTACCATCAAACCTGATCCAGCAACAAAAGCTATATACTCCCCACGGGATGGGGTAACAAACCAAAACCACTGGTTGTAAGACCAGCCAAAGCGAGATGCAATCCAGTGGGCACAACCAGCAACATAACAGTTCTAGTACATCCCACTAGACAAACCACTGTCAATGAAATCCAAAATCCACACGCCCAAATCCATATGTATCCTAGCACGAGCAGCACACAGGATTGATGATGAGAATATAACCCGTAACCCCTAGTACATCCCACTAGGGTAGGCAAAACAACTATGTTTATATAGTAATTACAAAAAAGAAAAAAATTGAAAGACAACTTTTGAACACACTGAGCAACCCGGAAGGCGCTTGGAGCAACCATTCCACGAAACCAGTTAACCTCACAACGCAGCAACCCAACCACCAACGAAACCAGATAATCGGAGATGCAATCCCAAGTAGAGATCTTGTAATATGCATCACCTAGACATTGTAATAGGTCCTGCCAACCAAACACAGAAAGAACAGCACCCATATTCAGAAATTTCATCCTTTTTTCTTTAACCTTCTAGCCTCCTTTCGCTTGAGACACAACCAGGTTCGAGTCCCCAATGACGTCCAACCGTTTTGCCCCTAGTTCCAGGGCGGCTTCTAAGCCAGCAATACATGCCTCATATTCTGCTTCGTTGTTTGACACCTCGAACCAGAGTTTGAAAGAACCAGAGTTTGAAAGCTAAAGGTATGTGGGAATTGTCGGGGGTTATCAGCAACACCCCTATCCCATACCCGTACTGGTTAGATGCTCCATCAAAGTACATAGTCCAAATCTCTTCTTCAAGCTGCAGAATAGCCTCATCTGGGAACAGATACTCTACTGCTTCGTCTCCCTCTACTGGGTTATCGGCTAGGAACTCCGCTACTGCTCTCCCCTACACAGACTTGCGAGTCTTTTACTTCAAATCAAATTCGAAGAGAAGAAGCAACCAATGGGCTAGCCTACCCGTAAGCGCTGGTTTCTTGAAGAGATATTTGATGGGATCCAATCTCGAAACCAGAATTATGGAGTGAGCTAACAGGTAGTGCCTCAACTTCTTGGTAGCCCATACCAAGGCCAAGCAAGCCTTCTCTAGCAAACTGTAACGGGTCTCATATTCCAGCATCTTCTTGCTCAAGTAATAGATGGCCTTTTCCACTCTATCATCAGATTCCTGTGCAAGCATGCAGCCCATTGTCGTGTCGGTTACTGACAGATATAAACTCAACGGTTTCCCCAGCTTTGGCGGTGACAACACGGGTGGGTTCTATAGATACTGCTTGATCTGCTCAAAAGCAACCTGGCATCGGTCTTCCCATTGGAATTTCTTTCCTTTCTTCAGGAGACCAAATAGTGGTTCACAAGTCAAGGTTAATTTTGCAATAAACCGTCTTATGAATTGCATTTTTCCTAGAAAGTCGCGCACCTCCTTTTCAGTCCTTGGTGGTGGCATTTCTAGGATGGCCTTGATTTTGGAAGGATTGACTTTGATGCCCCTTTATGTAATCAAGAACCCCAGCATTTTCCCTGCTGTGACACCAAAAGTACATTTTGAGGATTCAGTCGCAACTGATATTCTCTAATCCATTGGAAAAATTTCTTCAAGGCGGTGTAGTGGCCTTCTCTTTCCTTGGACTTGACAATCATGTCGTCCACATACACCTCCACCTCTTTGTGGATCATATCATGCAAGATCATGGTTGCAGCCCGTTGATAAGTAGCCCCAGCATTTTTCAGACCGAATGGCATCACCCTGTAGCAATAGGTTCCCCACGGCGTGGTGAAGGCAGTCTTCTCTTTATCCTCGGGTGCCATCATGATCTGGTTGTACCCGAAAAACCCATCCATAAAGGAGAGAAACGCATGGCCTGCGGTGAAGTCCACCAATTCGTCGATGTGCAGTAGAGGAAAGTCATCCTTCGGACTAGCTTTGTTCAGATCTCTGAAATCCACACACTCCTGAATTCTGCCATCTTTCTTCAGCACCGGAACAATGTTGGCCAACCAAGTAGGATACTTAGATACTAGGAAGAACCCTGCATCTCTCTGCTTGGTGACCTCTTCCTTGATTTTCAAAGCCCATTCCGGGCGCATTCTCCGAAGCTTCTGCTTGACGGGTCGGGCCTCAAGGTCGAGAGGGATCCAGTGCTGTACAATCTCAGGATCGATTCCAGGCATGTCTTCGTAGGACCACGCGAAAACATCTTTGAAATCTTTTAATAAAACGACTAAGCGCTCACGTTCCTCCGAAGACAACGTGGACCCGATCTGGACCAGACGCGGATCCTTTTCAATACCAACATTAATTGAAGTGATTTCATCAACAAGGGGTTTTACAAACCTCTCCTCCTCTCGATCAATCAAATGTTTCAAAATCGGAGGAATTTCTTCCTCGTCATTTTTATCAAAGTTTTGAAAGTCTCAATTAATGCAATACACAAGTGGCACAGAAAAGTACTTAGAAACAGCAGTGGTACGATTCTCATTCACAACTGCTAGCTCATCCAATTCCTCGGTTACAGCCGACTCAAAAGAAAAGGAAAAAAATGACTTGGACAAAACAACAGTATCCAGGTTATCAACCCCAGGAATACCGGACTCTGACTCAGAAGAACTAGAATCTGATTCCGACTCCATAGACTCTATGGAATTAGATTCCGGTTCAATACCTGATTCAGAACGGCCGGACAAAAAGCCCTCCTCGAACTGCCAACTGAGGGAGGGTGCGATAGATGCATCCAGAATGGCGGAAGAAGGGTCCACAGCCGATTGATCTCCAATCATGGAAACAGAGAAGTCATCCCCCAAGCTCTCGGTTTGATCTGAGGATCTGAAAGGAGACAAGCCAGCGCTGCTCCTATCTGGAGTTCTGTGCCATCAGACTCATCCTCTATACATTGTTCAGCCACAGCTGGTAGGTCAGTCTGCTCCTCTGCAACCTTATCCCCTTGTAGCTGTAGGTCAAAGAAGATCTTGACGTCGAGCAAACGCCGCTTCTCAGAGTTCAGCCATGGCTCAGGAAAGCCACAAAATGGGAAATCCTCTCCCCCCCCCCGGGACAAAGCTGCCGTTCATGGTCCCTTGAATGGGTCTATGTACCAACTCATAGGGCTTCCCACTTTGCTTAGCCCTGGCTCTTCCTGCCATTTCCTTTCCCTTTCTTACCCAATCCTCTTTGGTAGACGTGTAACCTAGACCAAAGGTATAAGGGTTATGTGGCACTTCGGCCAATGCAGCGACGCCCTTCTGGCCACTCCTTCCCAATCCCATTCCGGGTACATGTTGCAGCGTATTCATGAGGTAGACGGATTGAGCACTGACATATAACCCCTCATCAATATCCAGAATATCTTGCATTACCCAGGCCTCGACCAAGGTGAACCTAGAAAAAAAGACATCCTCCTCGCCGTGTACAATTTCTAGTACAGGTGTAGTGACTTCCAGCGAAGGATGTATGGAAGAGTTCCCAAAAGCAATAGCTACCCCCTTCCCATGGGGGTACTTCAACATCTGATGTAGAGTGGAAGAGACAGCTCTTACTTGGTGCAGCCACGACCGTCCAAGGAGCAAATTAAAGGTGGCTGGAACATCCAAGACGTGAAATTCAATGTCCTGTTGTGCTGGGCCAACCTAAGTTCTAATCCAGACTGTCCACATCACTTCCCGACTTGTATTGTCATAAGCCCGAATCACCTGGGCTGTCAGTACAAAGTCTGCGAGTTTCAAATCGATAGCATAGGCCGTGCGTGATGGGCACACATTAATTGCAGACTCGGTATCAACCAGGACAACTAGTATCCACTTCTTTTTACATTCCACAGAGATGTATAGTGGCTTGTTGTGCTCAGAGCCCTCAGGCGGCAATTCTTTATCTGTAAAAGTCAAAGTCGGCGAAGCACCACCTGGGAAAACTAGTCTCATTAACTGTTCAGGGGTTGTATCAATAGAGAGCTTAGCCTTATCCATTGCTAATAGGACGGCTTGTCTATGCACCTGTGAAGCCATGAGCAATCCCCAAATGGATATATCCGCCTGAATCTTTTTCAGCTGCTTCAATACAGCTTCCTCTTTCAACAGTTTATCTTTTTGTTTCTCAGCTTCCTTATCTTTCCTTGATGCTTCTGGTTGGTCCAAGTGTGGGGACTTAAAGTACCGCCCACTCCGAGTCATGTGATTAACTTCCTCGGCATACCATGTATCATCTGGCAGATTCTGTCCCCAATCTTTAACCATGTGGACGAGATGCAAATCCTCATCTTTCCACCACATTCCTTCGGTAACCGACAAGCAACTATCTAGTTCCGTTGTAAGCACTCCTGTATTCGTAACACAGTCAGTTCCCGCAAGACCTTTGGCTTTTCTAACCTTCTGGTTAGTCTCAGTTCTTTCATGCTCAAATCGCTTCAGTGTGGCCTCCTGTTCCGTATCAGCAGTACAAATACTACCCGATTCTTGAGCAAATTCTTAGTACCAGTGCTCTCCGGCAACTTCCCCTTGTTGTCAACTGTTCTGGCCATTGCGACAATTCCTGTTTCTAGCTATTTCTGCTTTGGTTGAGACCCCTCATCAATATCCGGCTCATCACTAAGCCACTCTGAATTATCCGTTGATTCGTTCATATCAAACCAACCAATCTATACATTTCCCAGATCATGTTCATCAAAGAACTGCAGATTATTCCTCAAGCTCAGCTAAGTCATCAAGTCCCTGGCTTGGCCCGTCCTCCCAGACTACATTAACCTCTATTCCCTTCGATAATTCTACCCTGGTCTGGCCTGGCTCGTTGGCACGATGTAGCGACAGGGCTTGTATGCTTCCTCAATTAAGCTCACAGAGTCCTCAGGCATGCCTTCTTCTATCACAGCCACCACCACGGGTTCGGGTTGGGATATGGACGCACTTATCATGCACAAGTTTGTGCTTTCTGGGATGAACAGTGCCAGCTTAGGCAGGTGGGAGAGGGTGATGTATATGCTGGGGTCGTATGGGATGGCCATTGTTTGGATAAGGTTTACTTGCCTGGGTAGAGAAGGGGCTTGGTTATGTGGTGGGAGTGGATTTGTAGTGACGTTAGGCTTCTCAAGAGGCGCTATCACTTTGTTGTCAATGAGATCCTGAATCTCATGACGGAGTCTAAAGCATAGGTCGGTATCATGACCATGCTGCTGGTGGAAGGCGCAATACTTGGCCGGGTTGTGTGTAGGAGGGAGGGGATTAGGCAATGGGTGCGGCTCCAGGGGCTTCAGATGCCCCTTTCTGATCAAGACCCTCAAGGCCGCAGATAGAGACATGTAGAGTGGAGTGAAAACCCTTTGGCCTTGGGGTGGGTACTTTGTAGGTTGTGAGGTGGTTCCTGATGTACCAGTAAAAAGGGTGGCTATTTTCGGTGTGGTGGTGACCATACCAACATCAGAGGTCCTTGCAGCTGCGTTACTACTTGTAACCGCATTTGAATTGCTTGTAAAAGCCCTCTTGGGCTGTTCTTTTTCATGGTCAATCAGACCCTATTTCATTGCATCCTCTATCTGCACCCCTATCTCATAAAGGTCAGCAAATGTAGGTAGGGGTAAGACAATCATCTTCTGCAGCAACTTCGGTTGCAGATTACGAACAACCATTCTTATCTGGTCCTTTTCAGCTGGTCGGGTTGTCATCATAGAGGCCTTGGCCCTCCACCGAGTGACGAAATCGGAGAAGCCCTCCTTCGGCTCTTGTCGAGTAGCCTCAAGATCACGAGTTGTGACCTCGATTTGAGTGTTATAAGAATATTGGGCGACAAAGGCCTTAGCCATCTCTTCCCAGCTCCTCTTTACTGAATCTTCCAATTTAGCATACCAAATAGTCACGATACCCGACAAGGTCCGGCCGAAGAGGGATAGCTTCTGCAGTCTAGCTAGGCCCATCGGCCATAGAATATCTGAAAATAGCCGCAAGTGGACCATGGGATCACCCGAACCGTCGAAGTGGTTTATTTGTGGCATTTTAAATCTATCTGGCAATGTCACCACCGAATCTGTATAGTCATCCTCTATATCTGGGATCGAGTTAACACCCTGAGCTTGTTTGAAAAGCATCTCAAGCTTGCTCACTTTCAGAGCGGTAGGATCGACCTCAAACTCAAATGGTGCCTTCGTTGGGTAGACCGGTGCATTGGAAGTCTGAGGTGGGACTGGCCCTACTGGAACTGTAGACCGCCCGAACTCCGCTCCGCGTACGAGGGCGCGAATTGTAGTTCTAGCTACTACAGTTCGGACTCCTGTCACGGTTCTGAATTTAATCTCACAAAGTGCAATGTAAGATTGATAAATCACCAAAGAGTCCAAATCCGGCAAATCATTTTGGAAAATCAGATTTTGAATCAAAAAGCGCCAAATATGGATTGATTTGCCAGATTTCAGAGTCTCCACCTAAATATTTTGTTTTGGGGAAATTTAGGAAACCCTGACTCATGCCTAAGGCCACGTGTCCATCATCACCAAAGTTGCCTCAGCTAGGGAACTTGGGTACGAGAGGGGAAGGTCCTGAAATGAGCACCCAAGCTCGCTCGATCAAAGGATCAGCCTCTACTAACATGATATGTTGTTTTTGAAAACACATGTGTTCTTATTTTGATTTATTAGCTAACTTACTATGTGATGTGCACAACACACAAGTATAGACTCAATTGCAAGAATTGGAACAAAACATCTCATGTTTGTTTCTCGAAAATAGTTTGGAAGTGCTACTCGCAAGTAGGCAAAGATGCGGATTTGCCACCCTCAAGTGGGCTTAGAAAAACATGATTTTGCCACTCCGCAAAGTGGGCTTAAAATGCACATTTTGATGAATTGTTCCAATTCAAGTAATGAAGCCTTCATCCACAGGCATTCATGCAGTTAAACACATAAGCCCATAGCCTCATGGCAAGCATGCTATCATGGCAGCATTCACACTCATGCAAGACGCTAAAGCGTAAACACTTACAACGTACTCCGAGCTAAAACAAAAGCTAGTTAGTAATCAATGCATGATCCTAGCTATGTCGAAGATGCCTAATGCAACACATGCAATAATGCAACTAAATAGGCTCGGCTATCTAAGATGGCATATGAATGTAACACATGATACACGTATTCAAATAGGTATTGAAATACGATGCAGTTTGAATGATGCACCGAGCCCGGTGCATGCAAGACAAATGAATGAATGCACGCATGCAAGCATAAGGATGCTAATTGAAAATGACCCTAAACTAACCACCGTAAGCGATTTAAGTAAAAGAGAGAAAGAAATGGGGTTGGAAGACATGCATCACACACGCACACTTATTACAACAGTTGTGCCCTCTCGACGAAGGGTCCGAATAATAAGCTAACTAGCTACTCTAAGCTAATTAAACTAATTATTTACAAAATGAAACTAGTTAACTAACAAGTTAACTAATTAGTTATTACAACACAAATGAATAGCTAAGTGCATTAACTACTTAAGTACAGAACCAAATAGCTAATTAGCTAAGCAAAGCAATAAAACAAGAGCCTCGAGGCGAGAAGTGCATGCGTGCTCGATCGCCACGTTCGGAAATCCATCACTATGCCCCAACTTGCCTCTGTTTGCATTTGATTTCAGATCACTACGCAAACCTCCAGATAGCTTCTACTCCAACATGGAGACCTCCCGGAAGGTTGCCGACCACTTAATGGTGGTGTAGACCACCTACACATGCTGCAGACCAGAAAAAGTGGTCGGCCAGCCACTTTTATTGGTCTGCCGACCAGAAAACTCTCCCAAGCTCCAATTTGCTGCAACAGAGAACTAGAAGGGGCACAGCAGTGTATTTGCAAGGTATGTGTGCACAACCACTCTCCCTATCATTTCTTAAGCTCAAGGGAGTGCGGTTCTCGACTCTCGGGCCACCAACCAAGCATCGCGATGCACGATGGCGGAGAAGCCAAGTTTGCACAATTGAATGTCAATGAATGCACAAATAACACATAAGGGCCTTAACCTCTATCATGCATGATCAAGAGGGTCAGCGATCGAGAAATGAGGCACGTTTAATCACTTCAAGTATGAAACGTCCCTCGTTTCTCGTGTTTGGATTAACACCCTATCCAAACACAATGCAACACAGCAGCATTCCAAGCATAATGCAATGCAACAACATGCGAGCACAATGTAATGCAACAACATGCAAACACAATGTAATATAGCAACATGCAAACACAATGCAATGTAACAACATGCAAACAACATGCTCTTCTATGAATGCTAGAATGGCATGCACAAGGTTCCAACATGTAAACAATGCATGCATGGCAAGTTTAGAAGCTTAAGGCATCAAAGCTAGGAAAGAGTATCTCACAAGAGGCATGCAAAACAATGCTCAATGGACTTAAACCGAATATGGACAGACCTAAATCATGCCAAAACAGTGGCCAAAATGCTGTGAAATGATGGCATGAAAGGCAAGATGGTGATGCTCATGCAATGGCCTATCAACTAAGCATAAGAGCACAACCCTCAAACATGATTAAGAAGTGATAAACATGGAAGTGTGACAACACTATATGCACTGAAATCATGTATGAAATGATGCCAAATTACTCAAACAACACAAGTATAGCATGCAAGAGGGCCTAAGGCACAAGGCTACCAAAAGGGACTACACAAGAGGCATGCAATACATGGCACAAATGATTGAACCAACCATAGACAGAGCTCAATTAGGTCAAAACAAAGACCAAAACATGCTGAGATGTGAGTTCAAAAGCCTCGGCATGCAAGCATACAAGTTAGGCCATAAGCGAGGCACAAAGGCATAACTCTTAAAAGCACTCAAAGAGTGGAAGAAGTGAGAACATGGCAATGCTATATGCTCTGAAATATCATGTTAAATGATGCCAAATCATGCATACGTCACAAATGAAGCATGCTAGGAGGTTCAAAGCTTCAAACTGGCATAGGCACTTGCACTATAGCTATGCAATACATGAACCATACGACCAAGACAACCCAAAACAGTCCTAGAGCATGCCAAATAAAGGCTAAAACATGCACGGAGTGTAGCCAAAACAAGCTAGCATGGTAAGCCAAAACATCAAGTAAGCTAGGCCAATGAGCATGATTACACTGCACCTATCAAAACCAAGCATGAGATGACTTTACCAACAAAAATCAGAGTTGTGACATATCAAATAATGGCCAAAAACCTGCTGAAATGGAGCCAATACATGCTAGAAAGACATGCTACTTTGCAAGGCTACAAGTAGGTTTACACTACAAGTATAAGAAGCATGCAAGAGGTGACCAAGACAGCCCAAAACAGAGTCATGGCAGGTTTAAAAAGTCACAAAAAGTGCTCAAACAAAGCCTCAAGAAGATAGAAATACATGCTTTTTTGATGGGCCATCAACACGACCCTCTCCTATTTGGGGCCTCAAAACACAATTTCTACCACTGAAAATCTGCTGGATTTCAGTGGCTAAAAGGCCAAACAAAGGCTAAAACAAAAGCCTCAAGGGATGGCTCAAAAGCCTAGCAAATAGGGCATGCAAGGGAGTAGACCACCCCCAACACTGAAGAATCCTCAAACAAACATCTTAAGCACTTAAAATCAGAACTTTTTGCAGTTGAAAGTTAGGCCTAAAACATCATGAAAATAGGGCCAAAAGCTTAATCAAAAACAAAGGTTTAAGGGGTTAGAAACTCACCCTTGAAGAACAACTTCAAAGCAGCAACTCCAGCAACCTTTTTTGACCAAAAGCAATCCAAAAACTCCAAAACCAGCTTCAAGGTGCCTCAGCTTCAAGAGTATGGTGTTTGAGTAGGTGTTTGTGTGCAAAACTGTGAAGAAACTACACTTTCAAACTAACTTTGCTTTGCGGAATAATAGTGTTCCTATGAGTTAGAGTGAGAGGCTCCTCCTTCTCTCTAGAAACTTTGTTTCTAGGGTTTGCATTCAATTCTGAAACTGCGGGGTATTTACTGAAATGGAAACAAAAGATTTGATATCTGTTGTTTTGGGTTCTGAGGGAAACAATAACTCAAACATACTAAATGAGGAGAGAGATAGTGAGTTGAGTCTTTTGAGTGGATCTTACGGTGTGCATAGCCCTAAGAGTCTAAGTCTATCTGCAGAAGAACTAGAAACCCTAGTTGTTCTTGCAAATAAGAGTGAGAAGAAAGAGAGAGGAGTAACGGCGAGATCTATTCAAGAGATTTCTGATCGGCTCACAGCTATTAAGGCTAGATCTGCTATGGAAGAAGATCACACTGCCAGACCCACTATTGCAGATCTATCGACACCATTATCTCTATCGGCTAAATGGTCGGATAGGGTTGAAGGAGAACAATGATAGAAGCTTCTGGATCTTCCAGATAGTGTTGAGGTTACCAAAACTCGTGGTATTACCCATTAGCATCCTTCGATTGCTGAAGTAATGGAGAAATATTCTTCCCCCCTTATTGTTTCACAGGATATGGGGATTCTTGATCTTGACCAAGGTTTGGGTGTTGATGCTGGTGCTGACGAAGGATCTAGAGGGTTACAGAGTCAAAATGATCCTGTATCTGACGAATCAGGTTCTAACCCTAGAAGCTTTGAGGGTAATACCTGTGGTGGATTTCAAAATCGTGGTCGTGGTACAAACACCAACTATCATGGTGGTCGTGGAGGTAGAGGGCAGTATAGAGCCCTTGAGAGTAGATCGTGGGCAAATGTAGCCTCTGCTTCGGTTAGGTCAGAGGTAAGTCTTAAGTATTATCCTCCCAAACTAGATCAAGATAAAATAGTAGTTGAACTGCCTCCCTCTTCGCCCATGGTGAAATGGGAAGCTTGTTTGGTGGGGTACTTTATTGATAAAAATCTTCCATATACCCTGATTAAAAATAACGCTTTCAATATGTGGAAGAATAAGGGTCTGGTGGAAATCCTAAAGAATGATGATGGTTTATTTTTTTTATGTTTGAAAATCGGGATTGTTGCATAGATGTCTTAGAGGGAGGACCATGGTATGTGGGGGGTTTCCTTCTCATTCTGAAGCAGTGACATCACATGATGAAGCTGTCAAAGGAAGATAAGAAAACTATCCCTGTTTGGGTGAAATTCTACAATATTCCTTTGGAATACTGTGATGGGGAGGGTTTAGGTAGGATTGCTAGTGCAGTGGGGGTACCTTTGTTTATGGATCAACTTACATCTTCAGGAAGTCGAATTTAATTTGCTAGAGTATGTGTGAATATTCTTGCGGATTCTGCTTTCCCTGACAGTTTTGTCATCACTAGTGGTGATGAGTCTATTACTATTCATGTGAAGTATCAAGGTGTACCCTCTAGATGTTGACACTGCCATGTGTTTGGGCACGATACTAAAACTTGCCTCTCTGCTGAAGTGGAGAAACTTGTTGAGTTACAGAAGATCACTGAAGAAAGGGTTGAACCTGATGGGGGCTGGATAAAAGTTAAGGATAAGGGTAAAAGGAAGGTTGGTGACCAATCATCCCCTGACCACAATGTCCATATCGAAGAAACAAGTGCATCTGCAACAATGGAACATGACAGGTTGAATGAAGTCCAGTCTGAGGGGGTTGTTGTCCATGCTGAGATTGAAGAGATTGCTATAAAAGCCTCTGGTCAGATAGCTGCATTCCATGCTGAGGTTGTGGAGATTGCAAAAATCATCAACCCAGGAGCAGAGGAATTTATTAGAAGTATTGAGCAAGCGGAAATTGAGGAAGTGAGAGCTAATTCACCCGAGGTACAGGGAGGAAAGGGAGATGGTAGAACAAATGTGGGTAGTTCAACTAAGCAGAAGTCTTCTGGCAGAACTTCAGGAAGCCAGAGGAAGAAAAAGAGGTAAAAAGTGTTGTTTTTTTTTGTGGTGATCTGGTTGTGTTTTTTTCTTAGATATTTTTATCATGTCTATAAAACTTTCTTTTTGGAATGTTAGAGGGTTTAACAACCCTTCAAAACATAAAGAAGTTATTGATTTTGTGAAGAAAGATGATATTAAAATCATGGGCGTTTTGGAAACAAAAATTAAAATGGAAAATGAAGCTAAACTTTTTGAACATAGCTTTAGTAATTGGAAATTTTTGTCTAATTCACAACCAGATCTGCCAGCTCGAATTTGGATATGTTAGGATCCAAACTTTTGTGATATTTTGGTGGTTGAAATGTCTAATCAGTTCATTTTTGTAAAAGTGACTGTTTTTTAAAGCAATTTCATCTTCTTTGCTACCTTTGTGTACGCAGAAAATAAGCATGAGCTGAGGCTCCCTCTTTTTTGTGATCTTAAAAAAATTGCTATCAACTATGCTAATCACCCCTCAATTTTCCTTGGTGATTTTAATGCTGTTAGATTTTCATACGAAAAAATGGGGGGGAAGGAGGGTTGGTGTAGTGCTAATGAAACTTTTAACAATCTAGTTTTGGATTCTGAGTTGGAAGACTTGTGTTATAAGGGGTGTCAATTTACTTGGTCAAATAAACGCGGGGGTGGGAATTTTATTACTTCAAAAATCGATTGAGTCCTTGTTAACGAGAGGTGGTTAACTGTTAATCCCAACTCCTATGCTCTTTTCTTGCCTCCTGGTGTCTCTGATCATTCACCTATGATTGTACACCTTGGTCCTAAGGAGGCCAAATTAAAGAAACCTTTTAAGGTTTTTTTGATTTTTGGGCTGACCATGTTGAGTTCCTCCCAAGAGTGCATGGTGTTTGGAGAGAATATATCAGGGGCTCTCCTATGTTTAGGGTCTGTCAAAAGCTTAAGACTCTAAAACCCATTTTGAAAGCTTTAAACAAAAAGGAGTTTAGTGAGATTTCTACCAGAGTTGGAGTTGCCAAGGATCATCTTCTTAATTCTCAGATTAAGCTTGATAAAGATCTGATGAATTTAACTCTTCAAGAGGAGGAAAGAGTCGCCTATAGTAGATATGTGGATCTTAGTAAAGCTGAGGAAAGTCTTGCTCGTCAGAAATCCCGTGTCCAATGGTTAGGTTTGGGGGATAGAAATTCCAAATTCTTCTTTAGAACTGTCAAGGGGAATGTGAATAGGGGTCGGATACATAGTGTTGTGCTTCCTAGTGGGGTTAGAGTGACTAAAAGTGAAGAGGTCCATAAATCTTTTGTGGACTCATTTACTAATCTGTTTGGGAAGCCTTTTGAGGACCACTATAATGGGCTTGATAGGATTAGTAACCTTGTCACCAAAAGAGTGTCTGAAGCTCGGTACCAAACCCTTGCAAGGGAGGTTACTGAAAAAGAGATCATTGATGCTTTCAAATCCCTGAAAGCTAATAAGGCTCCTGGCCCTGATGGGTATTCTGCGGGTTTCTTTCTTAAAGCCTGGGATGTTGTGGGGAAAGAGGTTGTTGAAGCTATTAAATCTTTTTTTACATTAGGGGAGCTCCTTCAGGAATTGAATAGTACCTCCATTGCTCTCATTCTACAATTAGCTTTTGTCCCTGGGAGGAGAATTACTGATAATATTTTTCTTTCACAAGAGCTTATGAGGGGCT
This sequence comes from Camellia japonica, assembly GCA_030407325.1. Lineage (NCBI taxonomy): Eukaryota > Viridiplantae > Streptophyta > Magnoliopsida > Ericales > Theaceae > Camellia > Camellia japonica. The sequence goes on along the minus strand of JAPPVO010000017.1, from coordinate 98,773,922 downwards.
ATCATAAATCATCACCTACTCCCAGGTGTGCCATGAGAGTGGATATTATGAAAGCTTATGATAATGTGAGGTAGGATTTTGTTCTAGATGTCCTAACAGCTATGGGGTTCCCTCCTAATATTATCCATTGGATAAAAGCTTGTATGACTAGCCCAACATATTCTATTTGTATTAATGGGAGTCTTCATGGCTATTTTAGGGGGGAGAGAGGTCTGAGGCAAGGTGACCCCATGTCCCCATATCTTTTCGTTATTGTCATGGAGATTCTTTCCAGAATTTTGGCTGAGAAGGCTTCTCATCCTGAATTCAAATTCCATTGGAGGTGTGATAAAACGAAACTTGTCAATTTATGTTTTGCAGATGATCTTATGATCTTCTGTAGAAGGGATGTGTTTACTATCCAGTCCATCAAATCTGGTTTAGAGGAGTTTAAAATCTTGTCTGGTTTGCCCCCTAGCCCTAATAAGAGTCACATCTTTTTTTCTGGGTGTGAACAGAATTTAAGAGATGAGATTCTTCAGGTTTGTAACTTCAGTGAAGGCACTTTGCCCGTGAGGTATCTAGGGGTTCCTTTAGTCTCTACTAAAATTAAAGTTGCTGATTGTGATCAACTTGTGGGGAGAATAACAAAGAGGATTAAAAGCTGGACTAATAAGTGTCTCACTTATGCGGGTAGAGCTCATCTGATACAATCTGTTCTTTTCTCTATGCAAGTGTTCTGGACCTCTTTGTTTATTCTTCCAAAGAAGGTCATTCATTCCATAGAGAGTCTGTTTAGAGCCTTCTTCTGGTCTGGTTGTGAGCTGAAGAAGTATGGGGCTAAGGTGTCTTGGGAGAGATTGTGTTCCCCTAAGAATGAAGGGGGTTTGGGGTTTAAGTCTCTTATCGTGTGGAACCAGGCTGCTATTGCTAAGCATATTTGGTTTCTTTTCTCTGGGGGTGAGCAATCTATGTGGTCCCTGTGGATTAAATCTTATATCCTCAAAGGTAGAAGTTTTTGGAGAGTTAGGGTGCCAAATGACCCCTCCTGGGTTTGGAGGAAAATCCTTTCTCTTAGACCTATCATTTACCCTTTAATTAAACATAGGGTGGGAGATGGGTCCAGTGTCTCTCTTTGGTTTGATAACTGGCACCCTATGGGATCTGTGTGGGATAAATTTGGGGTAAGAATTGTTTATGACTCTGCTTTGAGTTTAGATGCTAAGGTTAGTGAGATTGTGGAGGGTACTACTTGGAGGTGGCCTTTTCCTTCTTCATGGGAGCTTATGGACCTCATTTCTAGTACTCCTTCCACTTTTCTCCCTACTGGTGGGTCTGATGATGTTAGTTGGAGTCCTACTTCTAATGGTAAATTTACTATCCAGTCCACATGGCACTCCTTAAGGCAACATTTTGATCATGTGAACTGGTCTAAGATTATTTGGGGGCCTCATAACATCCCTAAAGTGAGTTTTGTGGTGTGGATGGCTATTCTTGGCAGATTGAACATTGGAGATAGATTAAAACTCTTTGGTGTGACTCAATCTACTGAGTGTGTCTTTTGCCAACACCCATGTGAAGACCATAATCACCTTTTCTTTGACTGTCCTTTCTCTGAAAGAATTTGGGCCTGCATAAAAGGTAAAATGAATGTTGATTGGCCATCAATTCCTTGGAATGATTTGGTCCAGCTCATTGCTAAATCTATGAGAGGGAAGTCTTTAGGGACTATTATTACCAAGCTTGCCTTTACTTGTACTGTGTACCAGTTATGGATTGCTAGGAATAATAGAGTCTTTAGCAAGGATATGGTCCCTGAAGAGGTGGTTATAAAGTGTATTGTGGACATGGTTAGATTCAGGGTAATGCATATTACCAATTTGAATTCACATCATACTGATAGATGGTACTTGAGCTCATGGAGGCTACCTCACACCCTGTTGAAGAATGCTGTATCTGTTGAGAGGGATGTGAGTTCACAAATTGTGGGTTGAGTGATGGTCAGCACATACATTGTGGGGTTTCCTAATGTTTGTTATTGTTATAGGTATGCGAACCACAGGGAAGGGGAAGCTTGAGTGTGTGCCATATTTTATGAGGGTTGAGTATAGTGTGCGGAATAAACTAACTCCTAACCCAACATCACTAGCCATATTGAGAGGGACTAACATGTTTCTATATATCTCCTGTATTTGTTATTTTTGCAGGTATATGGAGCCATATTTCTCGAGTGATGTGAGCATATATATATCTGTGGGTTGAGTGCAGTGAGCATATATATGTGTGGTGTACAATGTGACCTGTCATTTTATTATTGGTCTGTGGACATGCTAATCTTGTTTCGGTATCTGTTTTTTACAGGGTATACTATAATGTCTAAGCTCTGTTTGGGATGCATGGGGTGGCAGAACAGTACTTCCTTTGATGGTGATGTCTGTTTCGGGATTCAGCTTTGGTTCCTTCGTGTTTGGAAACTGACTGTGTTCGTATAGATGGCTGCTGAAAGCGCCTCGTTGTGTGAAGAAAGATTTTATTTTATGTTGTTTTGTTTAGTTTGTTTGCTGGATGGCCTACCCATGCGGGCTGTGCATGGGGGGCACAAAACAGATTGATTACTCTTGGCTGTTTGCTACCTAGCTGGTATGGGTGTGTTCATGTTCCTCATCAAATTTGCATGCGGCCCATGAACACATTTTTTGGGTTATCTCTACTATGATTGGGCTCCCTAGTTTAATTTTGTTTTTTTTCTTTTTCCTTTTGAACACTTAGATATGTTATGATTTCAGTTCATACTGGTTTGGTTGTGGCCTTTTCGGCTTTGTTTTTATTTTTTAGTTTCAATGGTCCTGTTTCTTGTATAGTGCTTCGGCTTAGGGCCTGGGGTATGCCCCCTTGTAGTGGTGTAAGTTTTTTGTCTTTATTTTATGACTTATCCACCCAAAAAAAGAAACTACACTTTCAAGCACAAATATAGAACAAAGGAAGAAATATAGAGATAGAGATGTATCTATAGCTTCAATGCAAAAAATATGAACCTAAAGCAAGAGGGAGGAGGCTACCTTTTATAGAAAACCAAGCATCAAGCTTGTTGAACAAGTTTGAGGCTCCAAGCAATCCCTCCATACACGTGTATGAAGGATGCTTTCTGTTCCCAACAGCTGGCACAGCTGGCATGGAAAATATCTACAGAAAGTGCAGGAAAGCTGCCGACCAGTTGAAGTGGTCGGCCAGCTACTTGCAATGGTCGGCCGACCAGAAAAAGTGGTCTGCAGGGAGAGCAACTGTTCGGCAAGGGGGGGAAGAGGGTATGCACAAAGAGAGGAAGGTAGTGGCATGGCTGCGGACCACTTTTTCCAGCTGCAGACCACCTAAGTGGTCGGTTGGATACTTTTCTGGTCGGCAGCCCATTTTTCTGGTCGACAGGCAAAATTCTGCTTTCCAAGTCCAACTTCAAATGGCCATAACTCCTTCATCTAGACTCCTTTTCAGGTCCTTCTTGTGTCCAAATTGAATCCCCGGAAGTAAGCTTTCCAATGGCGGTAGACTTGCATCAAAATTCCAACTGGACAAAGAGTTATGCCTGTTTTGGTGAAGCCGCTCAGTTTCGATGCTACCCGAATTCATGCCGAACTTCTCCTCAACTAGTTTTCTTCTCTCTCCTCTCTTCTCTTCCTCATCCTCTTCTTATTTCTCAAATCCAAATCCCTAAACAAGGTGTTTTGAAAGATTTTTCAAAGATTTCAATCTCTCTTTCATTCATTTCCACTTTGTCCTTTGCTCGTTTTACCGAAAAGCGCAACATTTAACGAAATGCGAGCGTCGGAACATCGTAGGAACTTTATTTCCAAACATTTTGAAAGAGAGGGTTTCAAGGTCTAAAAACTATTTTGATCAAGGTTGTTTTGGTCCAAAAGGGGTATGAAGTTGGGATTTGACTCTCTTCTTGCCGAAGAAATTGAACCTTTGCCCTGCACACCTTTCACCACCAAGTAAACCATCACTAGCGCCCAAGTCTTAAGGGCAGTCAAAAATGGGGTGTCTACAGTTGCCCCTCTTTGACAGAGCTTGGAAGTCATGAAATGACGTGAGTGAATGTCAAAGCCCAGAGACGACCCATTTTTGACAAGGCCGAAGACTTGGACAAACAAACAAAATACAGTTAAATAAATGGTTGCGCCCGCAAGCTGCCTATGTATCCCTTTGCAAGGAATCAAACCAGCGTAGTTCAGGGGCAAGACGCAAAACGATGCAAAACGATACATAATATAACAAAACGGTGTAAATGATATACCATGTAACGAAACAATGCAAAGGATATGCAATGTGATTGAATTATCAAACCACAAGCAGCGCAAAACCACACAAATAAAATAAAGAGATGGAGATGCAAAACCAAACTACGTTTTAACATAGAAAAGGTGTCGGAACCCTCAAACCATAATTCTTTTAGTGGAATAGGCGTGTGCACATGCAGAACTATGTGTTTCGCAGAAAGAATACAAGTAATTGGATGGGATGATATAAGTGAGGAATGATTTGCTGAGGAAAGATCGTAATCCTAAATGTTGAGTGCAACAAAACAAAGTACAATTTGATGGATGCAACAGATAGTATAGTAGATGCAAAAGGGGAACATACTCCAACCATGCTGAAATTATGAGAGGAGGAAGAAAATATTCCAAACACGCCGAAATCGTGTGAGGAAGGAGACACTCTAATTACGCTGAAATCGTGAGAAGAGGAAAACAAATTCCAAACACGCTGAAATCGTGTGAGGAAAAGGACACTCAAACCATGCTGAAATCGTGAGAAGAGGTCCGAAAAATCGCTCAGGCTCGCGCTTCACGTGTCACGAGATAAAACACGCCCAGGGCCGCATTTCACGCGTCCTGAGATAAATTCCAAACATGTTGAAATCGTGTGAGGAAAAGAACACTCTAACCACGCTGAAATCGTGAGAAAAGGTCCAAAAACAACCGCTCAGGTGCGCGCACGACGCAACCTGAGATAAATTCCAAACACGCTGAAATCGTGTGAAGAAAAGGACACTCAAACCACGCTGAAATCGTGAGAAGAGGTCCGCAAACAACCGCTCAGGGGTACACTCGACGGAACCTGAGATAAATTCCAAACACGCTGAAATCGTGTGAGGAAAAGAATACTCTAACCACGCCGAAATCGTGAGAAGAGGTCTGAAAAACCGCTCGGGCTCGCACTTCACGCATCCCGAGATAAAACACGCCTAGGGCCACGCTTCACGTGTCCTGAGATAAATTCCAAACACACTGAAATCGTGAGAAGATGTGAAAAACTGCTCGGGCTCCCGTTTCACGCGTCCCGAGATACAACCCGCCCAGGGCCGCGCTTCACGCGTCCTGAGATAAATTCCAAGCACGCTGAAATTGTGTGAGGAAAAGAACACTCTAACCACGCTAAAATCGTGAGAAGAGGTCTGAAAACAACTACTCAGGGGCGCACTCGACACAACCTGAGCGAAATTCCAAACATGTTGAAATCGTATGAGGAAAGGAACACTCAAACCACGCAGAAATCGTGAGAAGAGGTCTGAAAGAAACAATTAGGAGCGCGTTCCACGCAACCTGAGACAAATTCCAAACACATTGAAATCGTGTAAGGAAAGGAACACTCTAACCACGCTGAAATCGTGAGAAGAGGTCTGAAAACAACAACTCAGGTGCGTTACACGCATCCTGAGAAAATCCCGAGGGACAACGATCCTAAACGCTGCTTAGCGTAAAAGGATAAAAGATACAAGAAAGCACAAGATGAAAACAAATGCAATAAGTGCGATGAAACAATACATGTTACAAGCAATGTAGTGCATGATGTTTAGGGAAATGCAATAAACAAATAAAGCGGTGCTTTAAAAAGCACCTCATAGGGTGAGTGGCGATGAATCGCTCTACTCTAATGGGAATCTCCCCTTGTGTTCTTCGAACTCTTACCTTCAACTCACAGTTCAAAGGTTCTGAAATACTGACAAGGAGTAACCTCTGTATGTAGAAGCCATGGATGCTGCTTTTTTTCCTGACCATATTCACAACTTTCCCTATTCTCCAATGGGGTGACAGACTAGGTTGGTTCAGTATCCATAATTGAGGCGCATAAACGCTACCTCAACCTATGTGGCTGCCATACAGATTTCAAGCCGGGGATACACCCCTTGGTATTTAAACCAGACTTTAGTCTCGAAAATTCCGAACCTTTGCGTTCTAGGCATCAGCCATTCGAACTCTAGTTTCCACCGTCACAGTTGGTCTCCTAGGAACTCATTGCGAACACAGCCAAGATAACTCTGGCAGGGAATGGTACTCAGGGAGAGCACTTCTAATCGCCATTCTGGCATTGAAACAGACTTGATCTTGAGCTTGAGGTGGAGGCACACTCATACTTCGAAGCATTGACAAGACTTGAGGAGGTACATCCGGAATGCAATCCCGGAAAATTTTGAAGTTGAAACAAACTCAGATGCCCCACATTATCCCTCTTTTCTTTTGCTTTGCAGTCCGGAACCTATATAGCTTCAGATAGGTCCTGGTTTTACTATTCTTACATGACCTGGGTTGAACCCTACAGTTTTATGAAAGAAGAAATCCTGTTTTGCCTATATGTGGAGAATGGCACAGCACTCTCAGCACAAAACGATTTATTTTTGAAATTGAAATTGAGAAATGAGTTCTCAACTGGGTATTGAGCCTACGACTAACCATAATCAAAATGACTCAACAAAGGGAAAAACAAGGGTAAAACAACCTAAACACATCTATTGACACTTAAAATGACTCAAAACAAGAATCGAGACAAACAAAAACACACACAACACACAGATGTGTTCCAATAGCGAGAGACCTCTCGGTTCACGGGGAGCCAATTTCTCCGGGTATTGTTTCCCACCCTTTCTTATTTGTGATTCTCACATCACTCTGGCACTCAATCTCTTGTTTTCTAAAAAATCCCTTTTCTCACTTTTTCTCTCAGCGCACATCTCTCTATTCTTCAATCTCTCTTGTTTTTTATCCCTTCCCTGGGTGGTTGATGGATAAACAGGAAGTTGTGGACTCTTGCCCCTAGCATTCCATTAGATTCTTCTTCTTTTGCTCACAACAGTGAACTTTCCCACAGAGGGGTTGCGCTACAACTGGGTGTGTAACAAATCTGCAGCTGACATCGGTTGATGACGCCCTTGGCCAGTTCGGATGTGACCAAACCTTTTCGAATAAGGGAGTGGAATATCCAGCTCCTTTTCCAATTTGTGCTTCGTACTTGACTTGATACCTCACTGCTCGGAGGATGAGAGAGCTTTCAGCCCTTTGTTGTTTGCTTCAGTTGTGCCCTTTTCTGGCAGGTAGAGTGCCCTTTCTGGCAAGTAGAGTGCCCTTTCTGGCAACTGCATTGACAGTGGGGAAAAGACGGAACGCCTGACTCAACTGTGCCCCTAGTTCATCATTTTGACCATTTTTTGTTTTAACTTTCTACTAAAACAATTTTGACCAATATGAGAGTTAGATTAACATATTTGTTCAACTTTTGGATTTGAAATCATGCAAGTCAGGCTATGAGCACTGAAAATTTTCATTTTTCGGGTCCAAGAAATGGTCCAGTTTTGGAAAAATGGAATAATTTTCGAGAGAAAATTAGTTAACCTCATTAAAAATTCTCAAAAATTGCTTTTACAAATGGCCACTGCTCGACCAACACAGAATTTACTCTTGAGATGCACAACCTCAGATCTAAAACAACGGAAAATTGCCCCTTGTCTAAATGGCACTGCACAGCAACGGAAAGTTGTCCCTTATCTGAATGGCACCACAACGCACTATATGGCAACAGAAAGTTGCCCCTTGTTTGAATAGCACCGCAACACACTGTAACTAGTTCTCATAGTGACAATCACCACCGAACACTCAGATACAGCGAAGACAAAGATGACCCGTTCAATCTCATAGACAGGACAGTTGAATTTGAAGTGTTTTACGGCTAGACTTCAGAATGAAGTTGCCTACATATCCCAAAGATGGGAATCAAGCCTGACGTAGTTCCGGGTTAAGGTACACTCGGGTATTAACCTCTCCTTTTGCGCTCTAACTTTTGCCAAGGCCGCCCTTCCGGGTTTTCAACCTTGCAAGCTATGTTTTTCTTTTCTTTTCTTTTCTTTTCATCTTTTTTCATCTTTTTATTCTTTTGTTTTCTTTTCATCTTTTCTTCATTCTTTACATTTTTCTTTTTCTTTTCTTTTTCTTGCTCTAACTTTTGCCTGGGTCGCCCTTTCGGGTTTTCAGCCCAGCGAGCCTCTCAAGGGTAAAAAGTGTAACAAGTCCATGTTGAATGGTCGTAGGATCTCGAAGCCATATGAATCCAGGAGAATGGTTGTTGTTTGCTGATGATGGGAGTCCATCCAATGGGGGCTGAATTGCCCTAGTGTTGTGGAGAGGAACTCGATTGTCCTTCAGCAAAAACTCTCTTCTTTCCTCCCTTCTGGGATTTGGCATTCTTGCCGATCTTCGTTAGCTTGAGAAATGTCCCAATTTTTGACTCTTCGAGCACATCTGACATTTTTTTGCCCCTAGTTCAAGGGCTGCTTCTCATCCAGCTTTGCAAGCTTCCTTTGATCACATCTGATCTTCTTGCCCCTAGTTCATGGGCTGCTTCAAATCTGGCCATACAGGCCTCACATTGTGGTTGACCGTTGAACATTCTGAATCCAAGTTCAAGGTTTGAAAGAAAAATGGGTCAAGTCTTGAGGCTGAGAGCGATCCAAGGCTGCACAATCTCAAGAGCGATTCCACACAGGTCTTCGCAGGACCACGCAAAACATTTTTTGAAATCTTTTAAGAAAGCGACAAATCGCTCGCGCTGAAGACAGTGTAGAACCAATCTAGATCAAGCCAGGATCCTTCTCAGTACTCACATTAACAAACATGATCTCATTCATTCAGGGCTTAGCATGCCTCTCTTTCTCTCAATTGATCAAATTTTCGCAAATCCTGAGGAATTCCTCCCTCTTTGTTTTCACCACAGTGTTAGAAAAAGTTTTGAAAAACTTAGGTCAATGCAATGACTTCAAGGCACAGAAAAGACACAGTGTTTAGTCAAATACTGCCATCTTATTCAGAACTTCTGGCACAACTGGCACAAAGGCAAAAACAGACGCAAAAGGGTGAAAATCACTGCTGTTTCATTCAAATCTGCTGGCACAACTGGCTCCATGGCACACACAGACTCAAAAGAAAGAGTGTAAAAGACAAACACGAAACAAGAAAGTGATGCCCGAGGTAACATCCTCGAGATCACCTAACTTTAACACAACAGGACTGACTCGATACAACAAGACAGACTCAACCGACTCAGTACAAAAGACTGACTCAATACAACACAACGAGATTGACCCAATGCCCAAGTCAGAAAGTGAAAGTACAAAGCATTCACAAATTGCTCAAAATAGTGCATGCCATTCCCATATCTGGAGTAAACTGAGTGCCATCAGCAGGCAGTTCATCCCCCAATCACATCACATTATCTCCCACATTCATCGATTCAGTGCCGATAGACTTTGCAAGACTTGGTGCGGCGATGACCTTGTTATCAATCAAATCTTGTACTTCGTGGCGAAGACGAAAACAACTGTCAGTAGTATGACCGGTTTATTGATGGAAAGCACAGTAATTGGCTGGGTTGTGGGAAGAAGGAAGTTTGTCTGGTAATGGCCGCAACTCGAGGGGCTTAAGATGGCCTTGTCCTATAAGGATTTGGAAAGCTTTGGACAAAGTCATGTAGAGGGGATTAAAGACCCTCTGGCCTCGGGGTTGGTACTTCGAGGTTTGTGGAGTTTTGTTGGATGCACCGGCAAAGGGATTGGTAGGCGTTGACTGGGTTTGCTGATCTCTTCTGAGCGCAGGATTAGAGCTTAAAGGAACATTCCTGGTAATACGACCCTTCTCTCGGCTTGCCCCTTGATTCAAACTGCTTTCATCCTGAGTGGCAAAAGTGTCATCCACAGTTTTTGCAACAACTGCGAGCACTTGCTGTTTGTTCAGTCCCTCGGCTTTCAAAGCCTCAACAGCCCACTGAAGGTGTTCATGGGGACCAATACCTGCCCCTACCTTGTTCTTGTCATTTGCCTCCACTTTGCCAAGGGATTGGCCTTCTTCCAATGCAGCTCGTCTCGAGATTGGGGAGCTTTTTGGCGTGAAATTTCTGGCATGCGAGGTGGTCGATGACGGAGCCAATATTCCAAAGGCCAGATCTGCCACAGTTCTTTGAAGATCTTCAATCATTCTCATCAGCTCAGAAGTAGTGGGTTCACGGGTTTGAGATGATTGGGGTTCCGAGACTGGATGTGTGGTAGATGCCCCAGATGGGCATTGCATTTTGACATCGGTCTCACCCTGCATGGCGATTCCCTGGTTTAATGCCGCTATCATGGCCACAACTTCTTCCGAACTCTGTGCCATCACGGTCTGCTGAGTTTGAACAAAGGTGATGTGACTGGTGACTGTCGGATCAAATGAAACAATGAGCCCTGTCTGGCCCTTCTTTGCCTTGCCTCAGCGAAGGAAACACTGGTTGCTTTTGAATGGAATCTCTGACCTGACAAAGTCTATCAACACAAGTCCAATGCACCCGGGAGATATTGGAGCCTTCTGAAGCTATGGTTCTAAGACTACCGTGCAAAAGAGAAAACAGACAGCATCTCAGCCTGGTTTCACCAGAACAAATATGAGGATAACTGAATGACTGCACTCTTTACTGAATTCTGCCCAAAATTCTGCCTGTAAACTAATACCCTCAGGCCGATACTCAGACTTGCAACTGATACATACCATCCTATAGAGACAAACCCTAACAGCACATAGCAAGCAAGTAAGAGCCAAAACACCCCTATGGTGGGGTAGGGTTTCCCTATCCTATTTTGTCAGGAGCTAGGGTTTCACTACGCACGCAGCGGTTTTCAAACAACCTATAATCGGGTAAGCAACCTGTCCTAGTTTGGAATGGTCTTTATGGTTTTCGATATGCACTAGGTCGAATGGTCAAAAAGGGTGCCTCGGTAAAAACCGAGGTTTGTGTTCCCGTCGTGACAAAGACCGCAACCAGTCAGCCTTATGCCACACTTTTCCAAACAAGCTTCCGGCAAACCGTTCAGGAATAGCAGACGGCAAACACGGTGTCCTAGGCGCACCAATGCAAATGCAATGCAAAGAAACACATAAGTGTAGATAAAACAACATATCATGAGTTCGAGTCAAGTTCTCTAAATCCCCAGCAGAGTCGCCAGAAACTGTAGACCGCCCGAACTCCGCTCCGCGTGCGAGGGTGCGAATTGTAGTTCTAGTTACTACAGTTCGGACTCCTGTCACGGTTCTGAATCTAATCTCACAAAGTGCAATGTAAGACTGATAAATCACCAAAGAGTCCAAATCCGGCAAATCATTTTGGAAAATCATATTTTGAATCAAAAAGCGCCAAATATGGACTGCTTTGCCAGATTTCAGAGTCGCCACCTAAATATTTTGTTTTGGGAAAATTTAGGAAACCCTGACTTATGCCTAAGGCCATATGTCCGTCATCACCAAAGTTGCCTTGGTTCGGGAACTTGGGTACGAGAGGGGAAGGTCCTGAAATGGGCACCCCCGCTCGCCCAATCAAAGGATCGGCCTCTACTAACATGATATGTAGTTTTTGAAAACACATGTGTTCTTATTCTGATTTATTAGCTAGCTTACTATGTGATGCGCACAGCACACAAGTATAGACTCAATCGCAAGAATTGGAACAAAACATCTCATATTTGTTTCTTGAAAATGGTTTGGAAGTGCTACTCGCAAGTAGGCTAAGACGTGGAATTGCCACCCTCAAGTGGGCTTAGAAAACAACATGATTTTGCCACTCCGCAAAGTGGGCTTAAAACGCACATTTTGATGAATTATTCCAATTCAAGCAATGAAGCCTTCATCCACAGGCATTCATGCAGTTAAACACATAAGCGCATAGCCTCATGGCAAGCATGCTATCATGGCAGCATTCACACTCATGCAAGATGCTAAAGCGGAAACACTTACAGTGTACTCCGAGCCAAGACAAAAGCTAGTTAGTAATCAATGCATGATCCTAGCTATGTCGAAGATGCCTAATGCAACACATGCAATAATGCAACTAAATAGGCTCGGCTATCTAAGATGGCATATGAATGTAACACATGATACACGTATTCAAATAGGTATTGAAATACGATGCAGTTTGAATGATGTGCTGAGCCCGGTGCATGCAAGACAAATGAATGAATGCACGCATGCAAGCATAAGGATGCTAATTGAAAATGACCCTAAACTAACCACCGTAAGCGATTTAAGTAAAAGGGAGAAAGAAATGGGGTTGGAAGACATGCATCACACACGCACACTTATTACAACAGTTGTGCGCTCTCGACGGAGGGTCCAAATAATAAGCTAACTAGCTAATCTAAGCTAATTAAACTAATTATTTACAAAACAAAACTAATTAACTAACAAGTTAACTAATTAGTTATTACAACACAAATGAATAGCTAAGTGCATTAACTACTTAAGTACAGAACCAAATAGCTAATTAGCTAAGCAAAGCAATAAAACAAGAGCCTCGAGGCGAGAAGTGCATGCGTGCTCGATCGCCACGTTCGGAAATCCATCACTATGCCCCAACTTGCCTCTGTTTGCATTTGATTTCAGATCACTGCGCAAACCTCTAGATAGCTTCTACTCCAACATGGAGACCTCGAGGAAGGCTGCCGACCACTTAATGGTGGTGTAGACCACCTGTAGACTACCTACACATGCTGCAAACCAGAAAAAGTGGTCGGCCAGCCACTTTTATTGGTCTGCCGACCAAAAACCTCTCCTAAGCTCCAATTTGCTGCAACAGAGAACTAGAAGGGGCACAACAGTGTATTTGCAAGGTATGTGTGCACAACCACTCTCCCTATCATTTCTTAAGCTCAAGGGAGTGCGATTCTCGACTCTCGGGCCACCAACCAAGCATCGTGATGCACGATGGCCGAGAAGCCAAGTTTGCACAATTGAATGTCAATGAATGCACAAATAACACATAAGGGCCTTAACCTCTATCATTCCTGATCAAGAGGGTCGGCGATCGAGAAATGAGGCACGTTTCATCACTTCAAGTATGAAACATCCCTCGTTTCTCGTGTTTGGATTAACACCCTATCTATCACGACCCGAACCCGCCCCTATGGGTTCTAGCCATAACCGGCCAATAATCGCGTGATTACCTACGGCCTCAATTCAAATAAATCAAAACTCATTAGAGATAGAGGGGCCAAACGGAAGCAATTCAAAAACTTTGTCCATAGAGCCGTGCTTAAATGCACACCATAACATTCCAAACATTTATATGTTAATAACTCACATCAAAATATGTACTAACACAAAACGCTGTACATCCAGGATCATACAAATTTAAGTCAGTCAAACCCAAGTCCCAAATACAAAAGTAGTCCAACGTATTCGCCAATATAACAAAACTACAAACAAGAAAAAGGCGAAGACAGTCTCGTGCGTGAGACGTTTGGGGCTGACTCCTCAAAACTTAAACTGTTTCTCACAAGTTCACCGGGGCTGGTTCTGGACGTCCCTTGGCTCACCTACATGTACATGAATGAGCGTGAGCGAATGCCCAGTGAATAACATCAAATGAGGAAAATATATAAGTAATCATTGAAACAATACACTAACGGCCTTTGGCCCAATCATTTATATCCATCGGCCTTTGGCCCAATCATCTATATCCATCATTCGTATCCATCGGCCTTTGGCCCAATCATCTATATCCATCATTCGTATCCATCGGCCTTCGGCCCAAACATTCATGTCAATCATTCATATCCATCGGCCTTCGGCCCAATCATTCATGTCAATCGTTCATATCCATCGGCCTTCGGCCCAATCATTCATGTCAATCGGCCTTTGGCCCAGTTATTTACATCAATCGGCCTTTGGCCCAATCATTCGCATCAATCGGCCTTTGGCCCAGTTATTTGTATCAATCGGCCTTTGGCCCAGTTATTTATATCAATCGGCCTTTGGCCAATCATTCGCATCAATCGGCCTTTGGCCCAGTTATTTATATCAATCGTTGTCCACCATTCAAAGTAATGAACTTACAAAACTTACATATGAGTAAACAATTGGACAACAGTATATTTCAAATATCTTGTTAAGATATTACTCACAGTGATCGGCTTGTGGATTTGCCCAGGAACTCGACCCTACACATACCATGAACATAAAAGGGTCACTAACCATTCAATCCGTTCAAAATTCACATTTTCCTCTTTAGGCTTTATTCTTATCTCTTTAATTCAATTACAATACTCAATGTATGCCTAAGAGTGTTTAGGAGTGAAAGGGAACGGAAAACAGAACACAGAATACATAAACAAAATTTCATAAAACAGGGTCCCCGCTCGAGCGTCAACTTCCCCGCTCGAGCGGACCCTTAAGGCCTGCAAAAGTACTGGTTACCTCAAAATTACGCTCGAGCGTGAGTTAGGGCGCTCGAGCGGAAGGCCTGTCTATAAAAGCACCCCGCTCGAGCGTGAGGTATCCCGCTCGAGCGGACATCCAATTCTGCAAAAAGTGCTGGGAGCACAATTTCCCTGCTCGAGCGCCATGTTCCCCGCTCGAGCGGACCTCAAAATTCTGGAAAACCCAGAATGTGTTCTTGAGTTCAACTTCGACATTTCAACCACATTACTTGCATGCAATGGCTCAAATTACACATTTACACATGTTAACATGCTACCAATACAAGATTACAACGTTAGGAGGCTCAATTTCAAGGATTACACTCTTGCATGTTTCAAATTGACATCAACTTCAACTCTATCATACATATTTATGCATTTCAAGCTCATATCTTCATCAATCATGCATGCATGCCAATCCTTGACTCCATATCTATTACCATTGGTACAAATGGTGCTTATAACCATGAAGCTCAATCAAACTATACTTGCATGTATGATTCAACACCCAATTTTCTCATATTCTACTCCTTACATGCTTGATTATGCAATTTCATGGCAATTCTATGCATGCATGTGCATATAAACTTCAATTTCATCATACTCAACACCATTCATGTTCTTGATCAGATATTCTCTTTGAATTAACATTATTACATACACAAACTCATGAATAAAGGGGTGATTACTCACCTAGGAGCTTAATCCTTACAATTTATGGTAGGTCCTTGAGCTAGCCTTCAAGATCACCTAGCTATAATGATCAAACTTCAAGTTTGAGTTCTCTCACTCTCTAGAGCCGACCCTCTCTCACACTAAGGTGTAAAATCATATTTTTGATCCTCCAAACACCAAATGAGGGTGTATTGCCTCTCCAACAAAACCCACTAACTTCAATATAATATTACTAAAGTAATTGGGCACTAATTTAACAATTAAATCAACTTAATCTGGCCCGAATCAATTTTTCAATTAAATTTCACCGTAGGTTCTAAAAATTATGCCAATCACAATGGCGTAATCGATTTCGGGTTTCGTGGCCGATAACGCCCTCAATTTAATTTCCAAAGTGGATTATTCAAACAGATATTCCTACGGTGAACAGATAGAATTTCAAGATCACATTTATTCACGTAATGGCACATAACAATCATGCTAAACACATAATCACACTCAAATTAAGGACCAATTAGCATAATACAGAACAGGGGTATCACAGTCTTCCCCCCTTTAGGAAGTTTGGTCCTCCAAACTTGAGTTACCATCGTCGAGAAACAAATGTGGATAGCGTAGTGGCATTTCCTCCTCTTTTTCCCACGTGGCATCTATACCATAGTGTTCCTTCCATTCAACTTTCACTATCGGGATGGTTTTGCTTCTCAACTGTTTCACTTGCCGATCGACAATTCTTTCCGGACATTCCACATATTCCATATTTTCATCAATAGCAACCCGGTGATAATCAATCACATGAAACGGGTCTCGGAGGTAACCCCTCAACATCGATACATGGAACACATTATGGATTTGCTCGAATCCTGGTGGCAAAGCTACTCTGTAGGCGACTGGACCAAGCCTCTCCAAAATCTGAAACGACCCAATGTAACGGGGCGACAACTTGCCCTTCTTTCCAAACCGGACTTGGCCTTTCATCGGGGAAACATGGATGAACACATGGTCACCAACCTCATACTCAAGAGGTCTTCTTCGAACGTCTGCATAATTCTTTTGTCAGTCCTGAGCCGTTTTAAGCCTTTGGCGAATAACCTTGATTTTCTCAGAAGTGTCTTGCACAATTTCTGGCCCAAGCAAAGCTCTATCCCCGACCTCTGTCCAACAAATAGGTGATCTACACCTCCTACCATACAAAGCCTCGTATGGTGCCATACCGATGCTGGAGTGGAAGCTGTTATTATAAGCAAATTCTGCAAGTGGCAAATAATCTTCCCAACTCCCCTGAAAATCCAAGGCACACATGCGAAGCATATCTTCCAAAGTTTGTATCGTTCGTTCTGACTGCCCATCTGTCTGTGGGTGGAATGCAGTCCTGAACCTTAGTTTTGTTCCCATAGCTTCCTGCAAACTCTTCCACAATCTAGATACAAATTTCGGATCTCTATCCGACACAATAGATACCGGAACTCCGTGTAAACGGACAATCTCATCAACATAAATCGTAGCCAATCTATAAGCAGTAAATGTAGTTTTGACAGGCAGAAAATGTGCAGATTTAGTCAGTCTATCAACTACAACCCAAATAGAATCCATACCTCGAGAAGTCCGAGGTAGGCCAATGACGAAATCCATAGTCACATGTTCCCACTTCCACTCGGGAATAGGGAGATGTCGAAGTAGACTGCCTGGTTTCTGATGTTCGGCCTTAACCTGCTGACACTGAAGGCACTTGGACACATATTCTGCAATCTCTTTCTTCATTTTAGGCCACCAATAGGTTTGTTTCAAATCCCGATACATCTTGTTGTTACCTGGATGCATAGCAAATACGGACCTGTGGGCTTCATCTAAAACCCTCTTCTTCAGTTCCGGGATATTAAGGACGCATATTCGGTTCCAGAATTTCAACATTTCATTCTCAATACTGAATTCTGCTTTCGGGATTGCCTCAAATTCGTCAATCACTTTCTTGAGGAACTCATCCTCTTTCTGTTTCTGCTTGATTTCATCAATGATTGCTGGTTCAGCTGAGATAGCGGCTATCAATCTGCCCTTTGCACACAATACCACTTCGATTTCTGACTTCTCAAAATCTTACAGGATCTCCTTCTGTTCAGTAAGCAAACAAGCCATACTCCCCGTTGATTTTCTGCTCAAGGCGTCAGCAACTGTGTTAGCTTTCCCAGGGTGGTACTGAATCTCTAAATCATAATCCTTTATCAATTCCAGCCATCTCCTCTGTCGCATATTCAACTCCTTCTGCGTGAAGAAGTATTTCAAACTTTTGTGATCCGTGTAGACTTCACACTTTGCTCCATACAGATAATGCCGCCAGATTTTCAAAGAAAAAACGACTGCGACCAATTCTAGGTCGTGCGTTGGATAATTCTTCTCATGTGGCCTCAACTGTCGGGAGGCATAAGCAATAACCTTTCCGTTCTGCATTAACACACAACCCAGACCCTTATAAGACGCATCACTGAAAATCACAAAATTTTCCGTACCTGAAGGTAGTGTCAAAATTGGTGCCGTGGTCAATCTTGTTTTCAATTCATGAAAGGCTGATTCTCTTTCATCGTTCCACTCAAAAGATTGCCCCTTGCGTGTCAGTTGGGTAAGAGGCACAGCTATTTTTGAAAAATCCTTCACAAACCTCCTGTAGTACCCAGCTAAACCCACAAAACTGCGAACTTCTGTTACATTGGTCGGTGTAGGCCAATTCACGATTGCCTCTATTTTCTGCGAGTCCACTGATATTCCTTCCTTGTTGATCACATGCCCTAAGAAAACAACTTCATCCAACCAAAACTCACATTTCTTTAGCTTAGCAAATAATTTCCTTTCCCGAAGTATTTGTAAAACAGTCCTCAAGTGATGTTCATGTTCAAGTCTATCTTTAGAGTATATCAAAATATCATCGATGAAGCCTACAACAAACTCATCGAGGTAGGTTTTAAAAATTCTATTCATTAAGTCCATAAATGCTGCCGGAGCATTAGTCACTCCAAATGGCATAACAAGAAACTCAAAATGACCATACCTCGTTCTGAATGCGGTTTTCTCAACATCCTCTGCCTTAACTTTCAGCTAATGATAACCGGATCTCAAATCAATCTTAGAAAACACCTATGATCCCTGCAACTGGTCAAATAAATCATCAATCCGGGGTAGGGGGTATTTGTTCTTTACTGTTACCTTATTCAATTCCCGATAATCAATGCACAGGCGCAAAGTACCATACTTCTTTTTCACAAACAGCACTGGTGCACCCCAAGGCGAAGTGCTAGGTCGGATAAATCCCTTATCAAGCAAGTCTTGCAACTGTTCTTTCAATTCCTTCATTTCAGCAGTAGCCATTCTGTAGGGAGTTTTAGAAATAGGCTGGGTGCCTGGCACAGTCTCAATAGTAAACTCTATCTCCCTGTCTACCAATTCCCCTGGTAACTCATTCGGAAACACATCCGGAAATTCTCTAACAATAGGAATATTATTCAATTCAACATTCTCAGATGGTTCAGACAACACATAGCACAAATAACCCTGGCACCCTTTCCTGATCAGTTTACATGCTTTCATTGCAGATATCAGATAAGGTGGAGGCACTACCCCGTTACCCACAAACACAATCTCTTTCTGTTCTGGTGGTTTAAACACGACCCGTTTTGTTACACAATCAATGGTGGCACAATACTTAGTTAACCAATCCATGCCCAAAATTACATCAAAATGTCTAAAGTTCAAGGGCAACAAATCTACATATAGGGTAGCATCCTCGATATGCATGTCACAAAACCGATATATATAGTCACATAACACAGATTCCCCCGATGGAGCAAACACACATAACATATATGGCAATAACTCTAGGGGTCTATTTAGTCTAGATGCAAATGTATATGTCACAAATGAGTGTGTTGATCTAGAATCAATTAATACAAAGGCTTCCTGATTACATATCGAAATAGTACCTGAGACAACGGCATTGGCATTCCGTGTATCACTCGGAACAAGCGCAAAAACTCTTCCCTGCCTCATGGTATCTCCGGCGGGAGTAGATCCCATAGCATTGCCTGGTTTTGGGACTGGTGCCGTTAAACTGGCAGCAAATTTTCCATGATTCTGTTTGCAATCTCTGGCCATATGCCCCTGTTTACCACAATTGAAACAAGCTCCTGTCACACGGTAACAAACTCCACGATGCCTATTACCACAAGTGGTACACAACGGGGTTGTGTCTCGGGAAGGATTAGAGGTATTCGAGGAGCCCGTATTTTGCTTCTTTGAAAACTTCTTCTTTGAGAAGAAGCCTTGCCTTTTGCTACCCTTCCAATCAGTTGTTGGTTTAGTTTGTCTGGCTATGTTAGCCTCAGATATTATGGCCCGGTCTAATACCCCAATGTAAGTCTCCAACTTCAAGACATTCACTCTCTCTAAAATATCAACTCGGAGCCCACCTTCAAAATGTCGCGCCTTCTTATAATCCGTGTCAATCATGTGTGGCACAAACCTGGCCAATTCGATGAATTTGGCCTCGTACTCGGCTACGGTCATACTGTCTTGTTTCAGTTCCATAAATTCTGCCACTTTCCTATCCCGGACACACTGCGGGAAGTACTTGTCATAAAAGATTTCCAAAAATTTTGCCCAATAGCATCCTTGTAACTCTCACGCATCAACATCCACCATCTTCTCGCTTCGTCTTCTAGCATAAAGGTGGCTAGAAGCACTTTCTGTGTTTTTGAACACGGGAATACTTCAAACAGTTTTTCGATGCCGAGGACCCAAGCTTCAGCTTTCAAAGGATCTAGTCCACCATGGAACTGTGGTGGTTTCATTTTCTTGAACTCTTTGGTGAGGGCTATGATTCGGTCATCGTTCTAATTATCTGGCACAGGAGGTGCCGGAGGTGGAGGTGGTGGATGTGGTTGCTGCCACTGTTGTTGCCACTCTTGTCGCTGTCTCAAAGCTTCGGCCATTTCCTGTAGCAGTCTTTCCATTCTGTCTATCCTGGCAGTAAAGGATTCCTCTAACTCATCACCTCTTGTTCTCACCATCTGATTAAACTTGCATTATATTTCAGGCAAATACATTTCATACAAAAGATTTACAAGTATGCATGTATCAAAAAGCATACATATCCAAATAATTTGCGATGCAGGCAATTAATAACTTAAGGCACATAGTCATTCATCCCCAAAACAGTTATGCATATACTTGGTGCTTTCAAATTCATGCTTATGAATGCATCCTAGATCTTTTCTAGACGCTTATTGCTCTTTTGGACAAGTGTGTGAGTTATTAACTCGTGCCCTGATACCACTCTGTCACGATCCGAACCCGCCCCTATGGGTTCTAGCCACAACCGGCCAGTAATCGCGTGATTACCTACAGCCTCAATTCAAATAAATCAAAACTCATCAGAGATAAAGGGGCCAAACGGAAGCAATTCAAAAACTTTTTCCATAGAGCCGTGCTTAAATGCACACCATAACATTCCAAACATTTATATGTTAATAACTCACATCAAAATATGTACTAACACAAAACGCTGTACATCCAGGATCATACAAATTTAAGTCAGTCAAACCCAAGTCTATATACAAAAGTAGTCCAACGTATTCGCCAATATAACAAAACTATAAACAAGAAAAAGGCGAAGACAGTCTCGTACGTGAGACGTTTGGGGTTGACTCCTCAAAACTTAAACTGTTTCTCACAAGTTCACCGGGGCTAGTTCTGGACGTCCCTTGGCTCACCTACATGTACATGAATGAGCGTGAGCGAATGCCCAGTGAATAACATCAAATGAGGAAAATATATAAGTAATCATTGAAACAGTACACTAACGGCCTTTGGCCCAATCATTTATATCCATCGGCCTTTGGCCCAATCATCTATATCCATCATTCGTATCCATTGGCCTTTGGCCCAATCATCTATATCCATCATTTGTATCCATCGGCCTTCGGCCCAATCATTCATGTCAATCATTCATATCCATCAGCCTTCGGCCCAATCATTCATGTCAATCGTTCATATCCATCGGCCTTCGGCCCAATCATTCATGTCAATCGGCCTTTGGCCCAGTTATTTACATCAATCGGCCTTTGGCCCAATCATTCGCATCAATCGGCCTTTGGCCCAGTTATTTATATCAATCGGCCTTTGGCCCAGTTATTTATATCAATCGGCCTTTGGCCCAATCATTCGCATCAATCGGCCTTTGGCCCAGTTATTTATATCAATCGTTGTCCACCATTCAAATTAATGAACTTACAAAACTTACATATGAGTAAACAATTGGACAACAGTATATTTCAAATATCTTGTTAAGATATTACTCACAGTGATCGGCTTGTGGATTTGCCCTGGAACTCGACCCTACACATACCATGAACATAAAAGGGTCACTAACCATTCAATCCGTTCAAAATTCACATTTTCCTCTTTAGGCTTTATTCTTATCTCTTTAATTCAATTACAATACTCAATGTATGCCTAAGAGTGTTTAGGAGTGAAAGGGAACGGAAAACAGAATACAGAATACATAAACAAAATTTCAGAAAACAGGGTCCTCGCTCGAGCGTCAACTTCCCCGCTCGAGCGGACCCTTAAGGCCTGCAAAAGTACTGGTTACCTCAAAATTACGCTCGAGCGTGAGTTAGGGCGCTCGAGCGGAAGGCCTGTCTATAAAAGCTCCCCGCTCGAGCGTGAGGTATCTCGCTCGAGCGGACATCCAATTCTGCAAAAAGTGCTGGGAGCATGATTTCCCCGCTCGAGCGCCATGTTCCCCGCTCGAGCGGACCTCAAAATTCTGGAAAACCCAGAATGTGTTCTTGAGTTCAACTTCGACATTTCAACCACATTACTTGCATGCAATGGCTCAAATTACACATTTACACATGTTAACATGCCACCAATACAAGATTACAACGTTAGGACGCTCAATTTCAAGGATTACACTCTTGCATGTTTCAAATTGACATCAACTTCAACTCTATCATACATATTTATGCATTTCAAGCTCATATCTTCATCAATCATGCATGCATGCCAATCCTTGACTCCATATCTATTACAATTGGTACAAATGGTGCTTATAACCATGAAGCTCAATCAAACTATACTTGCATGTATGATTCAACACCCAATTTTCTCATATTCTACTCCTTACATGCTTGATTATGCAATTTCATGGCAATTCTATGCATGCATGTGCATATAAACTTCAATTTCATCATACTCAACACCAATCCTTGACTCCATATCTATTACAATGGGTTAGAGTGAGAAGCTCCTCCCTCTCTCTAGAAACTTCGTTTCTAGGGTTTCGCATTCAATTCCGTTTTGAACTGTGGGATCATTCTTGAAATGGAAACTGTATCTGAGGCTTTGGTTACTGAAGGAAATTTTAATTCGATCATTAATGAAGAGAGAGGGAACGAGTGTTTTAGTGGGTCGTTTGGAGAATTTAGCCCTAAATGTTTAGATCTCTCTAAATGTGAGTTGGGTAACCTAGTTATGCTTGCACAAAATAGTGAGAAGAAACTGAGAGGGGCTACGGCGTCATCCATCCAAGACCTTTCAGATCGTCTTGTGGCTATCAAGGCTAGATCGGCGATGGACGAAGACCGTCCTACTGTTGGATCCACGATGCCAGTTTTGTTAACCCCGGTGTCCACTAATTGGTCCGATAGGGTTGAAGGAGAAAAGCGATCTAAGCTTTTGGACTTGCCTGACAGCGTTGAGATTACTAAAAATCGGGGTATCGCTCACGGAGTGACTGTGGATGTGGTGGATCAATCTTCACCACCGGTTGCAAAGGAAAAAGAGGATCTTGTTATGGAGGACCAAGATCTGGGTGTTGATGCATCTGGTACGCATGGCAGCCCTAGAGGTAGTCAAAATGATCATGGTTCTGAGGATTCGGGCTTCAATCCTGAAGGATCTGAGGGTAACACTCGTGGTGGCTTTCAACACCGTGGTCGAGGTGCAAATACCAACACTAGGGGTGGTTGTGGAGGACGAGGGCAGAATCGACCCCCGGAGGGTAGATCGTGGGCTAACGTGGCGTCGTCTTCAGTCCGATCTGAGGTAAAACTCAAATACTACCCCCCTAAAATGGATCAAGATAAAATTGTGGTTGAGATGCCTCCCCCCTCTCCCACGGTGAAATGGGATGCTTGCTTGGTAGGGTACTTTATTGACAAAAATCTGCCATACACCCTTATAAAAAATAATGCTAATAATATGTGGAAGAATAAGGGGTTGGTAGAAATTCTGAAGAATGATGATGGATTTTTCTTTTTTATGTTTGAAAATCGGGACTGTTGTATTGATGTGCTGGAGGGGAGACCTTGGTATGTAAGTGGTTTTCTGCTTATCTTGAAACAGTGGCATCGTATGATGAAACTGTCAAAGGAAGACAAGAAAACCATCCCTATCTGGGTGATAATTTTTAACATTCCTTTGGAATATTGGGATGGGGAAGGGTTAGAGAGAATAGCCAGTGCTGTGGGTGTCCCTTTGTTTATGGATCAACTTACCTCTTCTGGAAGTAGGATCTCCTTTGCTAGATTGTGTGTGGATATATCAGCTGAATCGGCCTTCCCTGACAGTTTTCTTCTCACTGATGGTGATGCTTCTATGAATATCCATGTGGAGTACCAAGGGGTTCCCTCGAGATGCACACATTGCCATGTTTTTGGACATGAGACTAAGACTTGCCTTTCTGCTCAAGTAACTCACCTCATTGAATTATAGAAGAATTCAGAGGAACGGATTGAAGATGATGAGGGGTGGACCACAGTCAAGGATAAGGGAAAGAAAAAAGTGGGGGATCCTTCATCTCCTGTTAATAGTGTCCCTCCTGAAGCCAACAGTTCATCTGCTACTAAGAGGGGTGAACCTGAGATCCAATCTGAGGGGGCTAACCTCCATCCAGTGGCTGATATTTCTGCTGAGGTTGATACGGAACTTATTGACCTTCTCCTTCCTGAGGTTGTAGAAAATGCTAGCCCTGCAGCTGAGGATTTTGTCTGAAATGTGGGAAAAGAGGAAATGCGAGCTAATTCTCCTGAAATTCTAGGAGGCAAGGGGGATGATGGTCTCAAAGTGAGTAGCTCAACAAATAAGAAGTCTTCTGGCAAATCAGGCAGCCAGAAGAAGAAAATGAGGTAAATATTTTTGTTGTTTTTGTGGAGATCTGGTTGTATTTTTATTACGTTTATCATGTATTTTAAACTATCATCGTGGAATGTTAGGGGGTTTTAACAACCCATCTAAACACAAAGAAATTACTGATTTTGTTAGAAAAGAAGACATTAAAATAATGAGTATTTTGGAGACAAAAATTAAAATGGAGAATGAAGCTAAACTTTTTGCAAATAGCTTTAAAAATTGGAATTTTTTGTCAAATTCACAACCGGATCTGCCAGCTAGGATTTGGGTGTGTTGGGACCCAAACTTTTGTGATGTTTTGATGCTTCAAAAATCAAACCAGTATATTTTTGTCAAAGTTAATGTTTTTGATACAGATTCCAGTTTCTTTGCCACTTTTGTTTACGCTGAAAATAAACATGAGTTGAGAGTTCCCTTATTTTTTGACTTAAAGAAAATTGCTCTCAATCATGCTAGTCACCCATCCATTTTCCTTGGTGACTTTAATGCTGTTAGGTTCTCTCATGAGAAAATGGGGGGGAAGGAGATGTGGAGCCAAGCAAATGAGTTGTTTAATAGACTAGTCTTGGAGTCTGAATTGGATGATCTCTGTTACAAGGGGTGTCAATTTACTTGGTCCAATAAGCGCGGGGGGGGGGGGGGGGTGGTAATTTCATTACCTCAAAAATTGATAGAGTTCTTGCTAATGAGAGGTGGCTGTCTGCTAACCCAAACTCTTATGCTCTTTTTCTGCCTCCTGGTGTATCTGACCATTCCCCAGTTGTTGTGCATCTTGGGGGTGAGAAGGCTAAGTTCAAAAAGCCCTTTAAGTTTTTTGACTTTTGGGCTAATCACTTTAGTTTCCTCCCTAGAGTGCATGGAGTTTGGGTTAAGTACATTAGGGGATCCCCTATGTTTAGGGTTTGTCAGAAGCTTAAAACCCTTAAACCTATTCTGAAAGATTTGAACAAGAAGGAGTATAGTGAGATTTCCATCCGTGTTGGTGCTGCTAAGGATCATCTTCTTAATTCACAAATTAAGCTTGATAGAGATCCGATGAATCTTCATCTTCAGGAAACGGAAAGGGCTGCTTATGTTAAATATGTTGACCTCAGTAAAGCTGAGGAAAGCCTTGCCCATCAAAAATCTCGTGTCCAATGGCTCAGGTTAGGGGACAGGAATTCAAAGTTCTTCTTTCGAACTGTTAAGGGGAATGTGAATAAGGGGCGTATTCATAGTGTTGTGCTTCTGAATGGGGAGAGGGTGACTAAAAGTGCTGAGGTCCATAACTCTTTTGTGGATTACTTCACTAATTTGTTTGGTAAGCCATTTGTTGACAATTATAATGGGGCTGAGAGGATTAATGGTCTTATCACCAAGAGAATGTCTGAAACTCAGTATCATAGTCTTGCTAGGGATGATACTGAAAAAGAGATCATTGATGCTTTCAGGTCTCTTAAAACCAACAAAGCCCCCGGCCCTGATGGCTATTCTGCGGGTTTTTTCCTGAAAGCCTGGGACATTGTGGGGAGAGAGGTTGTCGAAGCCATCAAATCTTTTTTCTCATCGGGAGAGCTTCTTCGGGAAATAAATAGCACCTCCATTGCTCTTATCCCGAAGATCCCCAATGCTGAAAAAGTGGGGGATTTTAGACCCATCTCTTGCTGTAATACTTTGTACAAGTGTATTTCTAAGATCATTGCTGATAGGATCAAATCTGTTCTGAATGATCTTATTGACCCTGTGCAATCATCTTTTGTCCCCGGTAGGAGAATTGCCGATAATATTTTCCTTTCACAGGAACTTATGAGGGGGTACCATAAATTCTCTCCTACTCCCAGGTGTGCCATGAAAGTGGACATTATGAAAGCATATGATAATGTTAGATGGGAGTTTGTTCTTGATGTCCTTAAGGCTATGGGTTTCCCCCCTAACATGGTTTTTTGGGTCAAAGCTTGCATGACTAGTCCCACCTATTCCATTTGCATTAATGGGAGTCTGCATGGTTATTTTAGGGGGGAGAGAGGTTTGAGACAAGGTGACCCTATGTCCCCTTACCTTTTTGTTTTAGTCATGGAAATTCTTTCAAGAATTTTGGCTGAGAAGGCTTCGCATCCTGCCTTCAAATTCCACTGGAGATGTGATAAACCTAAAATTGTTAACTTGTGCTTTGCAGATGATCTAATGATCTTCTGTAAGGGGGATGTGTCCACTATTCGGTCCATTAAGCTGGGGTTAGAAGAATTTAAGAGCTTGTCTGGGTTGTCACCTAGCCCCGCTAAGAGTCATATTTTCTTTTCTGGTTGTGATAATGAGTTGAGAGATGAGATTCTTGGGGTTTGTCAATTCAGTGAAGGCAAGCTGCCTATGAGATACTTGGGGGTTCCATTAGTTTCCACGAAACTTAAAGCCAATGATTGTGATCAACTTGTGGATCAGATAACTAAAAGGATTAAGAGTTGGACAAATAAGTGTCTTACTTATGCTGGCCGAGCTCAATTGATCCAATCTGTTTTGTTTTCTATGCAAGTGTATTGGTCCTCTCTGTTCATTCTCCCAAAGAACGTCATTCGGTCTATCGAGAGTCTTTTTAGGGCTTTTTTTTGGTCGGGTTGTGAGTTGAAAACTCACGGGGCCAAGGTTTCTTGGGATAGAATTTGCTCTCCCAGGAAGGAAGGGGGCCTGGGGTTTAAGTCTCTTTCTGTATGGAATAAAGCTGCTATTGCTAAGCATGTTTGGTTCCTTTTTTCAGGGGGTGAGCAGTCTATGTGGTGTAGCTGGGTCAAGTCTTATCTCCTCAAAGGTAGGATTTTTTGGAGAGTTAGGGTGCCAAATGACCCCTCTTGGGTCTGGAGGAAAATTCTCTCCCTAAGGCCTATAATTTACCCCTTAATCAAATCAAAGGTGGGAGATGGATATGGAGTTTTCTTATGGTTTGATAATTGGCACCCTATGGGTTCTGTTTGGGATAAGTTTGGGATTCGTATTGTGTATGACACCGCATTAAGCATAGATGCTAAGGTTAGTGAGATTGTGGAGGGTAATACTTGGAGATGGCCATTTCCTTCTTCTTGGGAGATTATGGACCTCATTAACAACACTCCTTCAAATTTCCTCCCTTCTGGTGGTCATGATAGTGATAGTTGGTGTCCTGCTCATGATGGGAAATTCACCATTCAATCCACTTGGAATGCATTAAGGAGTCACTTTGATCATGTGAATTGGTCTCATTTAATTTGGGGCCCCCACAATATCCCTAAAGTGAGTTTTTTGGTTTGGATGGTGATTCTTGGCCGTCTGAACACTGGGGATAGGTTGCACCTGTTTGGTGTGACGCAATATGATGTGTGTGCCTTCTGTCAGTACCATAATGAAGACCATAACCACCTTTTCTTTGAGTGTCCATTCTCGGAACGGGTGTGGTCTTGTATTAAAGGTAAAATCAATGTTGATTGGCCATCCCTCCTTTGGGATGATTTGGTCCAGCTCATTGCTAAATCTGTGAAAGGGAAATCCCTGGGGACTATTATTACCAAGCTTGCATTTACTTGTACTGTGTACCAGTTATGGGTTGCTAGGAATAATAGAGTGTTTAGTAAAGATATGGTCCCTGAAGAGATTGTTATTAAGTGTATCGTGGATATGGTTAGATTCAGGGTAATGCATATTACCAATTTGAAGACTAATCATAATGACAGATGGTATCTTAGCTCTTGGAAATTGCCTCACACTATGCTGAAGCGTGCTGCTGCTGATGTGAGGAATGAGAGTTCACAAAATGTGGGTTGAGTGATGGTTAGAAACTACATTGTGGGGTTTCCTAATGTTTGTTATTCATATAGGTGCTTGGAGCCCTGGAAAGCCGATGGATGAGTGTATGCCAATCAATTTGAGGGTTGAGTTTCGTGTGAGGAATAAACACTCCATAACCCCCAACTTACTAGCCACATTGAGAGGAACTAACATGCTTTTATATATTCTATGTATATTTCTTTTGCAGGTGTATGGAGCTAATTTTTTTCCGAGTGATGTGAGCATAGATACTTGTGGGTTGAGTGTAGTGAGCAATTATATGTGTGGTGTTAACTGTTTCAGGTTTCTGAGTTTTGCAAAGTACTCTGTTGTTGATTATCTCATTCTGTTTGGTCTTTGCTGGATTACAGGGTCTACTATAATGTGTAGAATCTGTCCGGGTTACATGTTTTGGCAGCAGCTCTTGGACGGGGCTACTTGGTTTGTTCTTCAGTTCGGGTTGACTCGAAGCTCGAAGCTGGACCTGACTGTGTTGATGGCTGCTATATGCGCCTCGTGTGTGAAGATTGACTTTTTATTATGTTTGTTTTCCTTAGAGTGTGTGGTATATTTTGCCTACCCGTGTGGGATGTACACGGGTGTCCAGGATGTTCTGTTTTCATCTGACTTTTTGCTACTTGATATTGGGTGTGTTCATGCTCCTCATTTACAGTTTCATGCGGCACATGAACACACTATGGTTATTTCTTATTATGTATGGTCATTTAGGTTAGGGCTTATTTTATTTATTTTGTCCAGATAGTTATGGTTTGTTCGTCAGTTTTTCTGGGTTATTCTGGAATGGCTTAGTTTTTTTGTTTTTTCTTTGGTTCTTGTATAGTGCTTTGGTTAGGGCCTGGGGTGTGCCCCATGTCGTGGTGTAAGTTTTTTGTCTTTTATTTTATGACTTATCCACCTAAAAAAACTCAGGAATAAAGGGGTGATTACTCACCTAGGAGCTTAATCCTTACAATTTATGGTAGGTCCTTGAGCTAGCCTTCAAGATCACCTAGCTACAATGATCAAACTTCAAGTTTGAGTTCTCTCACTCTCTAGAGCCGACCCTCTCTCACACTAAGGTGTAAAATCAGATTTTTGATCCTCCAAACACCAAATGAGGGTATATTGCCTCTCCAACAAAACCCACTAACTTCAATATAATATTACTAAAGTAATTGGGCACTAATTTAACAATTAAATCAACTTAATCTGGCCCGAATCAATTTTTCAATTAAATTTCACCGTCGGTCTAAAAATTATGCCAATTACAATGGCGTAATCGATTTCGGGTTTCGTGGCCGATAAGGCCCTCAATTTAATTTCCAAAGTGGATTATTCAAACAGATATTCCTACGGTGAACAGATAGAATTTCAAGATCACATATATTCACGTAATGGCACATAACAATCATGCTAAACACATAATCACACTCAAATTAAGGACCAATTAGCATAATACAGAACAGGGGTATCACACTATCCAAACACAATGCAACACAACAGCATTCCAAGCATAATGCAATGCAACAACATGCGAGCACAATGTAATACAACAACATGCAAACACAATGTAATATAGCAACATGCAAACACAATGCAATGTAACAACATGCAAACAACATGCTCTTCTATGAATGCTAGAATGGCATGCACAAGGTTCCAAAATGTAAACAATGCATGCATGGCAAGTTTAGAAGCTTAAGGCATCAAAGCTAGGAAAGAGTATCTCACAAGAGGCATGCAAAACAATGCTCAATGGACTTAAACTGAATATGGACAGACCTAAATCATGCCAAAACAGTGGCCATAATGCAATGAAATGGTGGCATGAAAGGCAAGATGGTGATGCTCATGCAATGGCCTATCAACTAAGCATAAGAGCACAACCCTCAAACATGATTAAGAAGTGACAAACATGGAAGTGTGACAACACTATATGCACTGAAATCATGTATGAAATGATGCCAAATCACTCAAACAACACAAGTATAGCATGCAAGAGGGCCTAAGGCACAAGGCTACCAAAAGGGACTACACAAGAGGCATGCAATACATGGCACAAATGATTGAACCAACCACAGACAGAGCTCAATTAGGTCAAAACAAAGACCAAAACATGCTGAGATGTGAGTTCAAAAGCCTCGGCATGCAAGCATACAAGTTAGGCCATAAGTGAGGCACAAAAGCATAACTCTTAAAAGCACTCAAATAGTGGAAGAAGTGAGAACATGGCAATGCTATATGCTCTGAAATATCATGTTAAATGATGCCAAATCATGCATACGTCACAAATGAAGCATGCTAGGAGGTTCAAAGCTTCAAACTAGCATAGACACTTGCACTATAGCTATGCAATACATGAACCATACGGCCAAGACAACCCAAAACAGTCCTAGAGCATGCCAAATAAAGGCTAAAACATGCATGGAGTGTAGCCAAAACAAGCTAGCATGGTAAGCCAAAACATCAAGTAAGCTAGGCCAATGAGTATTATTACACTGCACCTATCAAAACCAAGCATGAGATGACTTTACCAACAAAAATCAGAGTTGTGACATGTCAAATAATGGCCAAAAACCTGCTGAAATGGAGCCAATACATGCTAGAAAAACATGCTACTTTGCAAGGCTACAAGTAGGTTTACACTACAAATATAAGAAGCATGCAAGAGGTGACCAAGACTGTCACGCCCCAAACCTGCCCCTAAAAGTTTGGGCATGACCTATTCATAAATGGACACGTAACCTGGTATACAAACGTACGGGGCCTTACTGGAAGCATAAAACTACGGACATAACATAGATACAACATATTCCATTGAGCTATTTCTAATATGCCAGGATCTCTTACATCATATACTTCATCAAAAGCAGACAAAGTTCAAAACTAAATCCATGAATATCGGTCACATACATATATATTTACAGTCCCAGCCCCAAGATTGGGCGTATACAAAAAAACATGAGAGTTGTGTATAACAACTTTAGATGGCACTCAATAAGTAAACCAACATCTTCATAAAAAATAAGTGGCTTGGTATGGTGCCTGGACATGTAGAGGTTGACAAAAGGAAGCGGCATCCTGAGCTAGGATTGACCACCTGGTAGGTGACCTACAGAAACAGACATAATTGAGAGTGAGCCGGGCTCAATGAATAGTAATACATAAATAAAACATTTCTTAACTTAAATAGATTACATGTCAATACATTAGTCTGATTCTGTATTACGCACATAATGGCCTTAGGCCTAATCTCGTAACATAACTTGGTGGTTATAAGCCCTTGTAAACGATGGCACAAAACTCTTGTAAACATGTTGGCACTATGGCCCTTGAAACTTGTTGGCATTGAAGCCCTTGTAAACAGGTTGGCACTATGGCCTTTGAAAATGGCATAAAGCCCTTGTAAGCATATTGGCACTATGGCCCTTGACAGTGGCATAAAGCCCTTGAAAATGGCGTAAAGCCCTTGTAAACTTCTTTTCTTTACATACGTTTAACATACTTTAAACAGTAACATAGATACATAGCATGCTTGAAACATTAACATAATTGCCTTACATGCCTCAAAACATCGACGTAAGTGCATAACATTTACATAAGTATTACTACTCACTGTGTTGTGCTGACGTGTTAGTTCCTCCTGGAGTGTGTCCTGCACACAATCATAACTTGCAAATTAGTTCTTCTTCTTTCTTAACTCATTGAGTAAATCTCTGAATTATTACATTACATACGCATGTATAACTATTTGAAAATCGTCAAAAGTACTCTAAAAACATTAGCAGAGGGTTGAACATGCAAGACAGAAGAAATATTTCATTTTCCTGAAAATGAGTTCTCCGCTCGAGCGTCCTTTTTGCCGCTCGAGCGGACTGCACAATTCACCCAAAACTGCTGGGAGGTGTTTTTTTCCACTCTAGCGGGACTTCCGCCGCTCGAGCGGACCAAGCGAAATCCTGAAAATCTGAACTTCCAATTTCATACCCTAACTCCATTTTCATGCCATCTTCATGCAATCCAAGGTGAAATTAAGACAATACTTCAACCTAACATCACCATAACATGGATTCTACCTTGAACATAATAAATTAAACAAGATTAGAAGCTTCAACAAGTCATTTCTCTCTCAAATTCCTCCCTTGAATTCAAGTTCTTCATGTTCTTGGAACATAACACATATACAAACATAATTCCATGTTATACAACCAAAGAATGAAGTACAATCTCCTACAATACTAAATATAGTGTCAAAATAACTAATTATCAAGAAACCCTCATAAATCAAGCATGAATCAACCATGAATCATTCCCAACATCAATCACAAACTCTAAGTTGCCATAACAAGAAGAACTTGAGCTTACCTTGAATTCAATCCCACAATTCTAACAATTTTTGCCAAGTTTCCTTGTTGAATCTCTTCTCCTCCAATCCTCTTTGACTCTCTCTATTTTCTCACTCAAAAGCTACTCACGTTTTTTGCTCTTAAGGCCAAAGACTTAGAGATATATAGATAAATATATCAAAGAGCATATAGGACAAAATTCAATCGCTTTATTATTCCGAAATTGAAATTTCGTAAACATGCTTAATATTACCTAAAAATTATGCTGATCACAGATATATAATCAATTTCAGATAATTAAGCCGTTAAGGCTTCCAATTTCTAATTCAATCATTTTAGTGGTGACAGATAGTTTTCTTAAGAGACAGATAGACATCTATAAACATGGATTTCACTTGCTTAATCCAAATTTTTCATGGACTTTTACAGTAAGCATTTAAAAGTACCAATCGAGGGCTGAGAATATAACAGAAATCATGTGCGAGGGTCGGGTTATTACAAAGACAGCCCAAAACAGCGTCATGGCAGGTCTAAAAAGTCACAAAAAAGTGCTCAAACAAAGCCTCAAGAAGATAGAAATACATGCTCTTTTCATGGGCCATCAACACAAGCACACAAGACACAAGGAGAGGGGATGACCCTCTCCTATTTGGGGCCTGTAGACACCCCATTTTTGACCGACCTTAAGACTCAGACGTCATCAATTGAGCGCTTGGTGATGTTGCATATTGTGCTCGTTCTGAGGTTGCGGAGTCCCGGCTACGAGCCTTGCCTCTGGACTTCCGGACTCTTTTGTGCTTTGTCTCGGTTTGCGAACCAGGCTCGGTTTTCTCTGTTTTCTCTTCCTGAAGGGAGGGAGAGGTCTCGTAGATCATCTCTCAATGGCCGTAGGCTACATTTCGTGGCCATAGGCCATTTTGCCCATTTCAGAGCCCGGTTCCCGGTTTTCGGAGCCGTCAGGCCGTGTGCCTCGGTTCGGGACCGCCTAACCACATCCGTTTGCCCCGGTTTTTGGCATGTATCTTATTTACTCCCTTTTTAGGGACACTGTGGTCCGAGAGACCAACTTCGTGGTCGTGCACCACTCCTGGTGCCTAACAGCCCACTTTCGGGGCCTCGAACTGCGTGTTTCGGCTCCCGAACCTTCATTCTACATTTTTGGGCTCCGACCCAAACTTGAGATAGTCATATTTTGAGGTCCTTTTCATGTTTGATTAAGGACCTCTTACTGTTTGACATCTCCATCTGTCACTTGCCTTTTTACCTCTTTTTGGACCTTTTTGCACGGTATTTTAGGCGTACTTGTGGGCTGCGTTGGACTTGGTCATAAACTACAAAGTGTCTTATTTTGAGCCCCTCTTTGACTTTGTTGAAGGGCTCTCGGCCATTTGAAACCCGTAGCTACCACTTTCCCTTTTGGCCATTTTTGGCGGGAAACTTGATATGTTTTCCCTCCATTTTCCCCCTCATTTTGTCTATATAACAGCAGCCCCAGCTGTGCTTTTTAGGGTTAGAAAATCTGATTTGGGAGCTCCTCCATACAATCTCTCTCTCTATATTTAAAACACCAAAATCATCCAAGTTTCTACACCCCCCCTTCATCACCACCTAGCACCACCACCACTACACCATTTCTAGCAGCAAGGAGGGTCTTCCAGTAGCTAAAAGGCACCATTTTCAGTCTTAGAATCAGCCAAGGTCTTGGTCTACAATGGTAAGCACTCATTTCCCCTTTTGAGCTCCATTCTTGTACCATTTTTCTATCCTCTTTGCTTGTGGTTTTGAGCTCCGACCCCTACTGAAAGGGGGACTCTTTTGAGCCATTCTTCATGTTTGTTTAAGGGCTCAACCCTGTTTGAGCCCTCCCTAGTGCACTTGCTTCAATACTCCTTGATATGCCACATTTTTGCATGGAATTTGTGACCTGCGTGTGATCTGTTTTTGAGCATAATGTAAACTGTAAGTAGGCTCATTTTGAGCCCTTCTTAAACATTGAAGAAGGGCTCAACCCTGTTTGGCCTCTCTATCATGCACTTGTTTCATAATCTCTCATATTTACCGTAAAATTGCATGATTTGTTTAGCCTCTGTGTGATCTATTTCGGAGCATGTCATGAACTGTGAATGGGCTTATTTTGGGTCCCTCTACAATATTATAGAAGGGATCAACTTTGTTGGGGGTCTCCATGTTATACTTGTCATTATATCCCTCCTTGACCCCCATTCTTACATGCTTTGTTAAGCCTATCTAGCTTCTGTTTTCGGCCATGATCAGGTCTGGAAAGAGTCATATTTTGGCCTTCTTGTCATATTTTGTTAAGGGTCCAAGGCTGTTTGATGAATGTTTGGCATATCTCATGTTATAACCCTTTTTGGCTTTAATCTTGCATCATTTTTGCCATATTTATATGCTGATTTGAGGGTTGTCATAAACTGTAAATGTGCATTTTTTAGTCCCTCTTCAGTATTGTAGAAGGGAATTTTTCAGTTTGGGATTTGCATATACCACTTGTTTCAATACCCCTCTCTTGACCCCATTTTTGCATGCCATTGTTGCCCTATCCATGCTTGCTTTTGGTCATGTTTTCTACTGTAAAAATGCTATTTTTGGGACTGCCTTGCTACTGTTTTTGCATGTCATGTACCAATTTTGCATGTTTAGTATAGCCGTAGGCCATTTCGGGCGCTTAATATCGCATTTCGGGACCATTCCGTGCATTTGGTGTCATTTCACATCATTTCGGGGCTGTTTTCCCCTCATTTAGCTGCTGAAATTTCATTTGCATGTTTGCATATCATTTCCTGTGTCATTTCATGCCTTAGGGCCATTGCCTCGGTTTGCGTGCCCGTGTGCACGCACTTCGAGGCACTTCATTTTTTTATCCGATGGCCTCTTATGTGAGTGTGGCTGAGACCCGCTTATGTTAGTGTAAGTCCATGTTGCATTGTATATGCCATTTTAGTCTCATTGCATTGCGTATGCCATGTCTTCGGTTCGCGTGCATACGTGCACGCATTCTGAGCGTCCCATTTTCATCTCATGGCCACTGATTTTGGCATGCTTGCGAGTTATCCATGTTAGTTTAAGTCCATCATTGCATTGCACGTTCATATGTCATGTTTCATGCCTTGCCATGCTTTGATAGAGTGGCATTCGTGCCTTAGGATCGGTCCTCGGTTTGCATGCATACGTGCACGCGTTTCGGGAATCTCTTTTTCCTCTAATGGCCTCCTTGTATTGGTGTAAGCCCATCTTGCATTGTGTATGCCATGTTCAATGCGTTGTGCATGTTATGTTGTTAGCATCGTGTATGCCACGTAGTTGCATCGCATGTTTGCGTACTTAGCCGCCATGCCTAGGTTGCATTTCATTGAACATGCATCCCTTGCCTCTTGACTAATCATGATAGGGGTTGGGGCCCTTTGATTTGTTTTGTGCATTGCATTCCATTTGATATCAAAGTTGCTAACTTGGCTTTTGGGCCATCATGCATTGAAATGTGTGATTGATGGCCCGGGGGTCGAGGGCCATACTCCCTTGAGTCCATTACATGATAGGGAGTGTGTCCATGCATACATTTGCCTAGAAATTCTATACCTTGCACTGCTGGTCTGCTGTTGCTGTCAAAACTGTCTTCTGCAGGAATTTTGTGCCGACCGGCAGTATAGAGTGCCGACCGGCAATGTATTTAGTGCCGATAGCTTCATTTCCAGCCGGTGGACTTTATACACGGCCGGTGGACATTCCATCCAGCCGATGATGATTCTTAGGATGCAGGGAGCCTATTCTGGGACTTTTACAGTCTTCCAGAGAAGCAGAACAGTAAAAGCAGAGCCAACAGTGCTATGGCAGCGAGTTTCCAGGCGAAGCCAATCCGAGCATGCGTGCATCCCTCTTCCCGAGGCCTTTTACTGCTTTCAGTAGTTTAATTAATTTGTTAATTAATTAAGGGTCTGTAATAATTAATTAGCTAGGATAGTTGATTTATTATTTGGGACTGTATATTATTCTTTTGGTCCCTCCGTGTGAGGGCATATTTGTAATAAGGGTGTGTGAGTGTGTGTATGTCTTCCAACCCCCATTTCTTTCTCCCTTTTTTTACCTGCTTATGATGGTAGATTAGGGCATATTTAATTTAGCATACCTTATGCAATGCATGCGTGCATCCATGCATTTGTTGACATGCATCGGGCTCGGCACATCATACAAACTGCATCGTACTTTCAATTCCAAATTGAATACGTGTTATTTGTAGCATTCCATATGCCACGTTTAGGATAGCCGAGCCTGCCTAGATTACATCTTTGCATGTGTTGCATTAGACATTTCAGTATGCTTAGGTCCATGCATGGATTTCTAATAAGCTTCTGTTTTGGCTTGGAGTACTAGGTGAGCTTTTATGCTTTAGCATATCGCTGTGTGTGAATGTTGCCATAATAGCATGCTTACCATGAGGCTAAGTGCTTATGTGATATAACTGCATGAATGCCTGTGGATGGAGGTTGAATTACCTAAATTGGGAACACATTAAAACTGTGAGTTTTAAAGCCCACTAGATAGTGGCAAAACCGTCTTTTCTAAAAGCCCGCTTGAGAGTGGCAAAACCTGCATTTTAGCCTACTTGTGAGTAGCAAATCATTTTCAAAACAAACATGTGGTGTTTTGTTCCAACTTAGGCGATTTGGTCTATACTTGTTTGCTGTGCGCATAAATAGTAATTCTAGGCTAATAACCGGAATAAGAACGCATAAAGTTTTCAAAAACGGATATCACGGTTAGTAGAGGCCGGTCTTCGGACCGGGCGAAAGGGGGTGCTCATAGCTGACCTTCCCCGATCGTACCCAAGCTCCCGAGCCAAGACCACTTTGGTGATGACGGACATGTGGCCTTCGGCACCGAGTCAGGGTTTCCTAAATTTCCCATTTTAAAATATTTAGGTGGCGACTCTGTAATCTGGCAAAGCAGTCCATGTTTGGCACTACTTTTTCAAAAATCTGTTTTTCTTCAAAACGATTTGCCGGATTTGGACTCTTTGGTTCAGATTTAGAACCGCGACACAAATCGAGTCCGAACTGTAGCCGAGGTCCCCCGCGGACGTGCTACAGGGCCTCAAAACACAATTTCTAACACTAAAAATCCACTGGATTTTAGTGGCTAAAAGGCCAAACAAAGGCTAAAACAAAAGCCTCAAGGGATGGCTCAAAAGCCTAGCAAATAGGGCATGCAAGGGAGTAGACCACCCCCAACGCTGAAGAATCCTCAAACAAACATCTTAAGCACTTAAAATCAGAACTTTTTGCAGTTGAAAGTTAGGCCTAAAACATCATGCAAATAGGGCCAAAAGCTTAATCAAAAACAAATGTTTAAGGGGTTAGAAACTCACCCTTGAAGAACAACTTCAAAGCAGCAACTCCAGCGACCTTTTTTAACCAAAAGCAATCCAAAAACTCCAAAACCAGCTTCAAGGTGCCTCAGCTCCAAGAGTATGGTGTTTGAGTAGGTGTTTGTGTGCAAAAATGTGAAGAAACTACACTTTCAAGCACAAATATAGAGCAAAGGAAGAAATATAGAGATAGAGATGTATCTATAGCTTCAATGAAAAAAATATGAACCTAAAGCAAGAGGGAGGAGGCTCCATTTTATAGAAAACCAAGCATCAAGCTTGTTGAACAAGTTTGAGGCTCCAAGCAATCCCCCCATACACGTATATGGAGGATGCTTTCTGTGCCCAACAGTTGGCACAGCTGGCATGGAAAATATCTGCAGAAAGTGCAAGAAACCTGCCGACTAGTTGAAGTGGTCGGCCAACTACTTGCAATGGTCGGCCGACCAGAAAAAGTGGTCTGCAAGGAGAGCAACTGGTCG
The DNA here is from genome assembly GCA_030407325.1 of Camellia japonica. Lineage (NCBI taxonomy): Eukaryota > Viridiplantae > Streptophyta > Magnoliopsida > Ericales > Theaceae > Camellia > Camellia japonica. The sequence goes on along the minus strand of JAPPVO010000017.1, from coordinate 98,735,567 downwards.
GCAAGGGGGGGAAGAGGGTCTGCACAGAGAGAGGAAGGTAGTTGCATGGCTGCAGACCACTTTTTCCAGCTGCAGACCACTTGTAGACCACCTAAGTGGTCGATTGGATACTTTTCTGGTCGGCAGCCCATTTTTCTGGTCGGCAGGCAAAATTCTGCTTTCCAGGTCCAACTTCAAATGGCCATAACTCCTTCATCTAGACTCCTTTTCAAGTCATTCTTGTGTCCAAATTGAATCCCCAAAAGGAAGCTTTCCAATGGTGGTAGGCTTGCATCAAAACTCCAACTGTGCAAAAAGTTATGCCTGTTTTGGTGAAGCCACTCAATTTCGATCTTACCCGGATTCATGCCGAACTTCTCCTCAACTAGTTTTCTTCTCTCCTCTCTCATTTTCTTCAACTCCAAATCCCTAAACAAGGTGTTTTGAAAGATTTTTCAAATATTTCATCTCTCTTTCATTCATTTCCATTTTGTCCTTTCCTCGGTTTTCCGAAAAGCGCAATATTTAACGAAATGCGAGCGTCGGAACATCGTAGGAACTTTATTTCCAAAACATTTTGAAAGAGAGGGTTTCAAGGTCTAAAATCTTTTGATCAAGATTGTTTTGGTCCAAAAGGGGTATGAAGTTGGGATTTGACTCTCTCCTTGCCGAAGAAATTGAACCTTTGCCCTGCACACCTTTCACCACCAAGTAAACCATCAGTAGCGCTAAAGTCTTAAGGGCGGTCAAAAATGGGGTGTCTACAGGAATGCCCACATTCTCTTGGACATTAGTTGTATGCCCGGGTATTGGAACCCTGACTGGGGGTGGATGCGAAGCAAAAGTTGTTGCTTGTTGTGGTTGTTGTTGTTGTTGTTGTTGTTAAAGCCTAGCAATCAGTTCAACCTGCTGGGCTGCAATCTCTGTTTGGCGAGCGGTAACTTCCGCTTGGCGAGCAACGTCCAGCTGCATGGCCTCGATGGTTTGTTCAAGTTGATGTATCACATCCTCCATGTTGACTGAGGGGTGCTGATCTATCAGAATCGGTGTATACTCTCTTTCTGATGTAGAAGCAGAAAACTGGGCCCGACTGCGTACATGTGACGTAGATAAAGACCGCTGAATTGGCGAATGCTGAACCGGTGATCTATGCCTAACTGTTCTCCATCTCATAACCGGGGGTAGCGAAGCAAAATCTGGTTGCTCCAATAAGATCCTCATATCGGTAAATCCTCCTGACCCTGGTCCAGGTGCGGTCGGGGGGCTTGCTCGTCGGCCGGTAATACCTCGTCGGAAGCAATTGTGAAATACTACCTTGCAAAAAGAAAATAAAGCAAAAAAGAAACAAGAATTAGCAAATGCACAGCACCTCGGCTTAGACAGAAACAACACATAGTTGAAATCATAAGCTGGACAATCTGTACTCAAACGCTGACCTCTGCCCCAAAATTTTTGCCTCAAAACTGATAACCTCAAACTAATACCCAGACTTGCAACTGATACATACGTTCCTGTAGAGTCACACTCTAAAAGCACATATCAAGCAAGTAAGAGCCAAAACACCCCTATGGTGGGGTAGGGTTTCCTTGTCCTAGTTCCGTCAGGAACTAAGGGTTCACTACGCAAACAAGTGGCTTCAAACAAACCTACATTTGGGTGAGCAACCTGCCCTAGTTTGGAGTAGTCTCTATGGCTTCCGATATGCAACTATGTCAATTGGTCAAAAGGGGTGCCTCAGCAAGACCATCTAATATACCTCTCGCTCCTAACACCAAGAAGTGAAAGAAGGATAAAACGGTACAGCAGTAGTCTAGATCCAAGGTTTGTGTTCCCATCGTGGCAGAGCCTGCAACTGGTCTGCCTTTTGGCAAGCTTTTCCAAGCAAGCCTCTGGCAAACCGTTTAGGAATAGCAGATGGGAAACACTATGACTAAGAAGCACCGATCCAAATGCAAAATGCAAAGAAACACATAAGTGTAGATAAAACATCATATCATGAGTTCAAGTCAAGTTCTCTATATCCCCAGCAGAGTCGCCAGAAACTATAGACTCGACTTTCTTCGCGCCCCCTTTCAGAGAGCTCGAATTTTTCCTACAGTTTGGACTCCTATCACGGTTCTGAATCTAATCTCACAAAGTGCAATGCGAGACTGATAAACACCAAAGAGTCCAATCCGACAAATCATTTTGAAAAATCGATTTTGAATCAACTAATGCCACAACTAGATTGCTTGGCCAGATTACAGAGTCACCACCTAAATATTTTGTTTTGGGGAAATTTAGGAAACCCTGACTCGTGCCAAAGGCCATGTGTCCGTCATCACCAAAGTTGCCTCGGCTCGGGAACTTGGGTACGAGAGGGGAAGGTCCTGAAATGAGCACCCCTGCTCGCCCGATCAAAGATCGGCCTCTACTATCATGATATGTTGTTTTATAAACACATGTATTCTTATTCCGGTTATTAGCTAACTTTACTATGTGTCGCACATACAAGCAAGTATAGACTAAATCGCAAGAATTGGAACAAAACAACTCATGTTTGTTTTCGAAAATGGTTTGAAATTGCCACCCTCAGGTGGGCTAAAATGTAGATTTGCCACCACAAGTGGGCTTAAACATGATTTGCCACTTCGCAAAGTGGGCTTAAAACTCGCATTTATCGAATTGTTCCAATTCAAACAATCAAGCCTTCATCCACAAGCATTCATGCAGTTAATCATTTAAGTACATAGCCTCATGGCAAGCATGCTATCATGGCAACACTCACACTCATGCAAGTATCCTAAAGCATAAAACTTACAGAGTACTCCAAGCCAAAACAAAAGCTAGTTAGAAAGATGCATGATCCTAACTATACGAGATGCCTAATGCAACACATGCAACATGAAATTAATAGGCTCGGCTACTAAGATAGCATATGAATGCAACAATTTGATAACATCCTTTGAAACACGTATTCAAATATATATTGAAATTGTAATGCAGTTTGAATGATGCGCCGAGCCTTGGTGCATGCAAGACAAATGAATGATGCAAACATGCGAGCATAAGGTATGCTAATCGAAACATGACCCTAATCTAACCATCAAAAGTGGATAAATAAAAGGGAGAAAGACGTGGGATTGGAAGACATGCACACACGCACGCACACTTATTACAATGTTGTGCCCTCTCGAAGGAGGGTCCGAATAAATAAGCTAAGCTAATCTAAGCTAAGCTAATTATTACAGCACAAATTAAATAATTAAACACTTAAGTAATTAATTACAAAACGACTAAGCTAATGAACTAATTAGCTAAAATGGTCCTGTTTCTTGTATAGTGCTTTGGCTTAGGGCCTGGGGTATGCCCCTTGTAGTGGTGTAAGTATTTTGTCTTTTATTTTATGACTTATCCACCCAAAAAAAAAAAAAAACTAATTAGCTAAACAATTTAAATGAAAGGCCTCGGGAAGCGAGGGATGCTTGCATGCTTGGTTTGCTTCCTCCCAGAAATCCACTGCCTTGCCTTTGGATGCCTCTGTTTGTACTCGTTTGATCTCTGAAAATTGTGCCAACTCCCAGAATGCCTCTACTCTAACTCAGGAACATACTGATGTAAAATTCATTTCTGGCCGGTCGGCTACCAATGGAGGCTGTCGGCTACCATTGGTGGCCAATCGGCTGCTTCAACTGGCCGGTCGGCTACTAATTTCCTGGATTTCCCTTTTTGCTACAACAGAGAGCAAGCAGAGGCAAAACAATGTATTCCAAGGAATATATGTGTGTACTTCTATTCTCCTTATCATTTCTCAAGCTCAAAGGAGTGTAGCTCTTGGCTCTCAAGCCATTAACCAAGCATTTTCATGCATGATGGCCAAAGAACCAAGCTTGTACAAGGTCAATGAATGCACAAACAAGACCAAAAACAACCACCACCCTATCATGCATGATCAAGGGTGACGGTGACTAAGAAAAGTGGCACATTTCATCACTTTGAGTATGAAACGTTCCATTTTCCTTGTGTTTGGATTAACGTCCGATCCAAACACATGCAATGCAACACAACATGCTTAACTTGCTCAAGTTTTACTTGTCATGTTTTATTTACCCATTTTAGATTACCAATCCATTCTTTTAGTCGGTTAAGTCCAAAGTGAGAGTCCTCTAATTGGAAAGAGGGCTTAAGCCACAAGTACCTTGAGCATGAAAGAGGCCTCATGTTGTTGGTTAGTAGAAACCCTCAAGAGAGGATTAAAACCATTAGGCATGAGGGCCTCAATTCCATACTCAAGCCAACAAGGGGCTCAAGGCCACTTTCAAAACAAAGTAAAAAAGTGAAGAAAATGGGGAGGTTGTAGATATTTTAGTGTTGAAATGGCGTGCAAAAAGACACTAAATCATGTAAGCAACACATGCAAGTCATGTTAAAAAGTCTAACTCACTAAGCTAGTGAAGATCACAACACTATAGCCATGCAATACAAAGCTGAACTGACTTCCAGCTCCGAATAGAGTTAAAATATGCCAAAATAGTGGCCAAAACATGTTGAGATTAAGGCATGAAAGACTAGAAAAACATGCTCACATGTTAGCTCATAAACAACACTCAAGACACAACTGTTAAAAGCAATGAAAGAGTAATGTAAATGAGCATGTGATAGAGCTGTATATACTGAAATTACATGTTAAAAGACACTACAACATGCAATCATTCAAAGAAAAACATGTTTAGAGGCCTAAAATGCCAAGCTAGTGAAGCCATTTGCACTACAACTATACAAAACAAAGCCCACATGACCCAAGCAGCCCAAAACAGAGTTAAATCATGCCAAATTAGAGGCAAACACATGCTGGAAATAAGCTAAGTTAAGCTACAAAAACATGCTACCATGTGATGCTAACTAGGCATGGAAGTGAGACACAAGAAGGGGAGGCTAACCCCTTGATTTTTGGACTTTAAAACATACTTTTTGCCACCGAAATAACTCTGGATTTCAGTGGTTTAAAGGCCCAAAAAGTTTGGTTTTAACATGCTAAAAGATGGTGCAAAGGTTCATACAAACAAGCAACAAGAAAGGTAGACAACCCCTTAGCACAAAATGACTTCAAACCAACATGTTAAGGCCCAAAAATCAGAACTTTTTGTAGTTGAAAACTAGGCCCAAAATAGTATAAAGAGATGGAAAAACAAGTATGTACAAAGAGCTTAAATAAGGTAAGTCCTATACCTTTGAAGCACACACAAAACAGCCACTCTCTTAGGCTCAAACAACCTTCCAACAGCCCAAAATAGGTCCCAAGAGGCCTCAGCTCCAAGGTGGTCCAATTTGGTTAAGGGCTAGTGTGCAAATGTGTAGAGAATTCTAACTTTCAAGCATAAAACAAGAGGAGAGAGAGAGAATTCTAGAGAGAGAGGAAGAAATTTGCTCAAAATTATCTAACCTTCCAAAATGGGGGAGAGACCCCCCTATATAAAAAATCAAGCCAAAGGCTTGTATTCATCCCTCCATACACGTGTATGGAGATGAGCATCAGTGAACAACAGCTGGCACAGCTAGCAAATAAATATCTAAAAAAGGAGAAAAATGATCGTCGGCCATCATCAATGGCCGACTGACCATAAATGTAGCCGATCGGCCACCACTGGTGGCCGACAAGCATAAGTCATGGCCGGCAGGCTAAGGAGATGGCCGATAGGCCACCCTCTCCTCCAGAAGTAAAGCAACAAGCTCTTTGTCCACAACCAAGCACAAAACAGATAAGATTAGAGGTTCCAAGGCAAGGCGCTCAGCCGAAGCCTTCAGGGACTCAAAATGAACACGAGCAAGCACAATCGTCGGGTGTTCAAACGATGACGTCCAAGTCTTGAGGACGGTCAAAAATGGGGTGTCTACACCTAGCTTCCTTGTATCATCTCTATACTCCATATACAACCTTGTCTCACTACCTTAGAGTCTTGGTTGATCTTGGAGAAGTATAATTCAAGCTTGAGAGTGGGTTGAAACCAAGTTTGGATCACAAACAACAAGCTTACCCCTTGAAAGGTATAAGCTTGTTTCTTCTCTCTTGCTTTCATTTCTTCCATTTGCTTCATAATTCTTACTATTTTGTGTTATTTTGAGTCTATTTTAAGTGTTCAAGGTTGGGTTTGAAGAGCTACCAAAAGGGTAAAGAGAGCTTGCTCCTTCTACACCTTTATCCATAGCTCAAACCGTTCCTTTTCCACTCTTTTTCTTTGATATCTACACTGATTTTCAAAGTTTTCAAAGGGCCAAAAATCATGTTTTGAAGTTTCAAAAGTGGAGGGGTTAGTCACCCCTCCTTATTCTTGCTTACTAGCCATCATTCTTTTCTTTATTGTCTAGTTTTTTTGAGTATTTTCATTAACTTTTAGCCTTTGTTTCTCATATGTTAAGGGTTGTCCAAGCCTTTTACATTGGTTCATGCTTTGTTTAGTTCATTTGTTGTCTCATAAGTTAGCATACATAGCTTGTTGCATGTTATTCCAAGCTTCCCTTTACTCATTTCCATGTTTAAGAGTCTAAGTTTAACAATCAATCCACCATCCATCTCTTCCATGCTTGAGAATGATTTCAACAGATTGAGCTTGCTCAAAACATGTAAGAGAAACTCCTACTTAATGGCTTAATCTTTTCAAAGATTCATTACCAACAGTATAGTCTTTCTCTCATGCTTTAGAAGAAACTCTCGTTTGACATTGCTTCTTGTTTAGAGGACTTTAACATCACCATGGACAAATGGACTAAGGAATGGCAAGGCTTAATAAAATTAGCTTAAAACTTGGATCAACGCACATAAAGAAAGTGGCTTAAATTGCTTCAACTTGGTCGGACGTTATGCCAAGTTACTTGTGTCAAGAGTCGTCACATGCTAATCCATGGCATTTTGATGATTCTTGAAGTGTTGCAATCTCTCTTTGAGTTTATACTATGACATGAGGGAGGGGTGGTCTTATTCTTTGCATTTCATCGACTTTTGTCCAAGATCGCATCTGAAATCATCTAGCAACCATTTTGCTCATTAATGGTTTTGGAATCAATTTCAACCTTCTCTCGAGGCCTTTCCATGACAGAGGAGGAAGAAAGGGACAAACAGAGCTTGAGGACACTTTGTCTGCACTAGTTCACCTCAGAACACAAAAACAGAGCTTTGCACCAAATTGATGCATGACCGACCATCTATAGGCCCGGCCAACCATCAGTGATGCACGGCCGACCCTCAATGTGTGGCCAGTAGTGCAATTTTGCAGAAAACAGAGGAAATGGCTGAAGGTGAAACAAAGGCGGCTTGGGCAGATAGAGTAGCTCTCAGGCGCTGTGCATGCAACCTTCATCCATTTTCACTTACGCATTTTGTCGAATGTAATTAATCTTGTTGTAATTAATTAGTTGTAGCTAGTTAATTTTGAAAAGTGTTGTAATTAATTAGTTAGTTAATAATTTATTCAAATTTCATTTTGTAATTAGTTAGTTAACTAGAATAGTTAGTTAATTCATTTCATTTGTAATAATTAGTTAAGTAAATTAGCTAGTTATCCATTCGATTTTTTAATAATTAGCTTAATTAGCTTAACTTAGTTAATTAGCTAGTTCATCTATTCGGACTCTCTTTCATGAGAGCGCAATTTTGTAATAATGTGTATGTCTTCCAACCCCACGTCTTTCTCCCTTTTATTTAATCGCTTAGGATGGTTAGTTTAGGGACATCATGTTTCATTTAGCATTCTTCATGTTTGCATCCATTCGTATTGCATGTACCGGGGCTCGGTTCATCATTCGAACTGCATTGGTAGTTCAATAATTCTTTGAATAAGTGCTTAGACCGCATGCTATTTAATTGATTCATATACCGTGTTAAGTAGCCAAGCCTACTTAATTGCATATCGCATGCGCTGCATTAGTTATCTTGCATAAGTTAGGAATCATGCATTTTTTATAACTGTTTTGTTTATTTTGGCTTGGAGTACTAGGTAAGCTTTTTATTTGCTTTAGCATACTTGCATGAGTGTGAGTGACTGCCATGACTAGCATGCTTTCCATGAGGCTAATTGCTTAAATGCTATAACTGTTTGAATGCCTGTGGATGAAGGCTTGTTGCTTCAATTGGAATAATTTGAGCAATGTTTATATGCGATCACTTTTTCAAGTGGTCCATATTTTGAAACAATTTTGCAAAACAAACATGACTCAAGTTGTTCCAATTCTTGCAATTTTAGTCTATACTTGTGTGTGTACGCATCACATAGTAAATGCTAGCCTAAATAAACCGGAAGAAGAGCATATAATGTACATAAAAATCATATCATGATTAGTAGAGGCCGATCTGTGATCGGGCGAGTGGGGTGCTCAATTCATGACCATCCCCTCTCATACATAAGTTCCCGAGCCGAGACAATCTTGGCGATGACGGACACGTGGCCTTTAGCATGAGTCATGGGTTTCCTAAATTTCCCCAAAATAAAATTTTTAGGTGGTGACTCTGTATCTGGCAAAGCAGTCCAATTTTGGCAATTTGATTCAAAATTGATTTTCCAAAAGATTTGCCGGATTTGGACTCTTTGGTGTTTATCAATTTCACATTGCACTTGTGAGATTAGATTCAGAACCGGGGGAATCCGAACTGTAGGGCTTCTTTCAAACTTCCGAAAGGGGGCGCAAAAAAGTCGACCTATAGTTTTTGGTGACTCTGCTGGGGAATTTAGAGAACTTAACTTGAACTTCATGATGTGAAATTTTATCTACATTTATATGTTTCTTTGCATTGCATTTGCATTGGTGCACCTAACCTAAAAGCTTGCCAAAAGACTGACCGGTCGCGGGCTCTGCCACGATGGGAACACAACCCTTGAATCTGGACTACCGCTGTACCGTTTGATCCTCCTTTAACTTCTCAGTGTTAGGTGTGAGAGCTATATTAGGTAGTCTTGCTGAGGTACCCCTTTGACCATTTGGCCTAGTTGTATATTGAAAAGCCATAGAAACTATTCCAAACTAGGACAGGTTGCTCACCCGAATTCAAGATTGCCTGAAACCACTTTGTTTGAATAGTGAACCCTAGTTCCTGACGAAACTAGGATAGGGTAACCCTACCCCCGCATAGGGGTGTTTTGGATCTCACTTAATTGGTATATGCTTTACAGTGAAACTGTATAGGAACGTGCGTATTAGTTGCAAGTTGGGTATCAATTTTGGGGGCAGAATTTAGTGTTGAAAGTAGTCCTACAGTTTTGATTACATTTGTGTGTTGTTAACGTTTGAGCTGAGGGCTATGCGTTTTTCTAATTTCTGCTTTCTTTTTGCTTTATTTCTTTTTTCTAGGTAGTTTATCACAATAGCTTCGGAACGTTCAGATATCCCCCAACCACTCTAGACTTGTGTTAGGAGGGTTTATAGATTCGGAGACCCTGTTAGAGGACAGCCTATGTTTACTTCACTCCCACCGGTTACTAGACAGAGAAGAGTTAGGCATAATTCACCAGTCCAACGATCACCTACATCTAGTCAGACTCAGTCTTCTATATCCAGTCCAGTACGAGAATACTCGCCCATCCCGATGGCAAAATATCCCCCAGTTAGCATGGAGGACCTAATCCACCACCTTCAACAAACAGTTGAAACCATGCAGCAAGACACTGCTTGTCAGGTTGAGGTCACAGCACGCCAGGCTAAGGTCATCAATAGGCTACAACAACAACAGCCACACCCGGCAGTAGCTTCTGCATCTCATGCACCTCCTGCGGGTATCCCAGCACCCGAAATTATTGCTAATGCCTAGGCTGCGAATCAGGGCAACCCGGTAGATCCCATCCCACCACAAGCCTCCAAGGCACCAGTGTACCAAACTGAGGCACCGTTTGAATTTGAAGTTGACCAAACTGTGCTTAAGGTCAACAAGCTGGAGAAGCTTTTCAAGCAGGCACAGGGCATGAACTCTGTTCCCGACATAAGATGGATATACTGACTCTGCAGTAACCATGCCAGACCGGTTCAAAATGCCACACGTAGATTGGTTCGATGGTTCCGGAGACCCCATGGTTCATCTTCGGCTATTCTCAGACATTCTGCGGTCGATGGGCCTTACTAGATTGCAAAAACTCTCACTCTTTGGCCGGACCTTGTCGGGTATAGCAGCTATCTAGTATGCGAAGCTCGATGATTCTGTGAAGCAGAGTTGAGAGGAAATGGTTGAGGCCTTTATTGCATAGTACTCCTATAAAACCCAAATCGAGGTTACAACCCATGATCTCAAAACAATGGGCCAAGAGCCAAAAGAGGGTTTCTCATAATTCGTAAAAAGGTGGAGGGCCAAGGCTTCAATGATGACTACATGACCTTTAGAGAAAGACCAGATAAGAATGGTAGTTCGTAATATACACTGGAAATTGCTACAGAAAATGATAATCCTACCCTTTTCACATTCACTGAGCTCCATGAGATGGGAGTCCAGATTGAAGATGCCATGAAACAGGGGTTGATAATTGATGAGAAAGAGCAAGCCAAGAGGCCTTTTGTGTGCAGTTCCAATGCAACCACTAGTGGAAGCACAGCTGCGCGGCCATCGAATGTGAGTGTTGTCACCACCACAAACAAAACTGCCAACCCCTTTGCCAATACAACTCCACAAACTTCAAACAACCCAGCCCAATCCCAGAGGACCTTCAGCCCAATCTACATGCCTTTATCACAAGCCCTAAGGGTGCTGATCAAAAAGGGACACCTCAAGCCGTTAGAGCCTCCCCTACTACTTGATCCTCTCCCACCGGAACACAACCCAGCCAAATACTGTGCGTTTCACCAATAACACGGTCATGACACTGACCAATGCTTCAGGCTACGTCATGAGATTTAAGATCTCATTGACAAAAAGGTAATCGCACCACCCCAAAAGCCAAATGTAACTACCGACCCTCTCCCGACCCACAACCAAATTTCTCCACCTCACAATCTAAACCTAATCCAAACACTGGCCCTCCCCTATGACCCCAGCATATATATTACCACTTCCCACCTACCAAGGTCGATTGTGTTCATCCTTGAAAGCACAAATTTGTACATGATGGACATTTTCATACTTCAACCTGAACCCGTGGTGGCGACAGTGGCAGAAGAATGGAGGCTGGCCTTAGAGGAGAGTATGAGTCTGTTGCCTGAGTGCTCTGAGGGCTTGTCTGAGGGGGTGTACAATCTGTGCTACTACATTGTGCCAGTTGATCAAGCCAAGCCAGAAGTGGTATTGCCAACAGCAGTGGAGGTCAGTGTGGTTAGAGAGGATGGCCCGAGCCAAGGTTTGGATGATCTAGCAGAGCTAGAGGAGGACTTAGACAATCTGCAATTCTATGAAGAACAAGATCAAGGGGATGTGCAGATTGACTAGTTTAATTTAAATGGGTCGACGGATAACTTAGGATGGTTGAGTGATGAACCTTACCGCGAGAAAGGAACTGAAACAAAACTAGAAGAAAAGGAAGCAAGAATAGCTGCAGTGGCCGAAATAGCTGATGAAAACAGGAAACTGTCGGAGAACACCAGCGTCGAGAATTTAGCTCAAGAATTGAGCACTGTGAGTACTACGGACACCGAACAAGAAACTGCGTTGAAGCAATTTGAACAAGAGAGGATTCAAGACAAGCAGAAAGTTGTGCTAGCCTAACGCCCTGCAGGGATGCCTATAATGTCAGAGCAATTCAAATGGAGCCGAACAATTGTTTATCGGTTGCAGGAGGTGTATGGTGAAAAGATGATGATCTACACCTAGTTCACACTGATCAAGACTGGGATGAATCCTTTCCAGATAACATGTGGTACGCTGAGGAGATTAACCACATGACGAGAAATGGGCGGTATTTCAAACCACCACATTTAGACCAAGCCGAGGCCTCTAGGAAAGATAAGGAGGTTGAAACATAGAAAGAAAAGCAGTTGGAGGAAGAGGCAGTGCTGAAACAACTGAAGAAAATCTAAGCTGATATCTCAATCTGGGGGCTGCTCATGGCTTCTCAAGTGCATCGACAGGATGTATTATCAGCAATGGATAAAGCCAAACTATCCATTGACACTACCCCTAAACAGCTTATGGGATTAGTTTTCCCAGGTGGTGCCAGTCCAACCATAACCTTTTCCGAGAAAGAACTCCCGCCAAAAGGCTCGGCACACAACAAACCTCTATACATATTTGTTGAGTGCAAAGAAAAATGGGTGCCAGTGGTGTTGGTCGATACTGGATTGGCTATCAATGTTTGTCTGTCTCGTACAACTTATGCCATCGGTCTAAAACCAGCAGATTTTGTGCCCACATCCTAAGTGATTCGGGCATATGATAACACAAGCAGGGAGATGATGGGTATAGTACAAATCCGAGTTCAGGTCGGCCTAACTCAACAGGACGTCGAGTTTCATGTCCTAGACGTCCCGGCCATCTTCAACTTATTGCTAGGAAGATCCTAGCTGCACCTGGTGAAAACAGTCTCTTCTACCCTCCATCAAATGCTGAAGTACCCTCACGGGAAGGGAGTGGCTATTGTGTTCAGGAATTCGTCCATACATCCTCCGCTAGAGGTAACTACACCAGTACTGGAAATCGACCATGGCGAGAAGGATGTATTCCTTTCAGGGTTTACTCTGGCCGAGGCCCGGGCAGTACAGAACATTTTGGTAGCTGATAAGGGCTTGTATGTCAGCGCCCAATCAATCTATTTCATGAACAAGCTCCAACATGTGCCAAGAATGGGGTTGGAAAGAAGTGGCCGGAAAGGCGTCACAGTATTGGCCAATGTGCCACATAATCCATATGCCTTTGGTCTTGGCTGTACACCCACCAAAGTGGATTGGACCAGGAAAAGGGAAGAGATGGTAGGCAGAGCTAGAGCCAAGAAGGCCGGGAAGCACTATGAGCTCGTTTACAAGCCGATCTGGGGAATGCTAAATGGTCATTTTGTTTGGGAGGGTGAAAACTTCCCATTTTGTGGCTTTCCCGGGCTCTGGTTGAATTCAGCAAAACAGCGTGTCCCCGGCTTTGAGATCTTCTTCGACCTACAGTTACAAGACAGTGATGCCGAGGAAAAGGCTGAGCCAACTGCTGAAGCTGAACGGAGTATAGAAAGTGACTCGGACAGCGGCAAGCTTGGAGTAGGGACAGCACTGGCATGTCTCTTTTCAGATCCTCCAGTCGACTCTGGGAGCTTGGGGGATAACGTGACCATCTCCATGATCGGGGACCAATCGAGTGTGAACCCATCTAGTAGTATTTTGGATGAATCTGAAGTGCCATCTCTCGTTTGGCAACTGGAGGAGAGTTACCTGTCTAGTTGTTCTGAATTGGATAGTGAGCCAGAATCTGATTCCACAGAGTCTATGGAGTCAGAATCAGATTCTGGTTCTTCTAAGTCTGAGTCTGGTATTCATGGGGGTGATAACTCGGATGCCAAGGTCTTGTCCATGTCATCTTTTTCTTTTGCTTTTGAGTAGGCTGTAACCGAAGAGCTGGATGAGTTGGACTTTATGAATGAGAATGCCACTGCAGATCCTGAGTATTTCTCTGTGTTGCTTGTTTATTGCATTGACCAAGACTTTTAAAATTTTAATGAAACCGAGAAGGAAGGAATTCCTCTGGTTTTGAAAATATTGATTAATCTATTCACCCAAAAAAAAGAAACTATTGATTAATCAAGAGGAGGAGAGGTTTGCAAAACCCCTTTCTGATGAAATCATTGCTTTTAATATAGGTACTAAGAAGGATCCGCGTCTAGTCCAGATCGGGTCCACATTGTTTTCGGAGGAGCACGAGCACTTAGTCGCTTTATTAAAAGATTTCAAAGATGTTTTCGTGTGGTCCTACAAAGACATGCCTGGAATCGATCCTGAGATTGTACAGCATCGGATCCCTTTTGACCCCGAGGCCCAACCCATCAAATAGAAGTTGTGGAGAATACGTTCGGATTGGGCTTTGAAAATTAAGGAAGAAGTTACCAAATAGATTGAGGTAGGGTTCTTGCTTGTGTCTGAGTATCCAACGTGGTTGGCCAACATTGTTCCAATCCTAAAATAGGATGGCAGAATTAGAGTATGTGTTGACTTCAGGGATCTGAATAAGGCTAGTCCGAAGGATGATTTTCCCCTGCCACATATTGATGAGTTGGTAGACTTCACCGCGGGCCATGCATTGCTCTCTTTCATGGACGGGTTTTCCAGGTATAACCAGATTCTGTGGGCTGCAACCACTATTCTGCACGATATAATCCATAAAGAGGTCAAGGTGTATGTGGACGACATGATTGTCAAATCCAAAGAAAGAGAGGGCCATTACACCGCCTTGAAGAAATTCTTTCAACAAATCAGATAATATAGACTGATGTTAAACCCACAGAAGTGTACTTTCAGCATGACAGTAGGGAAAATGCTAGGTTTCTTAATCACACAGAGGGGCATCGAAGTAGACCCTTCCAAAATCAAGGCCATCCTAGAAATGCCATCATCAAGGACTGAAAAGGAGGTGCGAGGCTTTCTGGGTAAAGTGCAATTCATAAGACGATTTATTTCTAAATTAACCTTGACTTGTGAACCACTATTTGGTCTCCTGAAGAAAGGAAAGAAGTTCTGATGGGATGATCAATGTTAATTTGCTTTTGAGCAGGTTAAGCAGTAGCTTCAGAATCTGCTTGTGTTGTCGCTGCCAGAGCCCGGGAGGCCTTTGATTTTGTATCTGTCAGTCACAGACACAACAATGGGATGCATGCTTGCTCAGGAATCTGAGGATGAGGTGGAGAAAGTCATCTATCATTTGAGTAAGAAAATGCTGGATTACGAGACTAGCTACATTCAGTTGGAGAAAGCTTGCTTAGCCTTGGTATGGGCTACCAGGAAGTTGAGGCACTACTTGTTGGCTCACTCCGTAATTCTGGTTTCGAGATTAGATCCCATCAAATATCTCTTTGAGAAACCAGCGCTTACGGGTAGGCTAGCCCGTTGGTTGATTCTTCTCTCTAAATTTGATCTGAAATATGTCACTCGCAGGTCGGTCAAGGGGAAAGCAGTGGCGGAGTTCTTGGCAGATCACCCAGTAGAAGGGGATGAAGCGGTAGAATACCTATTCCCAGATGAAGCTATTCTACAAGTCAAGGAGAAAACTTGGATAATGTACTTTGATAGAGTGTCCAATCAATATGGCTATGGGATAGGTGTGTTACTGATAGCACCCGACAATTCCAATATACCTTTAGCCTTCAAGCTCTGGTTCAAGGTGTCCAATAATGAAGCAGAATATGAGGCGTGTATCGCTAGTTTGGAAGCCGCCCTGAAACTAGGGGCAAAAAGGTTGGATGTCATCGGGGACTCGAACCTAGTTGTTTCTCAAGCAAATGGAGACTGGAAAGTCAAAGAAGAAAAGATGAAGATCTATCATCAGACCCTGGATGTTTTGATTCCTAGGTTTGAAAAGCTGACTTTTAGGCATCTACTGAGAGAGAACAATAGGTTCGTTGATGCCTTATCAACTCTATCTTCTATGATAGACATCCCGTTGGGAGTCCGGATGCGTCCGATCATCGAGTAGAGATATACGCCGGCCTACAAGACTATTGCTGCAATAGATGAAGCGCAAGATCAAAACCCTTGGTACTATGATATCTGGAACTTCTTGGAAAATGAGATTTATCCACCAGGGAAAAATGCCAAGGACAAAAGGGCAATACGGCGGATGGCCGTCCAATTTTTCATTTGCGGAAGTAAACTATACAAGAGAGGTCATCTGGGAATGCACAAGTTGTGTGTCGAAGAAGAGGGATCAAAGCGCCTGATCGAGGCCATCTATGGAGGACAGTGCGGAGCGCACATGAACGGAGTAATGTTAGCCCAAAAGATTCTCAAGCAAGGTTACTACTAGTCCACTATGGAGGAGGATTGTATTGGTTTTGTTCAGTGATGCCACAAATGCCAAATTCATGCTAATCGCATGAATATCCCACTGTCAAAGCTGTACAATATGACTTCGCCATGGCCTTTCTCGGTCTGGGGAATTGACGTCATTGGGGCAGTCACACCAAAATGGTCAAATGGGCATGAAGACATTCTGGTAGCAATTGATTACTTCACAAAGTGGGTAGAAGCTCAGTCCTATGCAGTGTTGAAAGCAGTGCATGTGGCTAAGTTCATCCGAAACAACATCATTTGCCATTATGGGGTCCCAAATGAGATCATTTCTGATAATGGTTCCCATTTCAAGAAAGAAGTAATAGACTTGTTGGAGAAATACAATGTGGCTTTCCATAAGTCATCTACATACTGGCCGTAAACCAACGGAGCTGTTGAGGCCGCCAACAAGAACATCAAGCATATTTTGCAGAAAATGGTTGAGACCTACAGGGACTGGCCAGACAAATTGCCATTTGCATTCTGGGGCTATAGAACTTCAATCCGGACATCTACAGGGGCAACTCCTTATTCTCTTGTCTATGGGATGGAAGTTATTTTGCCAATTGAAATAGAAGTCCCATCGCTGCGAGTCATGGCTGAGTGTCAGATAGTAGAGGCGGACTGGCAGCGGAGCAGGTTTGAAGAGCTGATGTTGTTCGACGAGAGAAGGCTGAAGGCATTGTACCATGTTCAGGGCTATCACCGTAGGATTGCTAGTGCTTTTAACAAGAAGGTTAAGTCTCGGAATCTCAAATAGGAAGATATGGTGCTGAAAGACAACCAAGCTCCCATTCATGACCCTAGGGGCAAGTTCAGACCCAATTGGACTGGTCCTTACATCATCAAAACTATCTAGTCGGGTGGAGCTGTTATTCTCATGGACCTGGATGGCCTAGAATTTTCCCAACCGATCA
This sequence comes from Camellia japonica, assembly GCA_030407325.1. Classification (NCBI taxonomy): domain Eukaryota; kingdom Viridiplantae; phylum Streptophyta; class Magnoliopsida; order Ericales; family Theaceae; genus Camellia; species Camellia japonica. The sequence continues at coordinate 98,718,768 of JAPPVO010000017.1, read as the reverse complement.
ACATGGACAAGTTGAAGAAATACTATCCCTGAGAGGCTCGCTAGGCCGAAAACCCTGAAAGGGCGACCTAGGCAAAAGTTAGAGCACAAAAAAATTAGAAATAAAGAAAAACTAAGCTCGCAAGGTTGAAAACCCTAAAAGGCGGCCTTGGCAAAAGTTAGAGCACAAAAGGAGAGAGTTAATACTCGAGTGAATCCGAACCGAACCACGTAAGGCCTGATTCCCATCTTCGGGATACGTAGGCAACTTCATCCTGAAGTTCGGCCATAAACACCTCCAACTCAACTGTCCTGTCCATATGTCTGATCAAGTCATCTTTGTCTTTCTTTGCCTGAGGGTTCGGTTGTGATCTTTACTTTGAGAGAAGAGCTAGCTACAATGCTGAGCAGTGGTGTTGAAACAAAGGGCAAGTTATGACCTTTTGATTCAGGTTGTACATCTCGAGGATTGATTCTGTTCATGTCAAGTGGTGATCCTTTTGCAAAACGGTTATGGAAAGTTTTAATAAAAGTCGATTTTTGATCAAATTTAACCTTTTACAACTTAGACCATTTTTGGACCAAAAGGAAAATTTTTAGTTCTCGCAACTTTAATTTCATTGATTTCAACATGAAGTTGTCCAACTCTCTGACACAAATCAAAGTTGCTTTTTATTACATTGAAAAAACTTGAAAAGAAAGGTCAAAGCAATAAACTAGGGGCATAGATGAGTCAGGTGCTCCTGCGTCCCCCACTCATGCTTGTGGAAGCTTCTGAAGCCAAAGTGGGCCCGGTTTGTGCATCATCCTTGAGCCAAGCCAAGCATTTGCTAGAAAGGGCGCAACTGAAACTAGGGGCAGTGGCCAAAAACTCTCTCGTTCTCCAAGCAGCAAGATACCTAGACAAATGTGAACCTTGGATGGGGAATGAAATCAGGTATTCTACACCCTCCTCTAGGCAGGTCTGATCATGCCCAAACTGACGCTTGAACCAGAACGGGAAGTAGAATACACAGTGAATCAGGCCGATCAGCTATATGCCGGGCTGCCGAGCCATGTTGTAACTCATCTCGGTCAGATTAAGCCAAGGGCAACACCAGGCTATATCAGCAGCAGACCTGTTGCACATCCATTGGCACCACCACCCCTCGTTGGGGAAATCCACTAGTTGTTGGCGGAATAAGTACGCTCGAGCTGAGTATACAGGGCAAGTGTCCACTACCTTCAGCTTGTTCATTAACCAAACCTGGGAACTGTAGACGCGCCCGAACGTCTCGGGAAAATCCTGTTTTGTTCATTAGGCTCACTACAGTTCGGACTCAAATGTCACGGTTTTGAATCTAATCTCGCAAAGAGCAATGCAAGACCGATAAATCACCAAAGAGTCCAAATCCGACAAATTGTTTTGAAAAACTGATTTTTAGAAAGAAGTGCCAAACATGGACTGCTTTGCCAGATACAGAGTCGCCACCTAAATATTTTATTTTTGGGGAATTTAGGAAACCCTGACTCGTGCCTAAGGCCATGTGTCCGTCATCACCAAAGTTGCCTCGGCTCGGGAACTTGGGTATGAGAGAGGAAGGTCATGCAATGAGCACCCCCGCTCACCCGATCAAAGATCGGCCTTTACTAACATGATATCTTGTTTTTGAAAACACATGTGTTCTTATTCCGGTTATTAGCCTAGAATTACTATGTGATGCGCACAACACACAAGTATAGACTAGATCGCCTAAGTTGGAACAAAACATCTCATGTTCGTTTGAAAATGGTTTAGAGGTGCTACTCGCAAGTAGGCTAAAACACGGATTTGCCACCCTCAGATGGACTTAGAAAACATGATTTTGCCACTCTCAAGTGGGCTTAAAACTCGCATTTCGATGAATTGTTCCAATTCAAGTAATCCAACCTTCACCCACAGGCATTCAGGCAGTTAATCACTTAAGCAATTAGCCTCATGGCAAGCATGCTATCATGGCAGTCACTCACACACATGCAAGGATGCTAAAGCATAAACACTTACCGAGTACTCCGAGCCAAAACAAAAGCTATGTTAGAAATCAATGCATGATCCTAGCTATGTCAAGAATGCCTAATGCAACACATACAAAATGCAACTAAGATAGGCTCGGCTATTCTAAAATGTCATGTGAAATGCAATTTGATACATGTATTCAAATAGGAATTCAAATACAATGCAGTTAGTATGATGCGCCGAGCCCGGTGCATGCAAGACAGATGAATGAATGCAAGCATGCGAAGCATAAGGATGCTAATTGAAACATGCCCTAAAACTAACCATTGTAAGCTGGTAAATAAAAGGGAGAAAGAAATGGGTGTTGGAAGACATGCATCACACACATGCACACTTATTTACAACAGTTGTGCCCTCTCGATGGAGGGTCTGAATAAATAATACAGAACCGACTAATTAACTAACTATTCTGGCTAATTAATTATTACAAAACAAGTTGAAACAAATAACTATTCTAAGTTAACAAAGCACTGAAAGGGCCTCATAACGAGGGATGCATGCATGTTTGAATCGCCTCGATCGGAAATCCATTGCGATGCCCCAACTTGCCTCTGTTTGCAACTGTTCTCAGAACACTTCACCAAGCTCCACAAAGCTTCAACTCCACCTAGGAGACCTCTAGGGGTGCTACCGACCAGTTGTTGGGGAGGGAGACCACCTGCCAACCACTTTTCTTGCTGAAAAACCAGAAAAAGTGGTTGGCCAGCTAGTAATACTGGTCGGCCGACCAGTTTTGCTGCACCTCTTCCAATTTGCTGCAACAGAGAGCAAGAAAGGGCATGGCAATGTATTTTCAAGATATGTGTGCACAACCACCCTCTCTATCATTTCATAAGCTCAAGGGAGTGTGGTTCTCAACCCTCGGGCCACCAATCACGCATCTCGATGCGTGATGGCCGAGAGGTGAAGTTGCACAATTCAATATGAAAATGAATGCACAAGTAAACACATAAGGCCTAAACCTCTATCATGTAAGATCAAGAGCGTCGGCGACCGAGAATTGAGGCACATTTCATCACTTCAAGTATGAAACGTCCCTCGTTTCTCGTGTTTGGACTAAACACCTATTCCAAACACAATGCAACAAGTGGCATGGAACATAACATACTCAATGCAAGGAACATGCACAATCAATGCTAAGCAACAAAATGGCATACACAATGCGAATGACAACCTAGCATACTCAATGCAAGGTAAGGTGGCATACTCGATGCAATATGACCTAAGCATACAAAATGCAAAGTATATGGCATACGCAATGCAACGGACAACATAGCATGCAAACAACATGCAATCAATCATGCTCAATGGACTTAAATTAAAGTGGACAGACCTCAGCCATGCCCAAATAGAGGCCATTGGTGATAAAATAAAGGCATGGAAGTAAGAGAAATGCATGCACGTGTATTGGCTCACCAATTAGGCATAAGAACACAACTCTCAAAAGGCATTGAAAGGATGAAACATGGAGTACAATGGCATATGTTCCACCACTAAAATGTCATGCTAAATGACTTCAAATCATGCAAACAACTCACGTGATGCATGTTGCAAGGCTTAAGCATCAAAGTTAGTGAAGTGTATTACACTAGAGGCATGCAAGACAATGCTCAAATGGCCAAACCAGTCCCAAACAGACCTTATACAGGCCAAAACAGTAGCCAAAATGGACTGAGATGATGGCTTGAAAGGCAAGAAAATGTGGCTCATGCAATGGCTCACAAACAAGGCATAAAGGGGCAACTCTCAAACACATTGAAGGAGTGATAAACATGAGTGTATGGCAAAGATATAAGCTCTGAAATATCATTTAAAATGATGCCAAGGCATGCAAACATCACAAGTATAGCATGGTAGAGGCCTCAAAACTCAAGACTAGTCAAGGCATTTGCACTATAGCTATGCAATGCATGAAGCATATGGCCAATACAACCCAAACCAGTCCTAGAGCATGCCAAAACAATGACAAAACATGCATGGAGCAAAGCCAAAACAAGCTAGAATGAAGGGTCAAAACATGGTGTATGTAAGGCCAATAAGGAAGTTTACACTACACCTACCAAAGCCAAGTGTGTGATGACTTAACCAACAAAAATCAGAGTTATGACATGTCAAATGATGGCCAAAAACCTACTGAAATGGAGCCAATACATGCTAGAAAGACATGCTACTTTGCAAGGCTACAAGTAGGTTTACACTACAAGTATAAGAAGCATGCAAGAGGTGACCAAGACAGACCAAAACAGAGTTATGGAAGGTCTGGAAAGTCACAAAAACATTCTTGAAAAGAGCTAACATAAGCCACAAAAAGATGCTACTTTATAGAGCTAACAAGGCATGACATGGAGAGACAAGGAGGGGAGGCTATCTGTAGACACCCCATTTTTGACTGCCCTCAAGACTTGGGCACTACTGATGGTTTACTTGGTGGAGAAAACTGTGCAGGGCAAAGGTCCGGTTTCTTCGGCAAAGAGAGAGACAAATCTCAACTTCACACCCCATTTTGGACCAAAATTATTTTGGATGGTTTTTAGACCTTAAAACCCTCTCTTTCAAAACATTTTTGAAATAAAATTTCCACGATGTTCCGACGCTCACATTTCGGTAAATGTTGCGCTTTTCGGTAAACCGAGCAAGGACAAAGTGAAGATGAATGAAAGAGAGATGAAACCTTTGAAAAATCTTTCAAAACACCTTACTTAGGGGGTTTGAAGTTAAAGAAAAAAGGAGAGGAGAGGAGAAAGCTAGTTTGGGGGAAGTTCGGCATGAATCCGGGTAGAAGAGGGTCGAGCAGCCCTCGCTGAATCAGGCTTATTCATCGTCATACTTGGAGTTTAGCTATGAGGCCACCACCGTTGGAAAGCTTACTTCTGGGGCTTCATTTTGCACTCAAGAATCTCCTAAAGCCAAGTCCGGGTGGAGGAGATATGATTGGTTGAAGTTGGGCATCATCCCGGTTGGATCGAATCTGCGCGGCTTCACCAAAAAGGGCATAACTTTTTGCACAGGAGGAATTTTAATGCAAGGTTTAAGGCATTGGAAAGCTAACTCCCGGGGCTTCAATTTGGACACCCACCGGCCATTTTTTGAGCTTGGCAGGATCTATCGGCAATCTATTTGGTCGACCAGCAATATATTGTGCTGACCGGCCATTTATTTTGGCCGGCGACCTCCTTTTCTGGCCGGTTTGACCTTTTTGCACCTTCCAGGCATTGTGCATGCCAGCTGTGCCAGCTGGGATGCACAGACCCGACCCCCCATACACATGTGTGGCTATTTTGCACCTTTCCAACCTTTTTGGCCCCAAACCTCTTCTAGAAGGTTGACCCATTTGCTCAAGCTTCTTGAGGATGCTTGAGCCCTTTGCTTAGCTTCCTCAAGAAGCCTTGGTCCCTTTGCTTGGCTTCTTGAATAAGCCTTGAGCCCTTTTAGTAAGCTTGCCTTAGAAGCTTGGCTCTTGCTTGGTCTATATAAGAGATCCATCCTCTTCCTTTGTGTGGGTTAGAGCAAAAAACCAGAGATATATATATATATATATATCTGATAGATACACCCTCAATCCTCCATAGCTCTCTTCTCCAAAGCTCAAAAGTCCATTACTCTTGGCCCTTTTCTGCACCACCACCTAGCACCACACTACCACTTCCATTTCCAGCAGCTTGGAGCTCTTCTCAAAGGCTAGGAGGCATCATTTTTCAGTCCAAGAGGCAGCCAAGGCTTGGTCTTCAAGGGTAAGCACCACTTCCCCCTTTTCTAGCTCATTTTTGTACCATTTCTTAGCCCTCTTTGCTTACTGTTTTGAGCTCCGGCCATAACTGGAAATGTCATTTTTTTGAGTTCATTTTTCTGTTTCATTAAGGGACCCCCATCTTGCACTTTCTTCATTACCCTTCTTTATGCCATAATTTTGCATAGTATTTTTGGCCTATGTGTAATCTGTTTTGGAGCATGATGTAAACTGTAGATAGGCTTATTTTGAGCCCTTCTTCAACATTGAAGAAGGGCTCACCACTGTTGGGGACCTCCATATATCACTTGCCATTGTACCCCTCTTTCGTCCCCATTTTTGCATGATTTATTAGCTTATTAAGATTCTGTTTTTCGACCTTAATCAGAGCTGAAAGTGGCCATATTTTGACCCTCTTGTCATGTTTCATTAAGGGTCTTTGGCTGTTTGATGAATATTTTGTATACTTTGTGTTATAGCCTCTTTTGAGCCTCATCTTGCATGACATTTTGAGTGTGTTTGTATACTGTTTTGGGGACTTCCATAAACTGTAAGTAGTCATATTTTTGGTCCCTCTTCAGTGTTGTAGAAGGGTCTTTTTCTGTTTGGGCTTTACATCTACCACTTGCTTCATTGCCTCCCTTGCGGAGCCATTTTTGTATGCTAATTTAGTCCCACTTGTGCTTACTGTTTGGCCATGCTTTGGACTGTAAAAATGCTTATTTTGGGGCTTCCTTGCTTCTGTCTTCTCATTCCATGTATCAATTATGCATGCTTTGTATAGCTGTAAGCCATTTCATGTACCTAGTTTTGCATTTCGGGAGAGATTCCATGCATCGGGTGTCATTTCGCCTTGTTTCGGGGCTGTTTTCCCCCCTCATTTTGCTACTGATTTTTGTATGTTTGCATATCATATTCCATGTCTTCGCCATGTCTCATTAGAGTGGCATTTCGGTGCCTGAGGGTCGGTCCTCGGTTTGCGTGCACGCATTTCGAGTTGTCTTGTTTTCATCTTATGGCCACTGATATGAGTGTGGCTGAGGTCAACTTGTATTGGTGTAAGCCCATTTTGCATTGTGTATGCCATGTTACAATGCGTTGTGCATGTTATATTGTTGCATTGTGTCGTGCCTTGCATGCTTGTTCGCATACTCATATTGCATACCTAGCTCGCATGCTTAGGTTGCATTTGGCATGCATCCCTTGCCTCTTGATCAAGCATGATAGAGGTTGGGGCCTTTGATGTGTTTTGTGCTTGCATTTCATTTGATATCGAAGTTGCACACTTGGCTTTCGGGTCATCATGCATTGAAATGCGTGATTGATGGCCCGAGGGTTGAGGGCCACACTCCCTTGAGTCCATTACATGATAGGGAGTATGTCCGTGCATACATTTGCCTGAAAATTTCATGCCATACACTGCTTTCCTTCTACTGCTGTCAATTGCAGGTTCTGCAACAAGTTTTGGCCGGTCGGCTAAATACAGTGCCGACCGGCCAGGAATTTGTAGCCGATAGATCAAAATTCAACCGGTGATCATCCCCTTCGGCCGGTGGTGTTCCCCCTCAGCCGGTGGTGTCCCACAGAACTCAAAGAAGCAACCCTGAGACTCTGGCAATTTTCAGAGAAGCAAGGCAGTGAAAACAGAGGCAGCAATGCTATGGCAGCGAATTTCCGGGCAAGATGGATCGAGCATACATCATTCGCGCATTTCGAGGCGGGGCTGCGGCCTTTTCCCTTTTGCATTTAATTTGTTAATTAAATTAGAAGTTCTGTAACAATTAGTTTAGTATTATTCTTTCGGACTGTATTATTCTTTCGGTCCCTCCGAGTGAGGGCGTATTTGTAATAAGTGTGGGTGCGTGCGTGCATGTCTTCCAACCCCCACTTCTTTCTCCCTTTTACTTACTTGCTTTGATGGCTAGTATTAGGACATATTTAAATTAGCATACCTTATGCTATGCATGCGTGCATCCATACATTTGTTTTACATGCATCGGGCTCGGTACATCATGCTAACTGCACTTCTATTTCAAAATTCCAAATTGAGTACTTGTTAATTGTAGCATTTCACATGCCATCTTTAGGATAGCTGAGCCTATTGTAGTTGCATCCTGCATGTGTTGCATTAGCCACCTTGACATGAACTAGGATCATGCACTTGATTACTAACTAGTTTCTGTTTTGGCTTGGAGTACTAGGTAAGCTTTTATGCTTTAGCATATCGCATGCGTGTGAGTGTTGCCATGACGGCATGATTACCATGAGGCTAGCTGCTTATGTGATATAACTGCTTGAATGCCTATGGATGGAGGTCAAATTACTTAAATTGGGATAATGCATTAAAAACTGTGAGTTTTAAGCCCACTAGATAGTGGCAAAATCATCTTTTTCTAAAGCCCACTTGAGGGTGGCAAAACCTGCATTTTAGCCTACTTGCAAGTAGCAAACCATTTTCAAAACAAACATTAAATGTTTTGTTCCAATTTAGGCGATTTGGTCTATACTTGTTTGCTGTGCGCATAACATAGTAAATCTAGGCTAATAACCGGAACAGGAACACATAATGTTTTCAAAATCAGATATCATGGTTAGTAGAGGCCGGTCTTCGGACCGGGCGAAAGGGGGTGCTCATAGCTGACCTTCCCCGATCGTACCCAAGCTCCCGAGCCAAGACAACTTTGGTGATGACGGACACGTGGCCTTTGGCACCGAGTCAGGGTTTTCTAAATTTCCCCATAAAAAATATTTAGGTGGCGACTCTGTATCTGGCAAAGCAGTCCATGTTTGGCGCTTCTTTCAAAAATCTGTTTTCTCAAAAACGATTTGCCGGATTTGGACTCTTTGGTTCAAGATTAAGAACCGTGACAATTTGAGTCCGAACTGTAGTGAACCCAAAAGAACAGAACGGGGGGAGTCATCCTCCCGGGGCGTTCGGGGACGTCTACAGTTTCTGGCGACTCTGCTGGGGACTTTAGAGAGCTTGACTCGAACTCGTGATATCCTGTTTTGATTTCATTTATGTGTCTCTTTGCATTGCATGTGCATTGGTGCGCCTAGGACACCGTGTTTGCCATCTGCCATTCCTGAACGGTTTGCCGGAGGCTTGTCTTGTCAAGGCATGACCATAAGGCTGACTGGTTATGGGCTCTGACAGCATGGGAACACAAACCCCGATTTTACCAGGGCACCCTTTTGACCATTCGACCTAGTGCATATCGAAATCCATAGTGACCATCCCAAACTAGGACAGGTTTCTTACCCGATGTTAGGTTGTTTAAAACCGCTGCGTGCGTAGTGAAGCCCTAGTTCCTGACAACATAGGACAGGGAAATCCTACCCCAACATAGGGGTGTTTTGGCTCTCACTTATCTGCTATGTGCTTTTAGAGTGCGTCTCTACAGGGAAATGCATGTAACAGTTTACAAGTTTGGGCATCAGGCCTGCGGGCACCAGTTCAGTATTTTGGGATTCAGCTTACCTGAGGGTAACAGTTTACAGGCCGAATTTTGGGGCAGAATTCAGTAGAGGGCATAGTCGTCCTGTTATGCTCATATCTGTTTTGGTGAAGTTGAGCTGAGATGCTGTCTGTTTTCCCTTTTGCTAGGTAGTCTTGGAACCATAGCTTCAGAAGGCTCCACTATCCCCCCCAGGTTCATCGAACTTGTGTCGATAGACTTTGTCAGGTCAGAGATTCAGCTCAAGGGCAATCAGTTTTCCTTTACTAGAGGCAGAGTAAAAAGGGCCAGTTAGGCACGGATCACCGGTTCAGCAGTTACCAGATTAGTGGTCCTTATCCCCCCCAACCAGTGAATTGTCAGGCCGAGGTCTCAGTTTTCACCACAGGGATAGATATACCAGTCAGCTAGCCGGAATAGCAGAACATGGCAGGGATGGAGGAAATGATGCGTCAACTCGAAGAAAGTATGAAACTCATGCAGCAGGACGCTGTCCGTCAAGCAGAATTTTCCAAGCAGCAGGCTGCAATCATGGCCCAGCAAGTCGAGCTCATCACTAGGCTGCAACAGCAAAGCGGCGCGTCTGCTTCACAACAAGTCCCTCCCCCAGAAGGAGCTCCAGCACCTGGGGAAACACCCAATGTCCAGGAAGGTACGGACATTCCGGTAGGGCCGGCTCCGCCCCCAATTTTACCCCAGTTATCAAAAACACCCACTAACCTACCGGACTCTCCTTTTGAGTTCGGGACGGATCCCACAGCACTGAAGTTGAGCAAGCTTGAAAAGCTATTCAAGAGATCCCAGGGAGTCAAGACCATCCCTGACATTGAAGATGGATACACGGACGCAGCTGTGACATTGCCGGACAGGTTCAAGATGCCTCACATCGACCGTTTTGACGGGTCGGGAGATCCCTTGGTCCACTTGAGTTTGTTTTCAGATGTTCTGCGCCCGATGGGCTTGACAAGATTACAGAAGCTCTCACTTTTTGGCAGGACCCTGTCGGGTATTGCGGCCATCTGGTACGCCAAATTGGAGGATTCAGTGAAGCGAAGCTGGGAGGAGATGGCCGAGGCCTTCGTCCTACAATATTCATACAATACCCAGATCGAGATCACGACCCGTGATCTCGAGACGACCAGGCAAGAGCCGAAAGAGGGCTTCTCTGACTTTGTAACCCGTTGGAGGGCCAAAGCTTCTTCCATGACCACCAGGCCGGTCGACAAGGACCAGATACGGATGATTGTGCGCAATCTCCAACCCAGGCTGATGCAGAAGATGATCGTCCTCCCCTTACCCACCTTTGCAGACCTCCATGAGATTGGGGTACAAATCGAGGACGCTATAAAGCAGGGCCTTATTGACCAGGAAAAGGAGCAGCCCAGGAGGGCGTTTACCCGCAGTTCGAATGCGACCACTAGTGGTGATGCAGCTGCAAGATCTTCTGAAGTGGGCATGGTCACCACCACCACATCAAAAAAAGCTACCCCATTCACCGGTGCGTCCGGAAGTAGCTCACAGAAAACCAAATATCCACCTCGAGTCAAGAGGGTTTTCACCCTACTTTATATGCCTTTGTCAAAGGCTCTAGAGGTCTTAATCCGGAAAGGACATCTGAAACCATTGGAACAACGGCTTTTACCTGATCATCTCCCTCCAAAGCATGATCAGACTAAGTACTGTGCGTACCATCAACAAACCGGTCATGAGACCGATAGCTGCTTTCGTCTGCGCCATGATGTACAAGATTTGTTTGACAACAACGTCATCGCCGCACCAGTCTCACAAGGTCTATCGGCACTGGATCGATGAATGTGGGGGATAATGCGATATGATCGAGGGAATGAACCACCTGCGGGCGGCACTCAGTTTACTTCAGACGTGGGAATGGCACACACTGTTTTGAGCATTTGCGAATGCTAATTTTGTAGTTTCTGACTTGGGTGTTGAGTCAATTCTGTAGTTTTGTTTGAGTCTGTCTCTTTGTCTTGAGTCAGTCTTTTTGATTAAGGGTCTGTCTTGTTGTATCGAGTCAGTCCTGTTGTACAAAGGTCGTGATTCCTGTTCCTCGGGCATCACCATTTTGTTTTATATTTGTCTTTTTGCTTTCTTTTGAGTCTGTTTCCGCCAGGGAGCCAGTTGTGCCAACAGATTTGAATGAAACAGCAGTGATTTTCACGCTCTCGCGTTTGCTTCGGCCGTGTGCCAGTTGTGCCAGAAAATTTTGGAATAAACCGGCAGTACTTTTCACCTGCTCTTCTGTGCCTTCTAAGTCATTGTAATGACCTGAGTTTTTCAAAACTTTTTGAACACTGCGGTGAAAACAAAGAGGAAGGAATTCCTTGGGATTTGCAAAACTTTGATCAACTGAGAGAAAGAGAGGCGTGCTAAGCCCTTAATGAATGAAATCATGCTTGTTAGTGTGAGTACTGAGAAGGACCCTAGCTTTGATCCAGATTGGTTCTACACTGTCTTCAGCGCGAGCGATTTGTCGCTTTCTTAAAAACTTTCAAAAAATGTTTTGCGCGGTCCTGCGAAGACTTGTGTGGAATCGCTCTTGAGATTGTGCAGCCTAGGATCGCTCTCAACCTCGAGACTCCACCCCCCCTTGCTTTCAAACCTTGAACTTGCATTCAGAATGTTCAACGGTCAACTACAATGTGAGGCCTGTGTGGCCAGATTGGAAGCAGTCCTCGAGCAAGAGGCACCAAAGTCAGACCAAGAAGATCAGACCTCGTCAGAAGAAGCTTGCGAAGCTAGAACAGAAACACCCCTCGAACTAGGGGCGAAAATGTCCGATGTGCTCGAAGAGCCGAAGATGGATCCTTCTGCAAATCGATACAACAGCCACTCTCTTGGATACGGATGGCTTCGAGATCCTAAAACCATTTGGCATGGACTTGTTACACTTTTACCCTTTGAGAGGCTCGCTGGGCCGAAAACCCGGAAAGGGCGACCCAGACAAAAGTTAGAGCAAGAAAAGATATATACAAAAAGCAAAAAGAAAAAAGAAGAAAAGAGAAAAAAGAAAAAAAGAAAAAAAAGAAAAAAAGAAGAAAAGAGAAAAAATAAATAAATAAAAGAGAAGAAAAGAAATGAAAAAGAAAGAAGAACAAAGCTCGCAAGGTCGAAAACCCGCGACGGGCACCTTGGCAAAAGTTAGAGCCTAAAAAGGAGAGGTTAATACCCGAGTGTACCTTAACCCCGAACTACGTAAGGCTTGATTCCCATCTTTGGGATACGTAGGCAACTTCATTCTGAAGTCCAGCCACAAACACTTCCAAATCAATTTTGTCCATGTGATGGTTTTGATCATCTTTGCCTTCTCTGTATCTGAGAGTCTGGTTGTGTTCGTCGCTCTGAGGACTGACTACAAATACGCTGCGATGCTATCCAAACAAGGGGCAACTTTCCGTTGCCATGCAGTGTCCTTCAGACAAGGGGCAATTTTCCATTGCTATGGTCCGAGGTTGTGCATCTCAAGAGTAGGTTTCCGTGCTCGTTGAGCAGTGGCCGTTGTGCATCTCAAAGTAGGTTCCGTGCTCGTTGAGCAGTGGCCGTTTGCAAAAATAGTTTTTGAGAATTTTTACTGAGGTTGACTAATTTTCTCGAAAATTGTTCCATCTTTCCAAAAATCGGACCATTTCTTGGACCCAAAAAAGGAAAATTTTCAGTGCTCATAGCCTGACTTGCATGATTTCAAATCAAAAATCGAACAAGCATGCTAATCTAACTCTCACTTGGTCAAAATTGTTTTAGTAGAAAGCCAAAAAACAAAAAAATGGTCAAAATGATGAACTAGGGCACAGTTGAGTCATGTGTCCTGTCTTTTCCCCGTTGCCACCATACTTGCCAAAAGGGCACTCTACCTGCCAGAAGAGGGCACAACTGAGGTTAATAACAAAAGGGCTGAAAGCTCTCAACATCCTCCAAGCAACGAGGTATCAATCCAAGTGCGAAGCACGAACTGGACTGGGGCAAGATATTCCACTCCATCATCTGGACAGATCTAACCATGTCCAAACTCCCCGGCAGAGCATCATCAACCGATGCCAATCGCAAACCTGCTGCACATCCAGCCGCATCATAACCCCTCTGTGGGGGAAGTTCACTGTTGTGAGCAGAAAAAAGAGAATCTAGCAGAATGCTAGGGGCAAGAGCCCGCAACTTCTTGTCTATCCACCAACCACTCTGGGGAGGGATGAAAAATGAGAGATTGAAGAATAGAGAGATGTGCGCTGAGAGAAAAAGTGAGGAAAAGGGCTTTTTCAGAAAAACAGAGCTTGAGGGCCGAATGATGTGAGAATCAAAAATGAGAAAGGGTGGGAAATAATACCCGGTGAAACAGGCTCCCTGTGCACATTTGAGTCTTGTGTTTTGTTTTGTCTGTCTTGATTCTTGTTTTGAGTCGTTTCGAGTGTCAATAGATGTGTTTAGGTTGTTTACCTTTTTGTTTTCCGTTGTTGAGTCGTGGTGTGTTGTGTTCAGTCGTAGGCTCAATACCCAGTCGAGAACTTATTCTCACCGTCAATTTCAAAAAAATCATCTTGTGTTCAGAGTGTTGTGCCATTCTCCACATTTGTGCAAAACAATATTTGTTCTTTCATAAAACCGCAGGGTTCAACCCAGGTCATGTGAGAACAATAGAACCGGGACCTATCTGAAGTTATAATGGTTCCGGACTGCAAAGCAAAAGCAAAAGAGGAAAACATCGGGTATCTGAGTTCGTTTCAACTTCAGTAAGTTCCGAGACTACATCCCGTGTGTACCTCTTCAGGCCTTGCCAATGCTCCGAAGTATGAGTGTACCTCTACCTCAAGCTCAAGATCAAGTCTGCTTCAAGCCAGAATAGTGTATCAATCACACCTCATTCCCTTAGTGTATCGATCACACTTCATTCACTCAGTGTATCTGACACACTTTATTTGCCTTAGTGTATCAATCACACTTCATTCACTTTGTGTATCTATCACACCATTCTTCTCTTCATATCACATGTTTACTTTAGTGTATCCATCACACCTCATTCACTCTGTTTGCCTCATGTATCTGTCACATGTTTATTTAGTGTATCAATCACACTCTCTTCACTTAGTGTAGCTACCACCCACATTTTCATTTTGTGTATCTATCACGCACATATTCACTTTTGTGTATCTAATACACTCTCACTTAGTGTATCAATCACACTTCACTCATTTTGTGCATCTATCACACACATTCTCGTTTTCTGTATCACACTTCATTGATTTAGTATATCCATCATACTCTGTTCACTAAGTGCATCTATCACAATTCGTGTTCACCTTTAGTATATCAATCATACTTGTTCACTAAGTGCATCTATCACACTTCGTGTTCACCTTTAGTATATCAATCATACTTGTTCACTAAGTGCATCTATCACACTTCGTGTTCACCTTTAGTATATCAATCATACTTGTTCACTAAGTGCATCTATCACACTTCGTGTTCACCTTTAGTATATCAATCATACTTGTTCACTAAGTGCATCTATCACACCTTGTGTTCACCTTCAGTATATCCATCATACTTGTTCACTAAGTGCATCTATCACACTTTGTGTTCACCTTCAGTATATCCATCATACTTGTTCACTAAGTGCATCTATCACACTTCGTGTTCACATTTAGTATATCAATCATACCTTGTTCACTAAGTGCATCTATCACACTTTGTGTTTGCCTTTTGTGTATCCATCACGCTTTGCTCACTTCATTCATTTAGTGTATCAATCACACTTCATAGTGTATCTATCACACATTCGCTTTGTATCTATCACACTTCGTTCACTTTTGTGTATCTAACACACATGTTCGTGAGAATTGCATAATTCTCTTACATCCTTTCTACATGAGATGTAGGTTGGTTCACGTTTACTTGCTTGCATAGCATTCGCTTAAAATGTTGCATTTATTTTGCATAATTGCTTCATCACAGCTCTCTTTGCATGATCATAAGTTATGCGCTTACAGTGTGCATCACTTTGCATCCTGCCCCTGAACTACGCTGGTTTGATTCCTTGCAAAGGGATACGTAGGCAGCCTACGGGTTCAACCAACTGCATCTATATTTCGTTTGTCCAAGTCTTCAGCCTTGTCAAAAATGGGTCGTCTCTGGGCTTTGACATTCACTCACGTCATCTCATGACTTCCGAGTTATGTCAAAGAGGGGCAACTGTAGACACCCCATTTTTGACTGCCCTCAAGACTTGGGCACTACTGATGGTTTACTTGGTGGAGAAAACTATGCAGGGCAAAGGTCCGGTTTCTTCGGCAAGGAGAGAGACAAATCTCAACTTCACACCCCATTTTGGACCAAAATTATTTTGGATGGTTTTTAAACCTTAAAACCCTCTCTTTCAAAACATTTTTGAAATAAAATTCCCACGATGTTCCGACGCTCACATTTCGGTAAATGTTGCGCTTTTCGGTAAACCGAGCAAGGACAAAGTGAAGATGAATGAAAGAGAGATGAAACCTTTGAAAAATCTTTCAAAACACCTTACTTAGGGGGTTTGAAGTTGAAGAAAAGAGGAGAGGAGAGGAGAAAGCTAGTTTGGGTGAAGTTCGGCATGAATCCGGGTAGAAGAGGGTCGAGCAGCCCTCGCTGAATCAGGCTTATTCATCGTCATACTTGGAGTTTAGCTATGAGGCCACCACCGTTGGAAAGCTTACTTCTGGGGCTTCATTTTGCACTCAAGAATCTCCTAAAGCCAAGTCCAGGTGGAGGAGATATGATTGGTTGAAGTTGGGCATCATCCCGGTTGGATCGAATCTGCGCGGCTTCACCAAAAAGGGCATAACTTTTTGCACAGGAGGAATTTTAATGCAAGGTTTACGGCATTGGAAAGCTAACTTCCGGGGCTTCAATTTGGACACCCACCGGCCATTTTTTGAGCTTGGCAGGATCTATCGGAAATCTATTTGGCCGACCGGCAATATATTGTGCCGACCGGCCATTTATTTTGGCCGGCGACCTCCTTTTCTGGCCGCGTTTGACCTTTTTGCACCTTCCAGGCATTGTGCATGCCAGCTGTGCCAGCTGGGATGCACAGACCCGACCCCCATACACATGTGTGGCTATTTTGCACCTTTCCACCCTTTTTGGCCCCAAACCTCTTCTAGAAGGTTGACCCATTTGCTCAAGCTTCTTGAGGAAGCTTGAGCCTTTGCTTAGCTTCCTCAAGAAGCCTTGGTCCCTTTGCTTGGCTTCTTGAATAAGCCTTGAGCCCTTTTAGTAAGCTTGCCTTAGAAGCTTGGCTCTTGCTTGGTCTATATAAGAGATCCATCCTCTTCCTTTGTGTGGGTTAGAGAAAAAACCAGAGATATATATATATATATATCTGATAGATACACCCTCAATCCTCCATAGCTCTCTTCTCCAAAGCTCAAAAGTCCATTACTCTTGGCCCTTTTCTACACCACCACCTAGCACCACACTACCACTTCCATTTCCAGCAGCTTGGAGCTCTTCTCAAAGGCTAGGAGGCACCATTTTTTAGTCCAAGAGGCAGCCAAGGCTTGGTCTTCAAGGGTAAGCACCATTTCCCCCTTTTCTAGCTCATTTTTGTACCATTTCTTAGATCTCTTTGCTTACTGTTTTGAGCTCCGGCCATAACTGGAAATGTCATTTTTTTGAGTTCATTTTTCTGTTTCATTAAGGGCCTTACCCTGTTTGGGACCCCCATCTTGCACTTGCTTCATTACCCTTCTTTATGCCATAATTTTACATAGTATTTTTGGCCTATGTGTAATCTGTTTTGGAGCATGATGTAAACTGTAGATAGGCTTATTTTGAGCCCTTCTTCAACATTGAAGAAGGGCTCACCACTGTTGGGGACCTCCATATATCACTTGCCATTGTACCCCTCTTTCGTCCCCATTTTTGCATGATTTATTAGCTTATTAAGATTCTGTTTTTAGACCTTAATCAGAGCTGAAAGTGGCCATATTTTGACCCTCTTGTCATGTTTCATTAAGGGTCTTTGGCTGTTTGATGAATATTTTGTATACTTTGTGTTATAGCCTCTTTTGAGCCTCATCTTGCATGACATTTTGAGTGTGTTTGTATACTGTTTTGGGGGCTTCCATAAACTGTAAGTAGTCATATTTTTGGTCCCTCTTTAGTGTTGTAGAAGGGTCTTTTTCTGTTTGGGCTTTACATCTACCACTTGCTTCATTGCCTCCCTTGCGGAGCCATTTTTGTATGCTAATTTAGTCCCACTTGTGCTTACTGTTTGGCCATGCTTTGGACTGTAAAAATGCTTATTTTGGGACTTCCTTGCTTCTGTCTTCTCATTCCATGTATCAATTATGCATGCTTTGTATAGCTGTAAGCCATTTCATGTACCTAGTTTTGCATTTCGGGAGAGATTCCATGCATCGGGTGTCATTTCGCCTTGTTTCGGGGCTGTTTTCCCCCCTCATTTTGCTACTGATTTTTGCATGTTTGCATATCATATTCCATGTCTTCGCCATGTCTCATTAGAGTGGCATTTCGGTGCCTGAGGGTCGGTCCTCGGTTTGCGTGCACGCATTTCGAGTTGTCTTGTTTTCATCTTATGGCCACTGATATGAGTGTGGCTGAGGTCAATTTTGTATTGGTGTAAGCCCATTTTGCATTGTGTATGCCATGTTACAATGCGTTGTGCATGTTATATTGTTTGCATTGTGTCGTGCCTTGCATGCTTGTTCGCATACTCATATTGCATACCTAGCTCGCATGCTTAGGTTGCATTTGGCATGCATCCCTTGCCTCTTGATCAAGCATGATAGAGGTTGGGGCCTTTGATGTGTTTTGTGCTTGCATTTCATTTGATATCGAAGTTGCACACTTGGCTTTCGGGTCATCATGCATTGAAATGCGTGATTGATGGCCCGAGGGTCGAGGGCCACACTCCCTTGAGTCCATTACATGATAGGGAGTATGTCCGTGCATACATTTGCCTGAAAATTTCATGCCATACACTGCTTGCCTTCTGCTGCTGTCAATTGCAGGTTCTGCAACAAGTTTTGGCCGGTCGGCTAAATACAGTGTCGACCGGCCAGGAATTTGTAGCCGATAGATCAAAATTCAGCCGGTGATCATCCCCTTCGGCCGGTGGTGTTCCCCCTCAGCCGATGGTGTCCCACAGAACTCAAAGAAGCAACCCTGAGACTTTGGCAATTTTCAGAGAAGCAAGGCAGTGAAAACAGAGGCAGCAATGCTGTGGCAGCGAATTTCCGGGCAAGATGGATCGAGCATACATCATTCGCGCATTTCGAGGCGGGGCTGCGGCCTTTTCCCTTTTGCATTTAATTTGTTAAAATTAGAAGTTCTATAACAATTAGTTTAGTATTATTCTTTCGGACTGTATTATTCTTTCGCACATGTCTTCCAACCCCCACTTCTTTATCCCTTTTACTTACTTGCTTTGATGGTGAGTATTAGGACATATTTAAATTAGCATACCTTATGCTATGCATGCGTGCATCCATACATTTGTTTTACATGCACCGGGCTCGGTACATCATGCTAACTGCACTTCTATTTCAAAATTCCAAATTGAGTACTTGTTAATTGCAGCATTTCACATGCCATCTTTAGGATAGCCGAGCCTATTGTAGTTGCATCGTGCATGTGTTGCATTAGCCACCTTGACATGAACTAGGATCATGCACTTGATTACTAACTAGTTTCTGTTTTGGCTTGGAGTACTAGGTAAGCTTTTATGCTTTAGCATATCGCATGCGTGTGAGTGTTGCCATGACGGCATGATTACCATGAGGCTAGCTGCTTATGTGATATAACTGCTTGAATGCCTGTGGATGGAGGTCAAATTACTTAAATTGGGATAATGCATTAAAAACTGTGAGTTTTAAGCCTACTAGATAGTGGCAAAATCATCTTTTTCTAAAGCCCACTTGAGGGTGGCAAAACATGCATTTTAGCCTACTTGCGAGTAGCAAACCATTTTCAAAACAAACATTAAATGTTTTGTTCCAATTTAGGCGATTTGGTCTATACTTGTTTGCTGTGCGCATAACATAGTAAATCTAGGCTAATAACCGGAACAGGAACACATAATGTTTTCAAAATCGGATATCATGGTTAGTAGAGGCCGGTCTTCAGACCGGGCGAAAGGGGGTGCTCATAGCTGACCTTCCCCGATCGTACCCAAGCTCCCGAGCCAAGACAACTTTGGTGATGACGGACACGTGGCCTTTGGCACCGAGTCAGGGTTTCCTAAATTTCCCCATAAAAAATATTTAGGTGGCGACTCTGTATCTGGCAAAGCAGTCCATGTTTGGCGCTTCTTTCAAAAATCTGTTTTCTCAAAAACGATTTGCCAGATTTGGACTCTTTGGTTCAAGATTAAGAACCGTGACAATTTGAGTCCGAACTGTAGTGAACCCAAAAGAACAGAACGGGGGGAGTCATCCTCCCGGGGCGTTCGGGGACGTCTACACTATCCCCTCCTATTTGGGACCTCAAAACAAGCTTTTTACCACTGAAAATTCTTTGGATTTCAGTGGTTCTAAGGCCACGAAAAGTTGTTTTGAAAGGCCTTAGAAGATGGCTCAAAAGCTATACAAGTCAAGGAGCAAAAAGGAGGAAACACCTCCTAGCCAAACAAGGCACAAACCAACACTTTGAGGACTGAAAAATAGAGTTTTCTTTAGTCCAAAACCAAGCCAAAAATATTTTAAAAGGGTGGACAAACAAGCATGCAAGAATGGCCAAGATAGTGTACAAAAATGAGCTTAAAAGAGGGAGATGCTTACCCTTGAAGCACAGCTGCAAAACAACCACTTTTCTGAGCCAAACAACCTTCAATCAGCCCAAAAATCAGTTCCAAGAGACCTCAGCCCATGGATATGCAACTTTGATGAAGGATGCCTAGGCCAACTAGTTATATTTCTCTAATTCTATGCCCTTCTATGCACAAAAGGGGAAGAGAGAGTGAACTATAGAGAGAGAGGCAGAGATTTAGGTCTGAAAATTCTAGAGAGAGAGGAGTTTTTAGAGAGAGAGGCTCCTAAACTTGCTCAAGAAGTTCTTCTTTTGCAAAATGGGAGATATGGCTCATATATAGCAAAAAGCAAGAGTTGGTTCGAAATATCTATTTATGGAACAGCTGGACGTTGTGGAAGACAGCGGGAGGGAAAATATCTTCAAAAAATCTGAGTTTGGGACCTGACAGCCACTTTTCTAGTCGGCCGACCACTTTTTCTGGTTGGCCAGCTACTTTTTCTGGTCGGCCGACCACTTTTCTACTTTCCAGGTCCAATTTCAAATGGGCATAACTCCTTCATATGGACTCCTTTTCAGGTCATTCTTGTGTCCAAATTGAAGCCCCAGAAGTAAGCTTTCCAATGGTGACAGCCTTGCATCAAAATTCCAACTATGCAAAAAGTTATACCTATTTTGGTGAAGCTGCTCAGTTTCGATCCTTCTCGGATTCATGCCGAACTTCTCCCAAACTAGTTTTCTTCTCTCCTTTCTCATTTTCTTCAACTCCAAACCCCTAAACAAGGTGTTTTGAAAGATTTTTCAATGATTTTATCTCTCTTTCATTCATTTCCACTTTGTCCTCGCTCGGTTTACCGAAAGGCGCAACATTTAACAAAATGCAAGCGTCGGAACATCGTAGGAACTTTATTTCAAAAATGTTTTGAAAGAGAGGGTTTTAAGGTCTAAAAACCATCCAAAATAGCTTTGGTCCAAAATGGGGTGTGAGGTTGGGATTTGACTCTCCTCTTGCTGAAGAAATCGAACCTTTGGCCTGCACAGCTTTCAACACCAAGTAAACCATCAGTAACGCCCAAGTCTTAAGGGCGGTCAAAAATGGGGTGTCTACAGGAAGGGATGAAAGAAAAGAGAGATTAAAGAATAGAGAGATGTATGTTGAGAGAAAAGTGAGAAGAGGATTTTGAGAGTAAAATAGAGCATGAATGCCGAGTGATGTGAGTAACACATATGAGAAAGGGTAGGAAATCTTACCTGTAGAAGTAGTGGACTCCCCACGAATTTGGTAGTTTCCCATTGATGAAAAGCGTCCAAGCCCATCAAAGTCTCGGCCAGCACTAAGCCAATGCAACTCTTGCCTTCTTTCAAACCTTGGGCCACTTCGATCAACCGAACGCTGGACTCGTCGAAACTTGGAGCAAAAAGGAAATGAGCCAGCATACACAAGCAGAGGCCATGCTGTCAAAAGCCTTTCCAAAGAAGGTTGCCTCGATCACCAACGCTAGAAAATTAATGAATCAGGCTGGGAATATCTAACTCTCCGTTGTGAACCAAAGATCGAACCTCGTGTAGAGTGAGCTCACACATCTATCCCAAAGCTTGGACATGGCCAAAAAGGGGCTGAGGTATGATTTCCTCGTCACGCTGGGATTCCGTTAGTGCCTGAAATTCTTCAATTGTCGGACATATTTCTTGTCCCTCGAAGCTAAATACATGTGTGACTGGGTTCCAACATCGAACCGCGGCATGGAGGAATGGAAAGCAAAGAGAAGTTCGACTCAAAGGAAAAAGGGCATTTTGGCCGAAGCCACAGAAATTCACCTTTTTCGAGCCATCCAAAGTGGCTATCTAGTCTCAAAGCCTACTGACAAATAACATCTCCATTTTGAGAGCAAAATATCAAAGACTTGTGAGTTTGCCAGAAAAACAGCATGGGAGCACTATTTATAGAGTTTGAGAAGGAGCTGAGCATGACAGCTAGACAGCACTGACCGACATTACACTTATGGCCGGCCGTGCATCAGTGAGGATCGGTTGGGTCTTGCTGCTGGTCCAGTGCAGATTAGTTGCAGCAAAAGCTGGCTTTTGTTCGGGTGGACTTTGACTGTGCTTTTGAGTTTTGTTTTGTTTGTACCAAGTGTTTGTTAGCTTTTTCGAGTTGAGGGAGTTTCATATTTTTCTATAAATAGAAGACTCCCCTTCTATTTTTTAGGGTTGAAAATTTTGAAGCAAAAATATTTCTCTCTCTACAATTCCCTCTCTCTTTTGCAAATTCTTAAGCCTTTGCGTATACACTCTAAACCAAGCCTTGTGGTATTTGAGCTAAGGTACTTTTGAGCTTACTTTGAGCTCTTAAGGGTGTGTAAGTGTTGGTTTGTCACTTAGAAAGGGTTCTCCTCTTCAAGAGCTACAAGTCTTGGCTTGTTTCTTTGATTTATTTGCTATTTTTCCTACTATTTTTGGACTGTTTTTACAGTGAATTTTTGGGCTAAAACTTGTGGTTTAAGGCCATTAAGGATGGAGGGTTGGATCACCCTTCTTTGCACCTAACTTCTTAGGCCTTTGCCCTTATGTTTCCCACCTTTCTATTATCTTTGTTTGAGCTTTTTACAACTGAATCTCAGAGCTTTTTTTGTGGCTAAAATGTTTTGAAGTCCCAAAAATTGAGGGGGTAGCCTCCCCTCCTTTTGCTTGCTTACTAGCTTAACTTGCTTCATGTTGTAGCTTATTGTTTTAGCTATTTTTGTCTTAATTCCAGCATGTTTTAGGACTGTTTTAGCATTGTTTTAGGACTAGTTTTAGTTGTACAATGCATTTGAGCTTTGTATAGCATGCTTGTAGTGTAATTGTCCTCATAGGCTTGGTGGTTTAGGCCTTAGCCACCAACCTATTTGAGTTGATAGTGTTTATTTTTTGCTTTCCATACTAGTATTCATATTTAATAACCTCTGCAACCTCCCTCCTTTCTTGGCTTTTTCTCTGCTTTGAAAGTTGCTTCAAACTGCTTGTATGTTTAAGCTTGAGATATAGGTATTGTGCTTAATGGTTTAATCTCTTTAGGGGTTCATTACCAACAGCATGACACTTATCTCATTTCTAAAACAACACTTGGTCTGGTACTCCCTTCCATTAGAGGACTTAATATTCACTTTTGGACTTAATGAACTAAGGAATGGTTGGTAATTAAAATGAAGTAATAAAAATGGGACTAAAAATGATGCAAGATAATAAGCAATCTGGTGTTCAATCGGATGTTAATTGAACACATGGAAACTTGAGGCATTTCATACTTGCTAGTGATAAAATGGTTCAAGTTTCCAAGGTCAACCACTTCCCTTGATCAATCCATGATAGAGAGGAGGTTTGAGAGTCTTTTATTGTGCATTTATTGAAATTGTACACCTTGGTTCATAGGCCATCATGCAATGAAATTGCATCGATTGATGGCTGGCGAATTGAGCTTGCCACCCCTTTGAGCTGTTTGGTGATAAGGAGGGTTAAGGTGTACAAACATCCCCTGAGGATGCTCTATTTGTGCTATGTTTGTCCTCTGTTGCAGGAGGAGAAACCAAGCTTCAGTGGCTAGTCGACCACTTTTTTTGGTCAGTAGGCCACTTCTTTTAGACGGCAGGCTACCATTTGTGGTCGACCGGCCATTACTTCTAGCCTGCCAGCCACTTTTGTCAAATTGAGCAGCAACTTTTTGGAACAGAACAGAGCAGAGGCTGAGGTGAAAAGATGTTCTAATTGTGCAACGGAGGCATTCTGGCAACAGACCAATGGGCCTTTTAGGTGGAAATCCGTGTATGCATAAGCATTTCACTTACTTATCGAGACTCGTTCTCTTGTGGACTTGTAATAACTAGCTAGCTAGTTCATTTGGTGTTGTAAATTAATTCACTTTATGTTGTAATTATTAATTAGTTAGAATAGCAAGTTAATTTGTGTTGTAATTAATTAATTACAGTAGCTAGTTTATTTGTTATAATTAATTAATTAGTTAGATTGATTAATTTTGCGTTGTAATTCTTTAATTAGCTAGAATAGTTGGTTAAATTTGTTGTTGTAATAGTTAGTTAATTCGTAGTAATTAGCTTAGCTAGTTAGTTTATTCAGACCCCCCTGCCCGAGGGCAAGCAATTGTAATAATGTGTATGTCTTCCAACCCCACGTCTTTCTCCCTTTTATTTACCTGTTTATGATGGTTAGTTTAGGGCATCATGTTTCGTTTAGCATCTCTCATGCCTTGCATCCATTGTCTTGCATGCATTGAGCTCGACACATCATTCTAACTTGCATTGTTAGTTGTATACTTCGTTGAATACATGTTTAGACCGCATGCTATCAAATTGATTCACATGTCATAATTAGTAGCTGAGCCTATTAGTTGCTCCATTGCATGTGTTGCATTAATCATGTTACATTAGTTAGGAGCATGCATGTTTTCTAACTCTTTTTCTTGTTTTGGCTCGCCTCGGAGTACTAGGTGAGCATTTTTGTGCTTTAGCATATTGCATGAGTGTGATTGTTTCCATGTCAAGCATGCTTGCCATGAGGCTAAGTGCTTAAGTGATAAATTGTTTGAATGCCTATGGATGAAGGCTAATTGCTTGAATTGGAATAATTTGAGTAATGTACATATGAGATCACTTTTTCAAGTGGTACATATTCGAAACAATTTTCTAAACAAAGATGAATCAAAGTGTTCCAATTTTTGCAAGTTAGTCTATACTTGTGTGCGCATCACATAGTAAGTTAGCCTAATAAATCGGAACAAGAGCATATAATGTAAATAAGATCACATCATGATTAGTAGAGGCTGATCTTTGATAGGGTGAGCAGGGGTGCTAAATTCATGACCTTCCTCTCGCATACGTAAGTTCTCGAGCCGAGACAATCTTGGTGATGACGACATGTGGCCTTTGGCACGAGTCATGGGTTTCCTAAATTTTTCCAAAAATATTTAGGTGACAACTCTGTATCTAGCAAAACAATCCATTTTTGGCATTTTGATTCAAAATCGATTTTCCAAAAGATTTGCCGGATTTAGACTCTTTGGTGTTTATCTATTTCATATTGCACTTGTGAAATCAAATTCAAAACCGCGGGAGTCCGATACTATAGGGCTTATTGTCTTCCAAAAGGAGCATGAAAAGTCGACATACAGTTTTCTAGCAACTCTGCTGGGGAATTTAGAGAACTTGACCCAAACTTCATGATATGAAATTTTATCTACATTTATATGTTTCTTTGCGTTTGCATTTGCATTTTCATTTGCATTGGTGCGCTTAAGTCACTGTGTTTGCCATCTGCTATTCCTGGACGGTTTGCCGGAGGCTTGCCTGAAAGCTTGCCAAAAGGCTGACCGGTCATGGGCTCTGCCACGATGGGAACACAACCCTTGAATCTGAATTACCGCTATACCGTTTGATCCTCCTTTCCCTTCTTGGTGTTAGGTGCGAGAGCTATATTAGGTAGTCTTGCTGAGTACCCTCTTTGACCATTTGGCCTAGCTGCATATAGTAAAGCCTTAGTGACTGATCTAAACTAGGACAGGATACTCACCCAAAAATATAAGATTACATGAAATCCACTTGATTGAATAGTGAAACCCTAGTTTCTGAAACTTGGACAGGATAACCCTTCCCTTTCATACGGGTGTTTTGGCTCTCTCTTAAGTGGTATGTGCTCTATTGAAACTGTACAGGAATGTGCATAGCAATTGCAACTTTGGTGTCTGTTTTGGGGGCAAAATTCAATGAGGTGTATAGTCCTACAACTTTGATCATGTCTGTGTTGATAACATCTTAGCTAAGGTGTTGTGCGGTTTCTGATTACTGTTATTTTGCTTTATTTCTTTTGGTAGGTAGTTTAAAACCATAGCTTCAGAAAGTTTGGATATCCCCCAAGTACTCTGGACCCGAGTCAGAAGACTTTGTAAAGCCTGGGATCTTGTTCGAGGACACCTCGTGTTTACCTTACTCCAACCAGTTACAAGACGGAGGAGAATCAGGTAGAATCCACCAGTTCAATTTTTACAACAGTCACCCATCAACTCACCTGTGTCTAGTCAGGATCAGGGACAGTCATCTACTTCTAGCCCAACACGAAATCAATCGCCTATTCCAATGACACAGTATTCCCCAGTCAGTATGCAAGAATTGATACATCATCTGTAGCAGACAGTTGAGACGCTATAGCAAGATGCTACCCGCCAAGCCGAGGTCACGGCCCGTCAGGCCCAGGTTATAACCAGGCTACAACAACAGCAACTCCAGCCAACTGCGGCCTCTGCATCCCATGCACCTACCACGAGTATCCCAGCACCCGGAGCCACCGCTCATATTGCCAATGTCTAAGAAAACCAGGGCAATCCAACAAAGCCAATCCCAGCACAAGCTTCCAAAACCCCTGTTTATCAAACCGAGACTTCATTCGAGTTCGAGGTTGACCCAACTGTACTCAAGGTCAATAAACTAGAAAAGTTATTCAAGAGAGCACAAGGGGTTAACTCCATCCTGGACATAGAGGACGGGTACACCAATTTTGCAGTGACATTGCCAGATCGGTTTAAAATGCTGCACATTAACCGTTTTGACGGTTCCAGAGATCCAATGGTTCACCTATGGTTGTTTTCAGACATCTTGCGGCCAATGGGCCTAACCAGACTACAGAAGTTGTCTCTCTTTGGCCATACCATGTCAGGTATAACGGCCATATGGTATGCTAAGTTGGAAGGCTCTGTCAAACTGAATTGAGAGGAGATAGCCGAGGCCTTCATTGCGCAGTATTCGTACAATACTCAAATCGAGGTCACAACTCGTGATCTTGAAGCAACATGCCAAGAGCCAAAGGAGGGTTTCTCTGAATTTGTGACAAGGTGGAGAACCAAAGCCTCAATGATGACTACTCGACCTTCTGAGAAGAATCAGGCTAGGATGGTTGTCCGGAATCTACACGGCAAGTTGTTGCAAAAAATGATTGTCCTACCTCTATTCACATTTACAAAATTCCATGAAATGGGAGTGCAAATTGAAGATGCCATGAAACAGGGGCTTATTACAAATGAGAAGAAGCTGGCAAAAAGGCTGTTTGTTCACAGTTCCAATGCTGCCGAAGGTAGCACATCTGCGAGGCTGTTAGATGTAAGCGTTGTCACCACAACCAAGACTGCCGACCCCTTTGCCAATACAAGCTCACAAACGCCGTCTAACCCTACCCGATCCTAGAGGACTTTCAACCAATTGTACATAACTCTCTCTCAAGCCATGAAAGTGCTAGTCAAGAAACGGCACCTCAAACCCTTAGAACCCCACCCATTGCCTAATCCCTTAGAACCCCACCCATTGCCTGATCCTCTTCCACCCAAACACAACCTCGCAAAATACTGTGTGTTTCACCAACAGCATGGTCACGACACCGACCAATGCTTTCGATTGCATCATGAGATTCAGGATCTCATTGACAACAAGGTGATTGCTCCACCTCAGAAACCAAACGTGACGACAAATCCACTCCCAGCCCATAACCAAGTCCCCCCACCTCAAAATCTCAACTTGATCCATACACTAGCCACCCCCTATGACCCTAGCGTATATATTACTCCCTCCCACCTACCAAAATTGACGTTGTTCATTCTGGAAAGCACAAATCTGTGCATGATGGACACGTCCAACCCTCAACCCAAGCCTATGGTGATGAGACTTACAGTGGAAGGGGAGTCGACCTTGGAGGAAGGTACTAGTCCATTGCTAAAGTGTTCTGAGGACCTACTTGATGGGGTGTATGATCCAAGTTGCTACATTGTGTCAACTGGTCAGTTCAAGCCTGAATTGGTGTTACCGACCTTGGTAGACATCAATGTGGTCAGGGAAGATGGTCCGAGCCAGGGGTTAGATGATTTGGCAGAACTCGAGGAGGATTTGGACAACCTGCAGTTCTTTGATGAGCAGGATCAAGGAAATGTACAGATCAGGTGGTTCGACCTAAACAGATCAACTGACAACACTGGATGGCTGAGTGATAAGCCAGACAAGGAGGAAGAAACTATAATGAAACCAGAAAGAAAGGAAGCAGAGATAGCTGTAGTGGCCGGAAGGGCTGATGAGAAAAGAAAGTTGCCAGAGAGTGCTGGTGTGGAAAACCCAACCCAGGAAGTAGGTGTTGTGACTACTGTAGATACTGAACAAGAAGCTGCACTGAGGCAGTTTGAACGAGAAAGGATTGAAGACGGCCAAGAAGTTGTAATTTCACCACACCCTATGGGGGGCACCTATGATGTGAAGGTGATACAAGCAGAGCCGGACAACTGTTTGTTGGCCACTGAGGGTGAATGGTGGGATGATGATGATCTACATCTCGCCCACACTGACGAAGATTGGGGCGAGTGCCTTCCGGACAATACGTGGTATGTCGAGGAAATAGACCATTTGACAAGAAATGGGCAGTATTTTAAGCCGCCGCACCTGGATCAAGCGGAGGCATCTGGAAAAGACAGAGAAGCCGAGAAACAGAAAGAGAAACAACTAGAAGAAAAGGTAATGTTGAAACAACTCAAGAAAATTCAAGCTGTCATCTCTCTAGAAAACTTTTGTTTTCTAGGGTTCAATATCTCATTGATTGCCGATGTCTGGAGTAATTAATACCATTAATGAGTGTAATGAGGGGGGAAATGCTAAGGGTGAGATAGTAAAGACATTGGATCTTGTCGATCGAAGTCTAGGGTTCACTAATAATTGTTTTGCGACCTTGTGTGACAACTTCATGGCTTCTGAAGCAGATCTTACTAAACCTAGTGGCGAGGGTGTTTCAACCGTGAATCGCAGTGTAGGAAGTGCGATGGTTAACCTATCCAGTGTGGAGGTTCACAATCAGGAAGTGGTGGTCAACATTGAGGCAAATCGTTCTGGAGAAATGGGTGTTTCAGTTTCGGAAATTGAGGGATTAGATCTATCTAAAGCCCCAATCGATGTTGGATCTAAGGATTTTGTGCAGAGTTTGGATAAATTGAAGGCTCCGATGTTCCCAAGTCTTGGTCAGGAGCCATCTACGCCGATTGGTAATGAGATTGAAACGAGCTGGTCTGGAATCGTGGAGGAAGAGGGCAATAGCTTTCTAAATCTGCCCGATAGTCTGGAGATCACGCGTAACAGGGGAGGGAATAAGATTAGTGCTGATCTGAGAGATCCAGATCTGGATCCTATCTCTGAAACCCAGATTCCTCTTGGTGGCTTCATGTCGACTCAAGGGGGAGGTGGTAGGGGGGGAGGTAGTTACCGGGGTGGGAGAGGATGCTGCGGCGGCCCTGGTGGTAACAGAAATGCTGAGCAAATGGGCTAAGGGAACCGTTCGTGGGCAAATGT
This sequence comes from Camellia japonica, assembly GCA_030407325.1. Lineage (NCBI taxonomy): Eukaryota > Viridiplantae > Streptophyta > Magnoliopsida > Ericales > Theaceae > Camellia > Camellia japonica. The sequence goes on along the minus strand of JAPPVO010000017.1, from coordinate 98,689,456 downwards.
TACTGCTGCATCTACTCGATCAAACATCAAACTCAGGTATGTCCCTCCAACTACTGTAGAAGATAGTTTTGTTGTAGAGATGCCAGTAAGATCTGATCCTTTGGAGAAAGGGGATTCATGTCTCGTTGGTTATTTTGTTGATAAAGGAATTGGGTATAACTATCTTCGGAACAGTGCGTTTGGGATGTGGAAGGCTAAGGGCCTTAAGGAAGTTCTCACTAATGAGGATGGCTTCATGTTCTTCATATTTGATACCCCTGATTGCTGTAGAGACATTCTAGAGGGAGGCCCATGGTATATTGGGGGTTATCTCCTTATCCTGAAACAATGGAAGAGGATGATGAAACTTGCTAAGGAGAAATCTACTAAAATTCCGGTTTGGGTGAAATTTTTCAATGTCCCTCTGGAGTATTGGGACCTTGATGGTTTAAGCAGGATTGCTAGTGCAATTGGCAATCCTCTCTTTATGGATCAGCTTATGGATGGAGGTAGTAAAGTGGCTTTTGCTAGAATCTGTGTAGAGATAGAGGCTACATCAAAGCTGGTTCTTATTTCCAAATTAGGTGTGGAGATGATGTTGTCTTAATTAAAGTTGAATATCAGGGACTGCCTTCTATATGTCAACACTGTCAGATCTTTGGAGACAGTACTAAGAAGTATGTTTCCAAACAAGTGGCCCAGCTGATCTCCTTGCAGATGGTAACCGAAGAGAATGTTAATTCTCAGGAAGAATGATGGACCACTGTTCAAGCTAAGGGTAAGAGGAAGGTGGGGGATCCTGAACTAGAGACTATACCTGAAGTGGTGGAATCCCCTGAACCTTTTCCAGATGCGGAGCTTATAACTGCTTCAGTTGAAGTGCATGTGGCTCCTTCAGTTCAAACTCAAGCGATTCAGGAGAATCTGGCCGAGAAGAGTTCCTCTGTGGAAGAAGTAAGCTCTGACAGTAGTGATGTGGATAGATTTCAAAAGAAGATCTTGGAGATTATAGAGCTGGTTATACCTAATGCTGCTGAAATGTTGGAGACAGTAATGAAGGAGACAAAGAAGACACCTACTGCATCTCAAGTAAACCAGTATGTGAAGAACAAGTCCTCTGGCAAAGGTAGCAGCAGCCAGAGGAAGAAGAAGAGGTAATCAGTTTCAGTTGGTTGTGGTTTTTTTGTCATCTCCCTTTTTGTTTCCCAATGACTGTTAAAATTGCTTCATGGAATGTTAGAGGATTGAATGATCCTTCTAAACAAAAAGAAGTTAACAATTTTGTGTATAAAGAAAATGTTCATGTCATGGGAGTTTTGGAAACTAAAATAAAACAAACCAATGAGAGGAAAATTTGTGAAAAATGTTTTGGTAAATGGTCTATGCTTTCCAATTCACAACCAACTGAAACTGGAAGAGTCTGGGTGTGTTAGAACAATGATTTTTGTGATCTTCAACTGATTTCCATGTCTAATCAGCATATTTTGTGTAAAATCCTTGACTTGGCTACAAATGAAATTTTTTTTGTTATTTTTGTCTATGCTGCAAATAAGCACACCTTGAGGAAAGTATTTTTTGATACAATGTTTAATATCTCCCGTGTTAAATCCAAAGTTCTGTGTATTTTCTTGGGTGATTTCAATGCTATAAGATACCAACAGGAAAAAAATTGGGGGTTCTTCTACCTGGACTTATGAAAATGAGGAGTTTAATACCTATATTAACGCATCTGAATTGGCTGATCTATCTTATGGTGGATGCCAATTCACATGGGCTAATAAAAGGTGTGTAGGAGCTTTCATAGCTACTAAGATTGACAGAGTCCTGGTTAATGAGGCCTGGCTAGACAAGTTTCCTGCGTCTACGGCTACTTTTCTCCCGGCTGGTATTTCTGATCACTCCTCTGTTGTGGTCAATATCAGTGTCAACAGTAGCTCCTTTAAGAAACCTTTCAAATACTTCGATTTCTGGTCTCAACACCCAGATTTTCTTAGCACTGTTTCTAGTACTTGGGTTCAGTATATTCGTTGTGTCCCTATGTTCAGGATTTGCCAGAAGCTGAGACAACTTAAAGTCAGTCTTAAGCTCTTAAATAAAAAGGATTTTAGTGATATTTCCACTCATGTCCTAATCTCTAAGGCTAGTTTGGATCTTGTTCAATTTAAGCTTGATAAGGATCCTTTGAACTGTGGGCTGCAAACTGAGGAGAGAGAGGAGTTGAAAAGATACATTGAGCTTAGTAAGCTGGAAGAGTGCCTTGCTCTTCAAAAGTCCAGAGTCCAATGGCTTGGTTTAGGGGATAGGAATAGTAGTTTCTTTTTTAGGTCTGTGAAGAGCAATATCAATAGAGGTAAAATCTTGAGTGTGGTTATGGAGGATGGTACTAGATCCACCAAGAGTGCTGATATTCATGATACCTTTGTCCAGTTTTATACCAAGTTGTTTGGTACCCCTATCTTGGGGCAGTATAACGGTCTTGAGCGTATCCAATCGCTGGTGAATAAAAAAGTTTCCAATTCTCAGTCGGCTCTTTTGGCTAAACCTGTTTCGGATGTTGAAATCAAGGAGGCTTTTTGGTCTCTCAAGGCCAATAAAGCTCCTGGCCCTGATGGGTATTCAGTTGGTTTCTTCAAAAGCTCTTGGGATATTATTGGGAAGGAGGTTACTCTTGCCATTAAGTCATTTTTTGACTCTGGTAAACTCCTCTCGGAGATAAATAGCACCATCATTGCTCTTATTCCTAAAATTCCTAATCCTATGAATGTTGGTGACTATAGACCTATTTCTTGCTGCAATACCATCTATAAATGTATTGCCAAGATTATAGCTAACAGAGTCAAATTGGTGCTTCCTGATTTGATTGACCCTATGCAGTCTACATTTGTCTAGGGTAGAAGAATCTCGGACAACATCTTTTTGTCCCAGGAGATTATGAGAGGTTACCATAGGAGTTCCAATACTCCGAAGTGTGCTATGAAAGTGGACATTATGAAAGCCTACGATACTGTGAGATGGGATTTTATTATTGATATCCTCACTGCTATGGGCTTTCCTCCTTGCATGATAAAATGGATCAAAGCTTGTATGACTAGTCCTTCTTTCTCCATTTGCATTAATGGGAGTCTTCATGGGTACTTTAAAGGGGCTAGGGGGCTTAGGCAAGGAGACCCTATGTCCCCTTATCTTTTTGTGTTGGCTATGGAGATCTTGGCTAGAATTCTTGCTGAAAAATCTAGGAACCCTCTTTTTAAGTTCCATTGGAGATGTGAAAAGACAAAAATTGTTAGTTTGTGTTTTGCTGATGACCTTATGATCTTCTGCAGAGGGGATCCAGGGACTGTTAATCTCATCATGCAAGGTTTGGAGGAATTTAGGAACTTGTCGGGTCTTACTCCGAATCCTAATAAGAGCAATATTTACTTTTCCAGGTGTAGCAGTGAGCTTAAAGCTAATATTTCGCATATTGCCAATTTCACTGAGGGCTCCCTCCCTGTGAAATACTTGGGTGTGCCTTTGATCACCACTAAGCTTAAAGCGTCAGACTGCCAAATCTTGGTTGATAGGATGACTAAAAGGATTAAAAGCTGGACCAATAAATTGCTATCTTATGCTGGGAGAGCCCAACTCATCCAGTCTATTCTTTTCTCGATGCAAGTTTATTGGTCTTCCATTTTTATTCTCCCTAAGAGGGTTATCCGCGACATTGAAAACCTTCTCAGATCTTTTCTTTGGTCTGGGACGGAGCTGAAAAAACATAGTGCTAAAATTGCCTAGAAGAATATTTGTAAAAAAAAAAAAATGAGGGTGGGCTTGGTTTTAAGGATATGGAGGTTTGGAATAAAGCGGCTATAGCCAAACATGTTTGGTATTTGTTTTCGGGTGGGGAGTGTTCTATGTGGTGTCAATGCGTCAAGTCCTGCTTACTTAAGAGTAAGAGTTTTTGGGGTGTTAAGTTGCCTAGTGATCCTTCCTGGGTATGGAGGAAAATTTTGTCGCTTAGGGATTTAATTTTCCCTATTATCAAATTCAAAATTGGTAATGGTGAAAATGTGTTCCTTTGGCATGATAACTGGCACCCCTTTGGTTCGCTTTGGCTTAGGTATGGTCCTAGGATTTTGTATGATACCAACCTTCCTGACAGTACTAAGGTTAGCTCCATTGTTTCGAATGATTCTTGGAATTGGCCTATTCCTAACTCTTGGGAGATACAGGAATGGATTTCTGCCACTCCTCCTTCTCTTAAACCTTCCCTTGATTCCCCTGATATACCTGTGTGGAGTTTGACTACTGATGGTTCTTTTTCTATTTTTTTTAGGGTGAATAAGACATAAATAAAGACGAAAAATATACAAGAATACAAGGGGAATACCCCAGGCCCTACATCAGCTATACATCAGACAACCAAACAAAATAAAGAGACAAAAGAGACAACACAGATCAAGCCAGCCAAAACACACTGTTCAGAATCCATATCCAGGAAATAGGGAGATTGAACACTGCGGGACCAACCGATATATGAAGCTAAAGACACCACCGACCCAAATCAATAGAGCCGGCAGCAACTAAACCGAAAACACTAAAACCAGAATGATAAACAGTAAAATCCTGTGCAGCAAACGTTCAGGCACAAGCCTCCATACTAGCAAAACAAAAGCCCTAGTACATCCCACTAGGGTGGGCAAAACCAAAATCTGTGTAAAGTTCTTTTTCTATTAACTCTGCTTGGGAATGTTGGAGGGACAAGGGTCCAAAGGTTACTTGGTCTAAACTCATTTGGGGCCTCCTTTAATCCCTAGGGTGAGTTTCATTGTGTGGCTGGCTATCCATGAGAGGTTAAACACTGGGGATAGGCTCCAAATCTTTGGTCTTCTAACTAGTCCTAGCTGCCCTTTGTGTCATGCTCCTGAGGAGAACCACTCCCATCTGTTTTTTGGGTGTATATACTCCTCTAGGATTTGGGCTGCTATCCAAGCTAAGTGTAACTCCAATTGGCCTTCTCTACCCTAGTTGGAAATTGTCGAGTTTGCTACTAAATCCATCAATGGCAATTCTTTGAAAACTGTGATTTTGAAACTATCTTTTCTCTGCACTGTTTACCACATTTGGATGGAGAGAAATAGTAGAATCTTTAGTAAGGTTTTTAAACCTGAAGAGGTTGTTACTAACTCTATCATCCAAATGGTTTGGGGTAGACTCCTTTCTATGGAAAATGTGAAAGCTTCTGCAGGTGACAATTGGTATTTGGTGCAATGGAACTTGCCTCCTAAAATCTTGTTGCAGTCCTATGCTGCTGCAGTTGCAAGGAGTTTGAGTGGTGTGAGCTTTACCTACATTGAGGGTTGAGTGTTAGTGAGGAGATATTGAGGGTTTTCTAACGAGGGTGTTGTTTTGCAGATGGTTTTATTCATGTTCTCAGATTCTATCAGCTTATTATGGATCCCAAATTTTTACAAAATTTGGAGACAATGAAGGGAGGGTTGAGTGATGTGAGCCAGTATATCTGCTACTGTAACTGTGGGTTAAGTGGGGGGAGGAAGTACATATATTTTAGCCTAACATTTATCATATATTATATAAATTTTGTGTAGGTTAATGGAATTCTCAAGTACACAGTTCAGCTGGCTGGAATGAGAGAGTATGAGATATCTAGGCCGAGTGATGGGAGATCTTACATGGAGTGGAGAGTTCTCTTTTATTGTGGGTCGAGTGAGGAGAGGTCCTATACTGAGTGCTTGTTGTTTCTTCTTCTCTATGATTCGTTATATTGCTATGGAAATTCTTTTCTATCATATGTTGAACAGGTATATGATACGGTTTGGAGGGTTGTTGGCTGCTTCTTGTGCAGGTTTAGTTGGCCATTTGAAGAGTGTATTTGTAACGAGGTGATGGCAGCTCCAAGCGCCTTGTTGTGTTACATTAAAGAGGAAAATAGTTGTCTTTTTTATTGTGTGTACGTAGTTCTTTTATATAATTTTGCCTACCCCTACGGGTTGTGTAGGTGGGTTTTTGTGCGGCTAATGATGCTATGTTTTTGTCACTCCTATAAGGAAATTGTCATGGGCTTGGTAGGGATCTTTTTTGTATGCTACAGGTTTAGGAACCCCTCCTACGGGTTGTGTAGGAAGGTTCCTAGAAGGCTCTGTACGTTTGCTTTGTTTTGGTCTAGGCTAGCTGCTGACTTTATCTTTTGTACAAGATCCCTATCTATTACAGGATATGGCTTTTGTACAATCAGTTGGCTTATGACCACCCTTTGATTCTTGTTTTGTTTGTTGCTTCGTTTCTTGCGGTCTTGTTGTTGTTAGGGCCTGGGGTATGCCCCTTGTAATCGTGTAAATTCTTTGTCTTTTAATATATTTCTCATTCACCCAAAAAAAAAATTCAAGCTGTCATCTCCATCTAGGGTCTTCTCATGGCCTCCCAGGTACACCTACAAGCAGTGTTGCCGGCAATAGACAAAGCTAAATTGTCCATTATTGTGGGATTCGCCTTTCCAAGTGGTGCCAGGCCGACTCTTACCTTCTCTAACAAAGAGCTGTCGCTGGAAGGCTCAACTCATAACAAACCATTGTACATATCTGTGGAATGCAGGGAGAAATGAGTGCCAGTGGTATTGGTAGATACCAGCTCGGCCATTAATGTATGTCCTTCTCACACCGCTTATGCAATTGGCCTCAAACCAACAGATTTTGTTCCCACAACCCAAGTAATACGAGCGTATGATAACATGAGTAGAAAGGTCATGGACACAGTGCAGGTCAGAGTCTAGGTGGGCTCAGCTAAGCAAGAGGTCGAGTTTCATGTCTTGGATGTGCCATCTACTTTCAATTTGTTGTTAGGGTGGCCCCGGTTGCACCATGTGAAGGATGTCTTCTCCACTCTCCACCAGGTGTTGAAGTACCCTCATGAGGGAGGAGTGGTGATTGTTTTTGGAAATTCATCCATATCTGCTGCTAGAGGTAACTACGCCAGTGCTGGAGATCAACCATGGCGAGGAGGATGTATTCCTCTCGGGATTCACTCTGGCTGAAGCCCAGGTAGTGCAGACCATTCTGGCCACAGATGAAGGCTTGTACGTCAGCACCCAGTCCATTTATTTCATGAACAAGTTACAGCACGTTCTAGGAATGGGGCTCGGAATGAGTGGTCAGAAAGATGTTACTGTACTGACAGATGTGCCACACAACCCACATGCCTTTGGATTGGGTTATGGGCCCACCAAAGAGGACTGGATAAGGAAAGGAAAAGAGATAAAGGACAGAGCTAAGGCCAAGCAAGCTAGGAAACGTTATGAACTCATCCACAGGCCAATCCATGGGACATTGAATGGCCGCTTTGTTCGAGGGGGAGAAGATTTCCCTTTTTGCAGCTTTCCCGAGCCTTAGGTGAATTCCTCGAAGCAGCGTGTCCCCGGGTTCGAGATCTTCTTTGATCTGTAGCTGTAGGACAGTGATGATGAGAAAAGGGTTGAACCAAGCATCAAAGCTGAACAAAGCATGGAAGGTGACTCAGATGGCAGTGAACTTAGAGTAGGGGCAGCGCTGGCTAGTCTTCTGACATATCCTGCGGCCAACCTAGAGAACTTGGGGGATAAATTTACTATCTCCATGATCAGGAAAGAACTGGGTGTGAACCCATCCAGCGGCATCTTGGATGCATCAGGGGCACCATCTCTTGTCTAGCAGTTGGAAGAAAGCTATTTGTCCAGTTTTGAATTTGGTGATGAGCTAGAATCTAATTCCCCTGAATTTGTGGGGTCGGGAATAGATTCAAGTTCTTTTGTGTCTAGGTTTGGTATTTATGGGGGTGGTAATTAGATACCAAAGTCCTGTATATGTCTTCATTTAGCTTTTCTTTTGAGTCTGTAACTGAAGATCTAGACCTTTTCAATGAGAATTCCACAAATTCTATGTACTTTTCTGTGCCGTTGGTTTATTGTATTGACCAAGATTTTTAGAATTTTAACGAAAATGAAGGGGAAGAAATTCCCTGGCTTTGAAAAACTTGATTAATCAAGAGGAGGAGAGGTTTGCTAAACCCTGTGCTGATGAAATCATTGCCATTAATGTGGGTACTTAGAAGGATCCGCAGCTAGTCCAGATCGGGTCCACGTTGTCTTCGGAAAAACGCGAGCGTTTAATCGCTTTGTTAAAAGATTTCAAAGATGTTGTGTAGAATTCGTCCGGATTGGGCGCTGAAAATCAAAGAAGAGGTCACCAAGCAGATCGAGGCATGTTTCTTGTTAGTATTTAAGTATCCGAGTTGGTTAGCCAACGTCGTCCTAGTGCCGAAGAAGGATGGCAGAATCCGGGTGTGTGTAGACTTCCAGGACTTGAACAGAGCCAGTCCAAATGATGACTTTCCTCTGCTGCATATTGATAAGTTAGTGGATTTCACTGTGGGCCATGCATTGCTATCGTTTATGGATGGGTTTTCCGGGTACAACCAGATTCTGATGGTGCCTGAGGATAGAGAGAAAACCACATTCACTACACCGTGGGGTACCTACTGCTACCGAGTTATGCCGTTTGATTTGAAAAATGCTGGAGCTACCTATCTGTCACGACCCAAACCCGCCTCTAAAAGTTTGGTCCATGACCGGCCTGTACATAGGCCTCAAAACAGAATTTTAAAATAATATTTAACCATATATGGGGCCTTAGGCGGAAGCAATATCAATAAAAGACAACATCCATTGAGCTTGTGCATACATGATGGTTTAATTGGATTTAAGCATTTAAACACATTTCCAAATATACATACACAATCACAGAATTTATATAGATCTCACACACACTTACATAAGACTTAATAATTTATAAGACTCCCAATAATAAATTAAGGCCTCCCCGTGGAGACATACCCCAGGTGACTTGGCAGACAGGCGAACCTCAGTACAACTCCAGTGTCAATCCCTGATGGCTCACCTACAGAAATATACATAAAACAGAATAAGCAAAGCTCAGTGAATAATAGCAATGTAAGAAGGTTAATTGAATAAACAAAACCTCGGATAAAATAAATAGACAGATACCAACTATATACAGGTCTTATCCATAACTATATTTCAGTACGGTCTCAGCCTCACATATAATACAGACTGGCTTCAAGCCCATGTAGGATACAAAACGGCTATAGGCCCAACACATTATGCAGAGCGGCCTCAGGCCCAACAGATTACACAGAGCGGCCTCTGGCCTAATAGATTATACAGAACGGCGTCTGGCTTAACAGATTATACAGAACGGCCTCTGGCCTAACAAATTATACAGAGCAGCTATAAGCCCAGATATTAACAGATTGGTTTTAAGCCCAGATATTAAATATCAGAACGGCCTTGGGCCCAGTTCACATATGTATGGACTCAAGAGGTGTCTCATACGGATTCTAGAGGTGACTCACATTGCAGCACTTAGTTCCGTACAACACTTTGTTCCATACCAGAAATCAACAGGTCTTAAAGACCGAACAATTCATATCATGTTGTAGCATAAACGGAACGGGTAAACAGAATAGATTAATCCCAGATTTATGAGAATACCGTTACACAATAATGTACATAAATTACCCCATGGCTTATTACAAGTCGACATAATTGTCCTACGTATATCAGAACATTAACAATACTCATTGACAGAAGACACATGTATCGTTACAGTACGATCAATAAGGACAGAATAACACCTCATAATGGCCTCGGCCCATCATTGGCAAAACAGAATGATTCTAGATACCCAAGCATCATTATTTCATTTGTTCACCATGCATCAATAAAGCTAACTTACAGATAACAGAACGTTAATAATACTTATTAACAGTAAGCAAAACGTACTACTACAGTACTATCGATAGTTCTATCCGATTATCCATTTCGATGATTCATCATAGAATATTCAAAACGTTATGTTCCCAGTGAGTGAGGTTTACATTCCCAATTCTTTTCTTTCAATCCATTCCACGGTATTACTTCTCAAATACAGAAATACAGAAGAAATTATCCCTTTAAGCATACAGTTCACATCTTTCCATAACAGAGGTCACTTTCTATCATAGCAAAGATATTCTCAACTATGCTCATCTCTAGACCAATCCAGTTTCAATAGTTCACTTGCCATTCTCATACGGAGGCATAGGCGATTTACAGGTAACAGAGCATTAATGATAACCATTAACAGTAAACAGAATATAATACTACAGTACTATTATTGATAGTGATCGGCTCCCGGTAGTAATGGGGCGATGTCCTCGTCTCAACCTACAAGTACAGTGCACAACACATAATATGAAATTATACTCAATCCTTTACTTATTCTCTTTGATCATTCAATCAATTAGCCATAGTGGTACCAAAGCTCATTATTCCTTAATAAGTTATACTCCATGTCTCAGAAAATAGGAGAAATCGATAGGAAATGGTTTAGGTGAAGAAATGGTATAAAATTGGTTGACAGAAAGTGAACAATCGTCACTAATTTGGGCATAACTATTTCTGTATTTAGAATTTGGGAGTGAAATTACCACCATTGGAAACTAGACTTCTGGGGCTTGATTTTAGGCTCAAGAATCACTCAAAACGGAGTCCCGAGGCAAAAGATATGCTTATTCAAAGTTGGTTGAACAGAGCTGCCTCCCGCACGTGCGGGAAACAGAGCCGCACGTGCGGCCCTGAGCAGTTTGCAATCCGAAAATGGCTGAAAAATTGGGACTTCTCATTTTCAAAATCAAACCTCAATTTCATGTAATTCAAGGCCCAAAACTCTTTAATACATGATAAATTTCACATCCTTAGCTTCCATTCCAATTTATATCTCCAAAATACTACTCAATTTCTCAATCACAAGAACAAGATTATGAATTAGAACACAAAAACATAAAGTAGCCATGGTTTGGGGTTTAAAACTCATTTACATGGGGGAACCCACTTTAACCTCTTTAAGATCCATAAAACTCCTACAAGAAATTAAGTTGTAACATAAATTCATGTTATGGACAAGGATTCAACATCTTATTGCTTGAAGAAACAAAACCCTTACAAATAATCATAAATAACCCAAGAACTCATTCTTTAGTCTATAATCTTCAAGTATTGAGAGGGAGGATCGTACCTTAAGCCTTCACCACCACCTATTCTTGTATAACCATGATGAATTCAAGCCAAATCCTTGATTTCTTCATCATCCTCAAGGTTTCTCTTCTTCTCTTGCTTCTCTCTTGTTCTCTCTCCAGATTTTTCTTCCTTAGATATTTTCTTAGCTCAAAGGTTGAGTTGAACCACTCCTATAGCATACCTATCTATATATATATATAAGCTTCCACAAATAGGAAGGGCCAAACACGCCCTTACGAATCGCACAAAATTAAATTTCCATTAAACTTCCCAGATGACTCTAAAAATTGTGCTGATCATAAATATGTCCCCTGTTCTGGTTTCTGAAGCCTCTAAGGCCTTCAATTTGCAGTATAAAGTTAACCACCCAAATGTGCATTAACGAATCAGACAAATTGGATTTCCAATTAATTTTCCCAAATAGTTCTAAAAGTTCCCATTAACATACCCAATTACTCAATTTTGATTTCTGAACCCATAAAGGTCGGTAATTTCAATTTTAAATTCGTAACTCAACAAATAATGCTTCAATTCTAATAGATATAATTAAATTAAAACACATCATCTCATAGTTAAATAAAGATGTTTCTTATACGCATTTTGGGGTCATTACACTATCAGAGGGCTATGACCACCATTCTGCATGACATGATCCACAAGGAGGTTGAGGTGTACATGGATTGTCAAGTCCAAAGAACGAGAGGGCCGCTACACCGCTTTGGAGAGATTCTTTCAACGGATCAGGGAATATAGATTGAGGTTAAACCCGTAGCAGTGCACCTTCGGCGTAACGGCAGGAAAAATGTTGGGCTTTCTTATCACACAAAGGGGCATTAAAGTAGATCCTTCCAAAATCAAGGTCATCCTAGAAATGCCACCGCTAAGGACTGAAAAGGAGGTGCAAGGCTTTCTGAGTAAAGTGCAATTCATAAGACGATTTATTTCCAAGTTAACCTTGACTTGTGAACCACTATTTAGTCTCCTAAAGAAAGGGAAGAAATTCTGATGGGATGATCAATGTCAGTTCACCTTTGAACAGGTTAAGTGGTACCTCCAGAATCCGCATTTGTTATCACCGTCAGAGCCGGGGAAGCCTTTGATTCTATACTTGTCAGTAACAGACACGACCATGGGATGCATGCTCGCTCAAGAATTTGAAGGTAGGGTGGAGAAAGCCATCTACTACTTCAGTAAGAAAATGCTAGACTACGAGACCTGCTACACTCCTTTGGAGAAAGCTTGCCTAGCCTGGGTATAGGCTACCATGAAGTTGAGACACTACTTGTTAGCTCACTCTGTAATCCTGGTTTCGAGATTAGATCCTATTAAATATCTCTTTGAGAAACTGGCACTTACGAGTAGGCTGCCTCGTTGGTTGCTTCTTCTCTTCGAATTTGATCTCAAATATGTCACTCATAAGTCAGTTAAGGGAAGAGCTGTAGCGGAGTTCCTAGCAGACCACCCGGTAGAAGGAGATAAGGCAGTGGAATACTTGTTCCCAGATGAAAACATTTTGCAAGTTGAAGAGGAAATTTGGATGATGTACATTGATGGAGCTTCCAATCAGCACGGTTATGGGATAGGTGTGTTGCTGATAGCACCCAACGACTCCCATATACCTTTAGCCTTCAAACTCCAATTCATGGTGTCCAACAGCGAAGTAGAGTATGAAGCGTATTGCTGGTTTAGAAGCTGCCCTGAAACTAGGGGCAACAAGGTTGGATGTCATCGAGGACTCGAACTTAGTTGTTTCTCAAGAAAACGGAGACTGGAAAGTAAAAGAAGAGAAGATGAAGGTTTACCATCAGACCCTGGATATTCTGATTTTACGGTTTGAAAAGCTAACATTCACGCATCTATTGAGAGAGAACAACAGGTTCGCTGATGCTTTAACAACTCTATCTTCTATGGTAGACATCCCACTTAGAGTCCGGATGCGTCCGATTATCATCGAACAGAAATACACGCCGGCTTATGAAACTATTGCCACGATAGATGGAGTTCAAGAAAAAAACCCATGGTATTACGATATTTGGAACTTTTTGGAAAAAGAGGCTTATCCACCAGGGGCAAATACCAAGGACAAACGGGGAATACGGGTAATAGCCGTCCAATTTATCATCTGCGAGGGTAAGCTGTATAAAAGAGGTCAACTGGGAGTGCATAAGTTGTGTATGCACGAAGCGGAATCGAAGCGCCTTATGGAGGCTATCCACGGCGGAGAATGCAGGGCGCATATGAATGGTGTGATGTTAGCCCGGAAGATTCTCAGGCAAGGTTATTACTAGTCCACCATGGAGGAGGATTGTATCGGTTTTGTGCGGCGATGCCACAAATGTCAAATTCATGTCAATCGCATGAATATTCCGCTGTCAAAGCTTTACAACATGACTTCGCCATAGCCTTTCTCAGTCTGGGGAATCGACGTTATCGGTGTTGTCTCGCCAAAAGGGTCGAATGGGCATGAATATATCTTGGTGGCGATTGATTATTGTACAAAGTGGGTGGAAGCTCAATCCTATGCAGTGATGAAGGCATCGCATGTTGCCAAATTTATCAGAAACAATATCATCTATCGATATGGAGTCCTGAACGAGATCATATCAGATAACGGCTCCCACTTCAAGAAAAAGGTGATAGACTTGTTGGACAAATACAATGTGGCTTTTCATAAGTCATCTACATACAGGCCACAGACCAATGGAACTGTTGAAGCCGCCAATAAGAATATCAAGAACATCTTGCAGAAGATGGTTGAGACCTACAAGGACTGGCCAGATAAATTGTCATTCGCACTCTGGGGCTACAGAACTTCGATCCGGACATCTACAGGGGCAACCCCTTATTCTCTCATCTACGGGACGGAAGTCGTTTTGCCAATTGAAATTGAAGTCCCATCGCTGCGAGTTATGGCTGAGTGTCAGATAGCGGAGGTGGACTGGCAATAGAGCAGATTTGAGGAGTTAATGTTGTTTGATGAGAGGAGGCTAAAAGCATTGTATCATGTTCAGGGCTACCAGCACAGAATTGCCAGGGCTTTTAACAAGAAAGTTAAGTCCCGAAATCTCAAGAAGGAAGACATGGTGCTGAAAGACAATCGAGCTCCCATCCATGACCCTAAGGGCAAGTTCAGATCCAATTGGACTGGTCCTTACATCATCAAAGCTATCTGATTGGGTGGAGCAGTTATTCTCATGGATTTAGATGGCCTGGAATTTTCGCAGCCGATCAATATGGACAAGTTGAAGAAATACTACCCCTGAGAGGCTCGCTAGGCCAAAAACCCGAAAAGGGTGACCTAGGCAAAAGTTAGAGCACGAAAAATTAGAAACAAAGAAAAACTGAGCTCGCAAGGTTGAAAATCCTAAAGGGTGACTTTGGCAAAAGTTAGAGCGCAAAAGGAGAGAGTTAATACTCGAAGGAACCTAAACTGAACTACATAAGGCCTGATTTCCATCTTTGGGATGCATAGACAACTTCATCCTAAAGTTCAGCCATAACCATCTCCAACTCAACTGTCCTGTCCATGTATTTGATCAGGTCATCTTTGTCAAGTATCTGAGAGCTTGGTTGTGATATTCAGTTCGGGCAGAAGAGCTGGTATATTCAATCAGGGGCAGTTATGATCTTTTGATTTGGGGTTGTACTTCTTGAGGATCGATTCTGCGCGTGTCAGGTGGTGATCATTTTCGAAAATGGTTTTGAAAAGTTTTAATACAAGTTGATGTCTCTTAAATTTTACCTTTTACAACTTAGACCATTTTTGGACCAAAAGGAAAAAATTTAGTGCTCACAACTTTAATTCCATCGATTTCAACATAAAGTTCTCCAACTCTCTGATACAAATTAAAGTTGTTTTTACATCATAAAACTTGAAAAGAAAGGTCACAGCAATAAACTAGGGGCATAGGTGAGTCAAGTGCTCCTGTGTCCTCTGCTCGCGCTTGGGGAAGCTTCTGTAGCCAAAGTTGGCCCGACTTGTGCCTCATCTTTGAGCCAAGCCAAGCACTCACCAGAAAGGGCATAACTGAAACTAGGGCAGGGGCTAGAAGCTCTCTCATCCTCCAAGCAGCGAGGTACCTAGCTAGGTGTGGACCACGAATCGGGAATGAAGTTGGGTATTCTACCCCCTCCTCTAGGCAGGTCTGATCATGTCCAAACTGGCGTCTGAACTGAAAGGGAAAGTAGAACACGCAGTGCGTGAGGCCAATCAACTATATGTCAGGCTGTCGAGTCATGCTGTAACTCATTTCAGTCAGATCGAGCCAAGGGCAACGCCAAGCTATGTCAGTTGCAGACCTGATGCACATCCAGTTGCACCACTAACCCTCATTAGAAAATTTCACTAGTTGTTGGCGAAAGAAATAAGCTCGAGCTGAATACTCAGAGCAAGGGTCCATCACCTTCAGCTTATCCATGAGCCATACTTGGGAAGGGATGAAAAATAAGAGAGATTAAAGAATAGAGAGATGTGTGTGGAGAGAAAAGTAAAGAAAGGGCTTTGAGAGAAAATAGAGCATAAGTGCGAGTGATATGTGAGGCATATGTCAGAAAGGATGGGAAACAATACCTGGAGCAGTAGTGGACTCCCCACAAATCTGGTGGTCTCTCACCGATGAAAAGCATCTAAACCCATCAGGGTCTTAGCCAAGGCCAAACGATGCAGCATTACCCTCTTTCAAGCGTTGGGCCACCTCAATCAACTTGATGTTGGCTCCACCGTAACTAGGGGCAAGAAGGAAATGCGCAAGCATACATAAACAAAGGGCATATTGACGAAAGCCTCGCCAAAAGAGGATGCCTCTATCTCTGATGTTAGAAAATCAGTGAACCAAGCCGGGTATATCCAACTCCCAGTCATGAGCCAAAGATCGAGCTTCGTGCAAAGTAAGCCCACACATCCATCCCAGGGCTAGGGCATGGCCAAAATCGGGCTGAGGTATGATTTCCTCCTCGCGCCGGGATTCCATTAGTGCCTGAAATTCGTCGAGGGTTGGACATATTTCCTATGCTTCGAAGTGAAAGACATGCGTAATCGGGTCCTAGCATCGGACCGCGGCATGGAGGAACAAAAAACAAAGTGGAGTACGGCCCAACAAAAAAAACGCATTTATGCTGAAACCCTAAATATTTACCTTTTCCATGCCATCTAAAGTGGCTATCTAATCCGTGAGCTTCTCAGCAAGAAATGTCTCAATTTGTGGAAGAAACAACAACTAAAATGAGGTTCTGGAGAAGAAATCACAAAGGAGGACCTTTTGTAGAAGATAGGGCTATAAGTGGATGCCAGCTGTTAGCTTTCTGGTGGTTCTTCACATTAGTGGTCGGCAGGCCACTAATTGTGGCCGGTCGTCCACTTTTTCTGGCCTGCTGTCCACCAGTGGTGGCCGGCCGTCCACTTATGGGCCAAGCGGTTTTGGCAGTCTAGTTTTGTCTTGATCTTTGTGTTTTGAGGTCTTGTTTTGAGTCTTTTGGTTTTAGCAAGTGTGTACATCTGTGTTTGAGTTGTTTTTACTTTACTTATCGAGTTGTATTTATTATTTTAGTCGTTGGTTGCCTCATTACCTTATTAAAAACACTGTGCCAATACAAGTTTTGATTTTTTTTTTTTTTTGGTTTCTAAGTCAACTCTATTTCCATTTCATGCAAATATGGTTCTCATGATGCAAAAACAAAAACACTTTTCATAAAAACTGCAAGGTTTTATTCTGACCATGGTTTTTACAAAAGGGAGTACAAATTTCAAAAGAAAAAGTAAAACCTATCTGTAGCTATACATGTGCTAAGCTACCAAACAAAAAGAAACTAAGCAAAAAGTACAAAAATCGGCGCCAGTCATCTCAAGCTCAAGAGGCCCTCTTCATCCTCTTCCTCGGAGAGGACTCAGGGGCACTGTCTCCATCAGCACCGCTATCAGAATCAAACTCTGAGCTAGAGTTGGTCTCATCATCTCCACTCCCTGTCTCAGAGCTAGCCTCGATGTCATCTCCATTCCCGGACCCCGAGCCAGTATCATCACCCCCGCTCTCAGATGACTCCGAATGTCGACTCGCTGCCTCCTCAGAGTCGTTGGTCTTGGCATCATCATCACTCAAAACAGGCTCCTAGGGACTGCTTCAAACTCAAATACCCCTATCCCTGCCTCGACTGCGGCACACATCTCGGCCACGTGTTGGGGACTGTCTTTCTCTCCTCTCTGTTGCTGCTGCTGCTGCTGCCACTGGTGCCCTTGGTATAGATGGAATCTGGTAAAACAATTGTCAACATATTAGCTACAGTGTGTGTATCAAATACAGGCATAGTATGCCGAATGAGCGTTATGCAGAAACCAGATACAGTATGAGTACAGTGTGCCAATACAGTGTATCAATGCAATTTGGGGAACACTATAGTGGAAGTGCCAATGTATCAGTGCGAATATGATAGTTTGGTGCACAACATAGTTAGTAGTAAAATGCATGCTGAAATAGAGGAAACTATCTGAATACCGTGGAGACCAAATAGTGTCTCTCTCCTCTGCACCATGCCAATCAGAGAAGCAACTAGCTCGAGGAGGCTCTCTGTATACTCTGTGGGTGCCTGCAAGTGCATTTGAATGATCAATATTTAGAATAATCAATATCTAAAATGGAAAGTATGGAGTGCAAATTGTAATGTGTGGTCTTTGCCTGAGTTGCGCCTCGAGCTTTGACATACCCGTGCCCTACCTCTGCCGGCTTGATTGGAATCTGGTAGGCTATCCCGGTCGGCTGCCAACATGTAAGCACAATGGAAATCTCTGGCCAACCGGTAATCTGCCCAATGAGAGGGGCCCCTCTGGTATCGGCCCTAGTCTTCTAGTATCGGCCCTGGTCACCTGAGTCGCCTCACACACCACAGGAGCACCTATTGCCTCACCCGTGCGAGCACCTATCAAGGGGGGCATAAGATGAGTCTGGATGAACGTCGCGTAGTCGCCCCCCACTTTGAAGAAGTTAGCATCTAGGCCCACCATGAACTGGATAATCACCTCAACTGGGAGGCTATCTGTTGTCCTCATGGACGCTGGGGGTCGCATGGGAACAACCGGATTGGGCGAGCCTACGGTCTGGCATACAAACCGCTCACTCAAGAACCAAGCCCAGCAAACTGGGCCCTCCAACAAAATCTGGAATCGGGATGAGGCCCAAGCCCCGGCGTACTGGTCCCTCACACTAGCCGGCATCGTCACCCAAGGCCGCCATGTAATCTGCAAACAAACAATGTACAGATTGTTAGTTGTCGTCAATTGTTGAAGTATGAATCAGAACAGCAGCAAAAATGACTGTGAGTTTCGGATTACCTCGTTGGCAACCACCGTGTCGAAGTATTAGCAGTAGAAGGTAAAGGTGATGTCATCGCGGCTCCAGCGCTAGCACCAGCTGTCGTATCGTCGTGAGTACAACACTACGGGGGGATCTCATCTACAACTCTGGAGCCAGGGCTGGAAAATAGGCTGTCATGACCCGAACCCTCCCCTATGGGTTAAGGACATAATCGGCCAGTAATCAAGGGATTACCTACGGCCTCAAACCAAACAAGACATATCTCATCAAAGTAAAGGGTCCAACGGAAGCAAATTTAAAACTTTTGTCCATAGAGTTGTGCTTACATGGCACATCATAACGATCCATATATATAACTATTAATAACTCACATCAAAGGGATAATAACACAAAGTTCTGTACATACAGGATCATTCAAGTCTAAGTCAGTCAAACCCAAAGTTTATATACAAAAGTAATCCAATGTTTTCGCCGATATAACAAAACTATATCAAAAGAACAAAAGAGGCGAAGACAAGTCTTATACGTGAGACGTTTGGGCTGACTCTTCAAAACCTTGACTGTTTCTTACATATTTCACCGAGGCTGGGTTTGGACATCCCTTGGCTCACCTACATACACATAAATGAGCGTGAGTGAAAGCCCAGTGAATAATATCAAATAAAGAAGGTACACGAATCAGATTCACATATATCAAACAGCCTTGGACCCATTTAGTATTGTATTTCATGCATTATTTAGTACATTAGGCGATTCAAGCCCGAACATATCAAACGCCCTCTGGTCCACTACGTCCTTAACAGATGGCCTCAAGCCTAAATCATTGATCTCCAACGGCCTTTGGCTCAATAGTCCATGTCAAACGGCCTTTGGCCCAATCATTCATATCAAACGGTGTCCAACGGCCATTGGCCCAATCATTCATGTCAAACGGTGTCCGACGGCCTTTGGCCCAATCATTCATGTCAAACGGCCTTTGGCCCAATCATTCATATCAAACGGTGTCCGACGGCCTTTGGCCCAATCATTCATGTCAAACGGCCTTTGGCCCAGTCAATTGTATCCAACGGCCTTTGGCCCAACCATATGGCATAACAAATATTTGTCCACAATTCAATTTAACAAACTTATAAGACTAATATGGAAATAAGCATTTGGACAAATAACATACTTCAAATATCTTTACTAAGATATTACTCACAGTGATCTGCTGGAAGATTTGCTCTTGAGCTTGACCCTATACAATACATAACACATATATGGGTCACAAATGATTCAATTCGTTCTTAATTCATACATCCCTATTAGGCTTCATTCTTATCCCTTTTAATTCATTTATAATGCTTAATGCATGCCTAAGGGTGCTTAGAAGTGGAAGAGAACGGAAAACAAAACTCAATTCAACTTTACAAAATTTCTGAAATAGGGTTCCCAGCTCGAGCGTAGGTTTCCCCGCTCGAGCGGACCCCCTTTTGTCTGCAAAAGTACTGGTTGCCTCATATTTACGCTCGAGCGTGACTTCGGACACTTGAGCTGAGGGTCGACATATGAGACTCACGCTCGAGCGTGAATATCCCCGCTCGAGCGGACATCAATGTCTGCAAAAATTCTGGGAGCTCACATTTCACGCCCGAGCGGCGGTTCCCCCGCTCGAGCAGACTTCATGAATTTTGGGTTTTCCAGAATTGTTCTTGAAGCTCAAACTCGACCTTCAAATGTCCAAAACTCATGATTTTGGGTCAAAACATGTAAATACATTATACCACATGAAAATATAAGTGTATGGGACCGGATTGTTCAAAATCACAATCTAATTCTCAAATAAATCCTCATTTCTTTTGTATGATCAAACCCATGCATTCAAACTTCATCCAAAATTCATATCTCTACCAATTCAACATGCATGTTAGTCTTTGACCCCAATTCCATTTCAAATAGCACCAATGATGCGTATAACCATGAAAATCAACAAAACTACGCTTACATGTATGCTTTAATACTTATATTCCCATATTCAACTTGATACATGCTTGATTATGCAAAAACATGGTAATTCTATACATGCATGTGCATATTAACTTCAAATTCATCAATTATAACACAATTCTTGTTCTTGGTCACCTATTCTTTTTGACATCATATGGTTACAAACTCAAACCCATGAATTAAGGGTTGGTTACTCACCTAGCAGCTTCAATTCTTGAGTGTGGCTTCCAAATTCACAAATCTTGAGCCAAAATGCACAAAGATGTCTTCTCTCTCTCTCTCAAAGTCAGTTCTCTCTCTCTCTAGAGAGCTAATCTCAGCCAAAATGAATTCAAGAGGAGGAATTAAGTGTAATAAGGCCCTTATATATGTGTGCCTAATCAAATTTGAACCTAATTATTTCATTTCGAATAAGTTTCCACTTAAATTTCACCATAGGCTCTAAAAATTATGCCAATCACAATGGCGTAGTCAATTTCGGTTTCTGTGGCCGATAAGGCCTTCAATGTAAATTCCAAAGCAGGAAGTCAAACAAATTTTCCTACGGTGAGTAGATGGAATTTCTAAACCGCATATATTCATATAAACAGCACTCAAAATCATGTTAAACACATAATCACATTCGTAATTAAGATTAATTAGCATAATGTAGACCGCCCGAAACTCTGCTCCGCGCACGACGCCGCGAATCGTTGTTCTTAGCTACTACAGTTTGGACTCATGTCACGGTTCTGAATCTAATCTCACAAAGTGCAATGTGAGACTGATAAATTACCAAAGAGTCCAAATCCGGCAAATCGTTTTGGAAAACTGATTTTTATCAAGAAGTGCCAAACATGGACTGCTTTTCCAGATACAGAGTCGCCACCTAAATGTTTTATTTTGAGAAATTTAGGAAACCCTGACTCGTGCCTAAGGCCACGTGTCTGTCATCACCAAAGTTGCCTCGGCTCGGGAACTTGGGTACAAGAGGGGAAGGTCATTCAATGAGCACTCCCGCTTGCCCGATCAAAGATCGGCCTTTACTAACATGATATGTTGTTTTTGAAAACACATGCGTTCTTATTCCGGTTTATTAGCTAACTTACTATATGACGCACACAGCATACAAATATAGACTCAATCACGCGGATTGGAACAAAACAACTCATGTTTGTTTTTTAAAGTGGTTTGAAAGTGCTACTCGCAAGTAGGCTAAGACGTGGATTTGCCACCCTCAAGTGGGCTTAAAAAAACATGATTTTGCCACTTCAAGTGGGCTTAAAACACAAAATCATCGAGTTGTTCCAATCTAGGCAATCAAGCCTTCACCCACAGGCATTCAAGCAGTTATAGCAGTTAAGCACATAGCCTCATGGCAAGCATGCTATCATGGCAGTCATGCTATCATGGCAGTCACTTACACACATGCAAGGATGTTAAAGCATAAATACTCACAGTGTACTCCGAGCCTAAAAAGAAGCTAGTTAGTAATCAATGCATGATCCTAGCTATGTTTGAAATGCCTAATGCAACACATGCAAAGTGCAACTAAAATAGGCTCTGCTATTCTAAGATGGCATATGAATGCAACTTGATAACATGTATTCAAATTGGTATTGAAATACAATGCAATTAGTATGATGCGCCGAGCTCGGTGCATGCAAGACAGATGAATGGATGCAAACATGCGAGCATAAGTATGCTAATTGAAACATGCCCTAAAACTAACCATCGAAAGCTAGTAAATAAAAGGGAGAAAGAAATGGGGGTTGGAAAACATGCATCACACACACGCATGCTTATTACAACAGTTGGCCCTCTCGACGGAGGGTCCGAATAATAAGCTAACTAGCTACGCTAAGCTAATTAAACTAATTATTACAAATCAACTAATTAACTAACTTAGCTAATTAATTATTACAAAACTTTAACTAATTAATCAAATTAATTAAATTAAAAAACCAACTAAGTAAGAAACTGAAATAGGCTGCCACAACTCTGCCTCGGAATGATGAATGATGCATGCTCGGTCGGCTTCGCTTGGAAATCCACTGCCGTGCCTCATGTTGCCTCTGTTTGCCCTGTTTTGGACTTCTGAAAACTGTGCCAACCTCCAAGATACTTCTGATCCACCTTGTGGACGTGCTAAGAGGTGGTCGGCCAAGAGGAAAGGCCATCGGCCAAAGAAAATGGTCATCGGTCAAATTTGAGGCTATCGGCCAATTATTGATGGCCGATCGGCAGACAAAGTGGTCGATCAGCCACTGCTTCCTGTAAACTTCTCCTTCTGCTGCAACAAAGCACTAACAGAGGCAAGGTAGTGTATTTACAAGAAAATGTGTGTGCGACCATACTCCTTATCATGTTCAAAGCTCAAAGGAGTGTAGTACTCGACTCTCGAGTCATCAATCACGCATCTCAATGCATGATGGCCAAAGAGGCCGAGTTGCACAAATCAATGTGAAATGAATGCACACAAATAACACATAAGACTCCATGAACCTCCACCTTATCATGCATGATCAAAGGTGTCGGCGACCTAAGGAATGAGGTGCGTTTCATCACTTCAAGTATGAAACGCGCCTCGTTCCCCGTGTTTGGATCAACATCCGGCCCAAACACAATGTAATGCAATAAACATGCAAAGATAATGCAACATGCAACATGCAAACAAAATGAAAATGCAATAACAATATGCAAGCAACATGAGCATGCAACAACATGCAATGCACCAAGCATGCAACAACATGTAATGCACCAAGTATGCAACAATATGCAATACCACAAGCATGCAACGACAACGCAATGGCAAGGGCCATGAAATGCAACACTTGAAGAACCAAACCAACCACAAATAAGCTTCATGCATGCCAAAGCAATGGCCAAAGTATGCTGAAAATGGAGTCCAAAAGTACATGCAAACATGCATGCCAATTGGTTCACAAACAAAGCATGGAGGCATCAACTCTCAAGCACATTGAAGGAGTATAAAATGTGAGAGTGTGGCAGTGAAATAGGCTCTAAAATCACATTCCAACGGATGCTAAATCATGCACACATGACCAACAAAGCATGCTAGTGGGCTTAAAGCTTAAGGCTTGCCAAGGGACTTACACCATGGCCATAACAAGCAAGCCCCAAAGGGCCAAGGTGACTCAAAACAGTCCCAAGGCAGGCCAAATCAAGGCTAGAAACATGCTTGAATAGGGCTAACTCATGCTAGAATGGAAGGCACAAAAACATGACGCATACAAGGCCAATGAAGAGGATTACACTACACCCACCAAACCCAAGCATGAGATGACTTCACCCGCTAAAATTAGAGTTATGGCATGTCAAAATAGGACCAAAAACCCACTGATATGGCATTCCAAAAGCTTAGGCAATAAGGCATGCATATAGACTCATACTTAAGGCATAAAGCATGACTCACCAAAAGCTTAGAAATAGTGAAGCATGAGAGAGTATGGCTACACTATACATACTGAAATCATGGTTCAAATGAGACCAAAGCATGCAAACACCTCAAGTAAGCCATACTAAAGGCCATGAAGTTCAAAGCTAACAAGCAAGAATGCACTATGGCTATACAAAGCATGACATGCATGACCAAAACAACATGAATCAGAGCTTAAGCATGCTAAAACATGAACAAAAGCTTCCTTGAGTAGAGCCAAAAGCATGCTACAAAGATGATCAAAAGCATGATGCATGTTAAGGCAATAGAGAGGATTGCACTACAAGTATATTAAGCATGCAACAAGTGATCAAGCCAACCCAAAACAGTGCTATATCATGGAAAAACAAAGCCTAAGACATGCTGAAATGGAGCCACAAAGAGGTCTAAAAACATGCCAAGTTGGTGAGCCATCAACACAAGCATTCAAGAGAAGAGGAGGGGGGACAACCCCCTCCTATTTAAGGCTTCAAAAGATACTTTCTATCACTGAAAATCTACTGGATTTCAGTGGCTAAAAGGGCAAAATGAGATGATCTCGAAGGCCTAAAGAGGTGGCTCAAAACAAGGCCAAACAAGGCTCTAAAGGGGGTAAACTACCCCCAACACCAAAGGGGCCTTAAACAAACATGTTAAGCACTTCAAAACAAGACTATTTTCAATTGAAAACAAGGCCTAAAACAGTATGCTAATGGGGCCAAAAGCTTAAGCAAAACAAGGCTTAAAAGGGGTAACAACTCACCCTTGAAAAACCCTCTTTAGAACAGCAACTTCTGAGCCAAAGAAACAAGCTTTGAGAGTCCAAACAAGGTCCTCTAGTACCTCAGCAACAAAGCAAAGGTGCTCTACTAGGTGTTGTAGTGCAAAAATGAAGACAAAACACCCTTTAAGGCACAAACTCACACAAATATAGAGAGAGAGCAAGAAATATAGAGAGAGATATATATATATATATCTTGAATCAATTTTTAGAACCTCTGGAAAGGGAGAGGGGTCTCCCTTCTTATAGAAATTCAATTCCTAAGCTTGTTGAGCAAGCTAAGGACTTGAATCAATCCCTCCATACACGTGTATGGAGGATGAAAACTGTGCTCACCAGTTGTCACAGCTGGCATGAAAATATCTGAAAAAGCAGATAGAAAGGTCTCGGCCAGAAAATATGGCCGATCGACCAAAAAGAGTGCCGATCGGCCATCACTTATGGCCGATGGCAAGGAAACAAGGCCGACAAGCACAAGGCTTGGCCGATGGGTTGTAGTGATGGCCAACAAGCCACCCTCTTCCCTCAGAAGCAAAACCACAAGTCCTTGTTCCACAACCAAGCACAAAACAGACAAGTTGAGAGATCCTAAGGCAAGGCTCGCGGCCGAGACCTTCGGGAACTCAAAACAAACACGAGCATGGATAATCATCGAGTGTTCAAACGATGATGTCCAAGTCTTGAGGACGGTCAAAAATGGGGTGTCTACACATAATACGGAGCAGGGTTATCACAGTCTTCCCCCTTTTAGGAAGTTTGGTCCTCCAAACTTATTTTACCTTTGTTGGGAAACAAATGTGGATAGCGTAGTCGCATTTCATCCTCTTTTTCCCATGTGGCATCCGTCCTATAGTGTTCTTTCCATTCCACTTTCACCATTGGGATGGACTTGCTTCTCAATTGTTTCACTTGCCGGTCAATGATTCGTTCCGGCCATTCGGCGTACTCCATATTTTCATCAAGAGCTACCCGGTGATAATCAATCACATGAAATGGATCTCAAAGATAACCCCTCAACATTGATACATGAAACACATTATGGATTTGTTCGAATCCCGGTGGCGAAGCAACTCGATAAACAACTGGACCAAGCTTTTCCAGAATTTGAAACGGCCAAATGTAACGAGGCAACAACTTACCCTTCTTTCCAAACCTGACTTGGCCTTTCATCGGAGTCACACGGATAAACACATGGTCACCAACCTCATACTCGAGAGGTCTTCTTCGAACATCTGTATAATTCTTTTGTCGGTCCTGAGCTATTTTTAGCCTTTGCTGAATAGTTTTGATCTTCTTAGAAGTGTCTTGCACAATTTCAGTCCCAAGAAGAGCTCTATCCCCGACTTCTGTCCAACAAATTGGTGATCTACACCTTCTACCCTACAAAGCCTCGTATGGTGCCATACCAATGCTGGAGTGGAAGCTGCTATTGTATGCAAACTCTGCAAGTGGCAAATAATCTTCCCAACTCCCTTGAAAATCCAAGGCACACATCCTTAGCATATCTTCCAAAGTTTGTATTGTTCGTTCTGATTGTCCGTCTGTTTGTGGGTGGAATACGGTACTAAACCTCAATTCTGTCCCCATAGCCCTTTGCAAACTTTTCCACAATCTAGACACAAATTTCGGATCTCTATCCGAGACAATAGATACCGGAACTCCGTGTAAACGAACAATCTCATCAACATGTATAGTAGCCAGTCTATAAGCATCAAATGTAGTTCTAACAGGTAGAAAATGTGCAGATTTAGTCAGTCTATCAACTACAACCCAAATAGAATCCATACCTCGAGGAGTCTGAGGTAGACCAACAACAAAATCCATAGTCACATGTTCCCACTTCCATTCAGAAATAGGGAGAGGTTGAAGTAGACCGCCTGGTTTCTGATATTCAGCTTTAACTTGCTGGCATTGAATGCATTGAGGCACATATTTTGCAATTTCTCTCTTCATTTTGGGCCACCGATAACTTTGTTTCAAATCCCGATACATTTTGTTATTTCCCAGATGCATAGCAAATACTGACTTATGAGCTTCATCAAGAACTCTTCTCTTTAACTCGGGAATGTTCGGAATACACAATCTATCTTGGAATTTCAGCACCCCATTTATCACACTATATCCCGGTCTCGGATTCATTTCAAATTCATCAACTATCTTTTTAAGGAATTCATCCTTCTTCTATTTCTGTTTAATCTCCTCAAAGATTGTTGGTTCGGCTGTAATAGTGGCTATCAATCCGCCCTGTTCGCATAATACCACTTCAATCTCAAACTTCTCGAAATCTTGCAAGATCTCTTTCTGTTCAGTAAGCAAACAAGCCAAATTCCCCATCGATTTTCTGCTCAAGGAATCAGCAACTATATTGGCTTTCCCGGGGTGATACTAGATTTCAAGATCATAGTCTTTTATCAATTCAAGCATCTCCTCTGTCGCATGTTCAACTCCTTCTGTGTAAAGAAGTATTTCAGACTTTTGTGATCCGTGTAGACTTCACACTTTGCCCCATACAAATAATGCCGCTAGATTTTCAAAGCGAATACAACTGCGGCCAATTCTAAATCATGTGTTAGGTAGTTTTTCTCATGTGGTCTCAATTGTCGGGAGGCATAAGCAATTACTCGCCCATTCTGCATTAACACACAACCCAAACCTTTATAAGATGCATCACTGAAAATCACAAAATTTTTCGTACCTGTGGGCAATGTCAATACTGGTGCAGTAGTCAATCTCGTTTTTAGTTCATGAAAGGTAGTTTCCCTTTCGTCATCCCATTCAAACGGTTGCCCTTTGCGTGTCAGTTGGGTAAGAGGCATAGCTATTTTCGAAAAGTCTTTCACAAACCTCCTGTAGTACTCACAGCTAGGCCCATAAAACTGCGGACCTCCGTTACATTTGTCGGTGTAGGCCAATTCACAATTGTCTCTATTTTCTATGGGTCCACTGAAATCCCCTCTTTGTTAATAACATGCCCTAAGAAAATAACTTCATCTAACCAAAACTCACATTTCTTTAGTTTAGCAAATAATTTATTTTCTCTAAGTGTTTGCAGGACAGTCCTCAAATGATGTTCATGTTCAAGTCTATTCTTTGAATATATCAGGATATCATCAATAAATACCACAACAAATTCATCAAGGTAGGTCTTAAAATTTTGGTTCATTAGGTCCACGAAAGCTGCAGGAGCATTAGTCACCCAAAATGGCATAACAAGAAATTCATAATGGCCATACCTTGGTCGAAACGCAGTTTTCTCAACATCCTCTGCTTTTACCTTCAACTGGTGGTATCCGGATCTCAAATCAATTTTGGAAAACACTTGTGATCCCTGCAACTGGTCAAACAGGTCGTCAATACGAGGTAAGGGATATTTATTCTTTATTGTTACCTTGTTTAGTTCTCGATAGTCAATACACAAGCACAAGGTTCCATCCTTCTTTTTCACAAATAACACCGGTGCACCCTATGGTGAAGTACTAGGTCGGATAAACCCTTCGTCAAGTAGGTCCTATAACTGTTCTTTCAATTCTTTCATTTCAACAGTAGCCATTCTGTAGGGAGTTTTAGAAATAGGCTGAGTGCCTGGCACAATTTCAATAGTCAACTCTATCTCCCTATCCACTAATTCCCCTGGCATATCATCTGGAAGCACATCTGGGAATTCGCTAACAATAGGGATACTACTCAATTCAACATTCACAATTTGTTCAGACAACACATAACACAAATAACCTTGGCACCCCTGTAACGCCCTCAAAAAAAAAACCCATTAAACTTAAAACAAGGCATGCATTATTAAAAGAAAACATTTTATTATTTCAATCATCAGAGTCTTACGAAATAAAATACCATAGCAAATGCCCTACGGGCTTACACCTTGCCAAGCCAACACTTGGACACAATTCACTGAGTTCTAACTCAAAACAGATAAAGCCCTAGGCTTGAAAGATTACATTATTCAAATAAAAATAAATAAACAAATCTTCAAGTCCAATCCTCACAAGCTAAGTCCTTAGAGGGAGTGAACCACCTGAACCTAAAAAATAAAGTTCCCATATAGGGTGAGCCACAGCCCAGTAGAGAAATACTAAACCAAGCATAAGAATTAACTAAAGTATTAGCATCTGATACATGGTTAACACACTATAATCAAGTTACAATATTCATGACACGAATGTCTACACTGCCTATGACACATTGTCTATGGCACATTTTACTTTTCACTTATGGCTCAGAACCTGGCCAAATAACTCAACAGGGTTTCATCTTTTATTACCATTACTTCCAATTCAACAGGAATAACAATTTAAGTTAGACCTAATCATAACAAATACACATGTTGGTATTGTATCAATCATAATCAATTCACTTCCATATTTCCCAACTGATACACATTTTAGTGATGTATCATATCAACAATAAATAGGCATATATCTATTAATCAATAAGCACACATAAGAGTGATGCTACTGGAGTCCATCCCCTATCTTCTCCCAATAAATCCGGTTTAGAGGTCCATCCCCTATCTTCCCCTAAACCGTGGAGTTCATCCCCTATCTCCTCCAAAACCCATGCATATGCAATGAAACACACAATTGCCATATACAACACGTAATTAATACACAAATGTTCTGTATTAACTCAACAGTCAAACAATTGACTCAATTCCAGTTATACCTAAGCCGCATGCAAGGTCTACAACAATCAATGGCTATCCTCCACCGATAGCCCAAAACAGTTATTTCTAAACAAGAAATAAATACATCAATGAATGTAAATTTAACATTCCCAATTCCATGAATTAAACCAAATTCCACATTATTCCTTTAAATTAATTATACAAATTAATCTAAACCAAAACCCTAAGGTTTCTCCCAAAATTACCAAACTACCCCCACATACCAAAATTACCAAACTACCCCCCACATACCAAAATACTAACACTTAAGATTAAAGCGTATAAATGGAGTAGGAAATCCCTACCTCGAATATATAACTCAGAAAGAAGAAGAAGGAGATGATGCCCAAACTTCAAAGTGCTCCAAACCACGAATTTCTCAGATTAAATGAAAGCCCTCACTCCCCTCTATCTTATTTGTAAAGCAACTAGGGCAAAAACCCACCCTAACTAGATCAAACCTAGGAGAGAAGGTGTTTAGAGAAAGAGAGAATTCGGAAATTAGGGTTTTTGGATCAAAAGGGGCTGAAAAACTGTTTTAAAATACGCTGCTGCGTATTTATACCTGATAGGCTCGCTCGAGCGAAGACCTGGTCGCTCGAGCGACCAGACACAGAAAATCATCGCTCGAGCGAAGAAAAGCTCGCTCGAGCCAAAAACTCGATGCTTCAGGTCTGCAACCCAGAAGCTCGC
Source organism: Camellia japonica (assembly GCA_030407325.1). Taxonomy (NCBI): domain Eukaryota; kingdom Viridiplantae; phylum Streptophyta; class Magnoliopsida; order Ericales; family Theaceae; genus Camellia; species Camellia japonica. The sequence goes on along the minus strand of JAPPVO010000017.1, from coordinate 98,659,510 downwards.
TCGAGCGACCGAAGGCTCGCTCGAGCGAAGAACTCGAAAACATACACCTCGCTCGCTCGAGCGAAAGAAGCTCGCTCGAGCCAAGAAACACATCTCTCAGGTCTAAGTACTGGACGCAAAGCTCGCTCGAGCCAAGGAACTCTCGCTCGAGCGAAGAATCAAAAACAAAGACCTCGCTCGAGCGAAGAAAAGCTCGCTCGAGCGACCAAGCAGAAAACTGGACATCAACACTTGGTTTCTAAACCCAACCAACCTGTAATCAACCTGCCCAAAACATCCTATAACTCACAACTGAAGAATTAAAGGACAACAACAACAATAATACAACAATATAATCTACGGAACATAAGTCCGGATACAATAATCAAATGGGAAAAGACCGGGGTCGTTATAACCTCCCCCCCTTAAAAGAATTTCGTCCCCGAAATTAAGCATAAGTTTGTGAAAACAAGTTTTTTCTCAATTCCCAATGATATCAGAAAGCAATAAACAACATCTTGACCCAATACCGGTCACTCCATCTCTAATCAAGAGGCATCTCACAATATGTATAAATCAACATATATTCAACTTGCATCAATATTATGCATTAATCTTTTCAATGTTAACAATTTCCATATCATATTCAATCTCATGATATAATTAACACATTCATTATATAAATGTTGTACTCCACTTCCATTAAAAAGGCAAGTTTCAAAATGTTAACATTAAACCAAAACATTCTCAATGTTTTCCCAACTTAAGACATATATATATAAAGTTCTTAAGTTCAACAATATTGTAAAATCAAAATACAAGATTACAAATCAACAAACAAGTCCGGATATTTCTCACGGACTTCCAACTCACGTTCCCAAGTGGCCTCCTCCACTCCGTGATGCTTCCACAAAACTTTCACCAAAGGGATGGTCTTGCCACGCAAAACTTGATCCCGCCTATCCAAAACCCGTACCGGTCTCTCCTCATACGAGACATCCTCATCGACAACTAAATCAGTCCAATCCAGTACATGTGACGGATCTGGCTCATACTTCCGAAGCATACTCACATGAAACACGTCATGAACTCCGGACAACTGCGGTGGCAAAGCTAAACGATAAGCAGCCTCGCCAATCCTCTCAAGGATCTCAAAAGGCCCAATAAACCGAGGGGACAACTTCCCGCTCTTCCCAAACCTCATCAAACCTCGTTTGGGTGATATCTTCAGAAAGACATGATCACCCACCTCAAACAGTAAAGGTCTCCTCCTACGGTCGGCATAAGATTTCTGACGACTCTGGGCTGTAACAAGCCTCTTACGGATAAGCTCAACCTTCTCCGTCGTTTCCCTCACCAACTCCGGACCCAACAAAGGTGCATCACCCACCTCGGCCCAACAAACTGGAGATCTACACGGTCGGCCATACAAGGCCTCAAACGGTGCCATACCGATACTAGACTGAAAACTGTTGTTGTAGGCAAACTCCACTAATGGTAAGTGCCTCTCCCACGACCCACTAAAGTCGAGAACACAACCCCGAAGCATATCCTCAAGGATCTGAATAGTACGCTCGGACTGCCCGTCAGTCTGAGGATGATAAGCCGTGCTAAGGGTCAACTTAGTGCCTAAAGCACTCTGCAAACTCTGCCACAACCTGGCAGTAAAACGAGGATCTCTATCTGAGACGATCGTCACTGGGACCCCGTGCAACCTCACTATGTCCCGGATATACAAGTCGGCAAGATGATCTACGAATCTCTAACACGCATCGGAATGAAGTGCGCTGACTTCGTCAACCGGTCTACCACCACCCAAATAGCATCACTACCCCGCTGAGTCCTCGGAAGACCCACAACGAAGTCCATAGTGACATGCTCCCACTTCCACTCGGCAATAGGCAAGGGTTGCAACAAAACCCGCTGGCCTCTGATGCTCGGCCTTCACTTGCTGACAAGTAAGGCACCTAGATACGAAAGCTGCCACATCTCTCTTCATACCCCGCCACCAGAACTGGCGACCCAAATCCCGATACATCTTAGTACCTCCCGGATGCACCGCAAGGCGCGAATGATGAAACTCTCGGAGTACCTCCTCTCGGCAAGACTCCGGCACAAACAAACGGTCTCGGTATCTCACACTTAGGTCGGGATACACCGTCAAACCCTTTTCAACCTTCCCATTAGAAATCTTCTCTCGAAGAGATTCTACCTCAAGATCACCCCTCTGAGCCTCTAACACTCGAGTCACAAGTGTAGGCTGTGCAACAACAGAAAACAAGGCCGCAGCCTCTACGGATTCGCCCAGATGCAAATCAAACTCCCCAACTGTACCCAACATCTCCCACTCCCGGATGGCTATACTAGCTAAGTCACCAACAGATTTCCTACTAAGGGCATCGGCCACGACATTGGCCTTCCCCGGATGATAGTGCAACTCGAAGTCATAATCCTCAATGAACTCCATCCACCTCCTCTGCCTCAAATTCAAGTCTTTCTGTGTAAACAGATATTTCAGACTCTTATGATCCGAGAATACCTCGAACCTCTCACCATAAAGATAATGCCTCCAAATCTTCAAGGCAAATATCACAGCTGCTAACTCTAAATCATGCGTAGGGTAATTCTTCTCATGAATTTTCAACTGACGTGAGCCATAGGCAACCACTTTCCCCTCTTGCATCAACACACAACCCAGACCCTCTCGTGAGGCATCACAATAGACTGCATAACCCAACCCTCTCTCCGGAATAATCAAAACCGGAGCGGTGGTCAATCTAACCTTCAACTCCTGAAACGACTTTTCACAAGTCTCAGTCCATACAAATTTGACTCCCTTCCGAGTCAATCTAGTCAACGGTGAAGCTAACCTGGAGAAATCCTTCACAAACCGACGGTAATACCCAGCTAATCCCAGAAAACTGCGGATCTCAAACACACTCTTAGGCTGTGCCCAATCTTGCACTGCCTCAGTCTTGGATGTATCAACAGACACCCCTTCCCCAGAAACTACATGGCCTAAGAACTTCACCTCTTCTAGCCAAAACTCACACTTCCCGAACTTAGCATAAAGTTTATGGGCTCTAAGTAACTCTAGCACCACTCTCAAGTGTGCCTCGTGCTCCTCCTCTGAAGGTGAATAAATCAAAATGTCGTCCACAAAGACGACCACAAAACGATCCAAGAATTCCCGGAAGATCCGGTTCATCAAATCCATAAACACTGCCGGTGCATTGGTGAGCCCGAATGGCATCACCAGAAACTCATAATGGCCATACCGCGTACGGAATGCCGTCTTCGGAATATCCTCCTCCCTGACTCTCAACTGATGATAACCCGATCTCAAATCTATCTTAGAGAAACAACGGGAACCCTTCAATTGGTCAAACAAATCATCAATACGGGGCATAGGATACTTATTCTTAACTGTAGCCCGATTCAACTTTCTGTAATCAATACACAGTCTCAAAGCACCACCTTTCTTCTTAGCAAAGAGGGCCGGTGCTCCCCACGGCGAAACACTAGGACGGATATAGCCCTTATCTAACAACTCCTGGAGTTGAATCTTCAACTCAACTAACTCGGCTGGGGCAAAACGGTAAGGTGCCATAGAAATCGGCGCCGTGCCGGGCACTAAATCAATGGAGAACTCAATCTCTCGCTGAGGTGGCAAACTAACAAGATCCTCGGGAAAAACGTCCGAATACTCACAGACCACCCTCGGCAACACAATCTGGGTCTCATCACCCTCACTAATCGAAAGACTAGCAAGTAGACCACTAAGCTCACTCCGCCCTCGCGGATCATAACCCGGTGGCAAAACACTACCAACCCGGTCCCCCAGAAAACGAAAACACTCCCCGTTCACGGTACAACAAGTGACCCTCTGACGGTAGCAATCAATAACTGCCCGGTATGACGACAACCAGTCCATACCCAAAATAACATCAAAGCCCTTCATGGGCATAACTACAAAAGAGAAAGGGATTCTATGATCATCGACCTCTATATCACAACCCCTGACACCTTGTTTCAAAATCAACTCACCCCCAAGTGGCGACACTACACAAATAGGAGATGCTAACTGAGCTAACTCCAACTCCAAAATAGATGCAAATGCAGCAGACACAAAGGAATGAGATGCACCCGTATCAATCAGAACACTAGCAACTGAATTGCAAAACAAGAAGGTACCTCTCACAACAGACGGAGTCGGCACAAGATCCTGCGCGGTAACAGCATACACGCGCCCAGACGACCTCTGATCAACCTGCTCACCCCTCGGAGCAGTAGACTGCTGCACAGATTGGGACGAAGAAGCCCCCTGATTGGCCCTCGAGGCCTGACCCGACTGAGCTGGCTGCTGACCCTGAGTCTGCCTCAAACCAGATGCACCAGGTGTGCCACTCAACTGCGGGCAATACCTCTTCATGTGCCCTGGCTGACCACACTGATAGCACGAGAGTGGCTGGCCTCTACCCTGACTCTGGCTCTGAGATCGAGCCGAAGAAGATGCTGCTCTCTGAACTCCTCCCCTCTGAGGACAAACTGGAGACTTGTGACCCAGCTGGCCACACTTGAAGCAAGTGATGTCTCCCTGACTGCCTTTCCCTGAACTAGCACTCTGCACAGGAAAAGTAGACCTAGAGAAGCTACTCTGAGGCTGCTGAGGAGTGAAACCTCTCTGCCTCCTGCCATCGCCCTGACCATCCTGACTCCTCTTGGAGCCTTTCTGCCCTACTTCCTCCTCCCGCATCGCGATCTCAGTATGGGCTGCTGCATCAACCAAACGCCCAAAATCCCTAATCATAGTCGGCACCATTCTCAATTTGAGGCCGCGCCTCAACTTCTTCTCGAACTCTATACACCGACGTTCCTCGGACGCCACTAACTCAGGTGCGAACCTGGACAAACTAGTAAATAAGGCCTCAAACTCAGCCACTGATGAACTATTCTGCTTCAGCTGGCAGAACTGATCTCTCAACGTCTCCTGAACAGCTGGAGACAGGTACTTCTCCTGAAAAGCATTCACAAACGCCTCCCATGTACCTCCAACACGAGCCTTAATGAATTTCCACCACTGACCCGCACTCCCCTTTCAGCTGGAAAGATGCCAAGGTCACCTTCAACCCCTCGTCTTCGATGCCAAGCATCTCAAACGTTTTCGTTGTCTGTTCGAGCCATTCGTCTGCCTTAAGCGGCTCGCTAGGATCACCTACAAACACGTCCGGTTGAGACCGGAAGAACTCCCTCTTCAGAAAAGAAGGCCCTGCATCTGCAGCAACTACCGGGGCCGGAACTACCTGGGCTGGATTCGCAGCCCTCAGAATGTCAACTGATGCCTGAAATGCCCCTGCTATCTCTTGGGCCAAAGCGCCCAAAAACGGCTGTCCTACTGGCTCGGCCACATTGGCCTGGCCAACACCCTCCTGAACTGCCGGAATCTCCTCCGGTATAGGCACTTCCTGCCTAGCCTGTCTACCGCGCCTACCGCGACCTCGTCCTCGTCCTGACATCCTATTAAGGAAACAAAGACGTTAGCACATTAATAAATGTACCAACTAAACACTCACGTCCTAATGCGTTGGACAACAATAAGGCACACCACGTAAGCACATAATCACATAAGCACCTACGAATTTCATTCCTGGATAATGATAGTCCCAAAGGGTTACTATAGTTCCGGTTGGAAGCAGCATTGATCAAGTGCCTTTCCAACAAGACTACTAGAAACTCAAGGATCCAATCAATATCTAGAAACTACATTCCATACCCACATAATCACATAAACATGTTATCATATAAGCATGCAATCATTACACTAAGTCTCTATCAAACGAGACGAACCCATTGTGATACTAATCACTTCCCACGTACCCAAAGTATTCAAACCCGGTACGCTCTGATACCAAGTTGTAACGCCCTCAAAAAACCCAAAATATAAAACAACATGCATTATTAAAGAAGACATTATTTATTACATCAATCATCAGAGTCTTACGAAATAAAATACCATAAAAATGCCCTACGGGCTTACATCTTGCCAAGCCAACACTTGGATACAATTTACTGAGTTCTAACTCAAAACAGATAAAGCCCTAGGCTTGAAAGATTACAATGTTCAAATAAAAAATAAATAAAACAAGTCTTCAAATTCAATTCCTCACAAGCTAAGTCCTTGGAGGGAGTGAACCACCTGAACCTGAAAAATAAAGTTCCCATATAGGGTGAGCCACAGCCCAGTAAGAAATACTAAACCAAGCATAAGCAATAACTAAAGCATTAGCATCTGATACATGGTTAACACACTATAATCAAGTTACAATATTCATGACACGAATGTCTACACTGCCTATGACACATTGTCTATGGCACATTTTACTTTCCACTTATGGCTCAGAACCTGGCCAAATAACTCAACAGGGTTTCATCTTTTATTACCATTACTTCCAATACAACAGGAATAACAATTCAAGTTAGACCTAATCATAACAAATACACATAGTGGTATTGTATCATTCACAATCAATTCACTTCCATACTTCCCAACTGATACACATTTTAGTGATGTATCATATTCACAATAAATAGAAATATTTCTATTAAACAATAAGCACACATAAGAGTGATGCTACTGGAGTCCATCCCCTATCTCCTCCCAATAAATCCGGTTTAGAGGTCCATCCCCTATCTTCCCCTAAACCGTGGAGTTCATCCCCTATCTCCTCCAAATAAAAATGCATATGCAATGAAACACACAATTGCCATATACAACACATAATCAATACAAGTAATGTTCTGTATTAATTCAACAGTCAACATAGGTGACATAATTTCAGTTATACCTAAGCCGCATGCAAGGTCTACAACAATCAATGGCTATCCTCCACCGATAGCCCAAAACAGTTATTTCTAAACAAGAAATAAATAAACAATGAATGTAAATTTAACATTCCCAATTCTATGAATTAAACCAAAATTCCACATTATTCCTTTAAATTAATTATACAAATTAATCTAAACCAAACCCTAAGGTTTCTTCCAAAATTACCAAACTACCCCCACATACCAAAATTACCAAACTACCCCCCACATACCAAAATACTAACACTTATGATTAAAGCGTATAAATGGAGTAGGAAATCCCTACCTCGATATATAACTCAGAAAGAAGAAGAAGGATGATGCCCAAACTTCAAAGTGCTCCAAACCACGAATTTCTCAGATTAAATGGAAGCCCTCACTCCCCTCTATCTTATTTGTAAAGCAACTAGGGCAAAAACCCACCCTAACTAGATCAAACCTAGGAGAGAAGGTGTTTAGAGAAGAGAGAAGTCGGACTTTAGGGTTTTAGAATCAAAAAGAGGCTGAAAACTGTTTTAAAATACGCTTCTGCGTATTTATACCTGACAGGCTCGCTCGAGCGAAGACCTGGTCGCTCGAGCGACCAGACACAGAAAATCATCGCTCGAGCGAAGAAATGCTCGCTCGAGCCAAAAACTCGATGCTTCAGGTCTGCAACCCAGAAGCTCGCTCGAGCGAAGGAAAGCTCGCTCGAGCGAAGAACTCAAAGACATACACCTCACTCGCTCGAGCGAAGGAAGCTCGCTCGAGCCAAGAAACACATCCATCAGGTCTAAGTACTGGACGCAAAGCTCGCTCGAGCGAAGGGACCCTGGCTCGAGCGAAGGACCAAAATCAAAGACCTCGCTCGAGCGAAGAAGAGCTCGCTCGAGCGACCAACCCAAAAACTGGACATGTACTTTTGGTTTCTAAACCCAACCAACCTGTAACATAACCTGCCCAATAAATCCTATAACTCACAACTGAAGAATTAAAGGACAACAACAACAATAATACAACAATATAATCTACGGAACATAAGTCCGGATACAATAATCAAATGGGAAAAGACCGGGGTCGTTATAACCCCTTTCTGATCAGTTTACATGCCTTCATTGCAGATATTAAGTAAGGTGGAGGCACTACCCCATTACCCACAAACACAATTTCTTCTTGTTCTGGTGGTTTAAACACAACCTGTTTTGTTACATAATCAATGGTGGCACAATATTTGGTTAACCAATCCATGCCCAGAATTATATCAAAATGTCTAAAGTCCAAGGGTAACAAATCTACATATAGGATAGCATTCCCAATACGCATGTCACAAAATCGATATACAAACGCACACAACACAAATTCCCCGGATGAAGCACATACACATAGCAAATATGGCAACAGTTCTAGAGGTCTACTTAGTCTAGATGCAAATGCACAAGTTACGAAAAAGTATGTTGATCCGGAATCAATTAAAACAAAAGCACCCTGATTACATATAGAAATAGTACCTGAAACAACGGGCTTCAGCATTCCGTGTATTGCCCGGAACAAGCGCAAAAACTCTCCTTTGCCTTACAGTATCTCCGATGGTAGTAGATCTCATAGTATTTCCCGGCTTCGGGATTGATGTAGTTAAGCTAGCAGCTAGCTTTCCACTGTTTTGATTACACTCTCTGGCCATGTGCCCTGTTTTACCACATTTGAAACAAGCTCCCGACACATAGTAACAAACTCCACAGTGTCTTTTACTACAAATATTGCACATTGGAGATGTATCTCGGGAAGAATTCGAAGTACTCGAGGAGCCCGTATTCTGTTTCTTTGAAAATTTCTTCTTCGAAAGGAAGCCCTGTCTTTTGCTACCCTGCCAGTCAGTTGTTGATCTAGTCTGTCTAGCTATGTTAGCTTCTGTATTATGGCCCCGTCTAGCACCCCAATATAGGTTTCCAGCTTCAGGACATTTACCCTTTCTAAAATATCACTTCGAAGACCACCTTCAAAATGTCTCGCTTTCTTGTAGTCGGTATCGATCACATGTGGTGCAAACCTGGCTAACTCAGTGAATTTGGCCTCATACTCAGCTACTGTCATGCTGTCTTGTTTAAGTTCCATGAACTCCGATACTTTCCTGTCACAGACACATTGAGGGAAGTACTTATCATAGAAAACTTCCAGGAATTTTGCCCAGCCAATGTCTTTATGATTCTCACGCATTAACATCCACCATCTTTTTGCTTCGTCTTCTAGCATAAAGGTGGCCAGAAGTACTTTCTGTGTCTCTGAACAAGGAAACACCTCAAACAACTTTTCAGTGCCGAGAACCCACGCCTCGGCTTTTAACGGATCTAATCCCCCATGAGACTATGGTGGTTTCATTTTCTTAAAATCTTTGGTTAGAGCTATTATCCGGTCATCATTCTGTAAGTCTGGCACATGAGGTGCCGGAGGTGGAGATGGAGGATGTGGTTGCTGCCACTGTTGTTGTTGCCTCAATGTTTCTGCCATTTCCTGAATCAATCTTTCCATCCTATCCATTCTGGCAGTAGAGGACTCCTCTATTTCATCACCTCTGATTCTCACCATCTGATTAGACTTGCATTATTCTTTATACAAAAGTTTCACAAGTATGCATATACTAAAGAGCATACATATTCACATAATTCGCAATGCAAGTAAATCACAAACATATAGCACATAATCATTTATTTCAGAACATTTAAACACAGTCTCAATGTTTACAAATTCCTCCTTATCACATGAATGCACCCTAGATCTTTTCTAGATGGTTATTGCTCTTTTGGACAAGTGTGTGAGTTATTAACTCGTGCTATGATACCACTCTGTCATGACCCGAACCCGCCCCTATGGGTTAAGGACATAACCGGCCAGTAATCAAGAGATTACCTACGGCCTCAAACCAAACAAGACATATCTCATCAGAGTAACGGGGCCAAGGAAGCAAATTTAAAACTTTTGTCCATAGAGTTGTGCTTACATGGCACATCATAACAATCCATATATATACATGTTAATAACTCACATCAAAGGGATAATAACACAAAGTTCTGTACATACAGGATCATTCAAGTCTAAGTCAGTCAAACCCAAAGTTTATATACAAAAGTAATCCAATGTTTTCGCCGATATAACAAAACTATATCAAAAGAACAAAAGCGGCAAAGACAAGTCTCATGTGTGAGACGTTTGGGCTGACTCTTCAAAACCTTGACTGTTTCTCACATATTTCACTGAGGCTGGGTTTGGACATCCCTTGGCTCACCTACATACACATGAATGAGCGTGAGCGAAAGCCCATTGAATAATATCAAATAAAGAAGGTACACGAATGAGATTCACATATATCAAATGGCCTTGGGCCATTTAGTATTCTATTTCGTGCATTATTTAGTACATTAGGCGATTCAAGCCCGAACATATCAAACGGCCTCTGGCCCACTACGTCCTTAATAGACGACCTCAAGCCCAAATTATTGATGTCCAACGGCCTTTGGCCCAATCATTCATATCAAACGGTGTCCAATGGCCTTTGGCTCAATCATTCATGTCAACCAGTGTCCGACGGTCTTTGGCCCAATCATTCATGTCAAACGGTGTCCGACGGCCTTTGGCCCAATCATTCATATCAAACGGTGTCCAATGGCCTTTGGCCCAATCATTCATGTCAAACGGCCTTTAGCCCAATCATTCATATCAAACGGTGTCCGACGGCCTTTGGCCCAATCATTCATGTCAAACGGCCTTTGACCTAGTCAATTGTATCCAACGGCCTTTGGCCCAACCATATGGCATAACAAATATTTGTCCACAATTCAATTTAACAAACTTATAAGACTAATATGGAAATAAGCATTTGGACAAATAACATACTTCAAATATCTTTACTAAGATATTACTCACAGTGATCTGCTGGAAAATTTTCCCTTGAGCTTGACCCTATACAGTACATAACACATATATGGGTCACAAACGATTCAATCCATTCTTAATTCATACATCCCTCTTAGGCTTCATTCTTATCCCTTTTAAGTCATTTATAATGCTTAATGCATGCCTAAGGGTGCTTAGAAGTGGAAGAGAACGGAAAAAAAAAACTCAATTCAACTTTACAAAATTTCTAAAACAGGGTTCCCCGCTCGAGCGCAAGTTTCCCCGCTCGAGCGGACCCCCTTTTGTCTGCAAAAGTACTGGTTGCCTCATATTTACGCTCGAGTGTGACTTCGGATGCTCGAGCTGAGGGTTGACATATGTGACTCACGCTCGAGCGTGAATATCCCCGCTCGAGCGGACATCAATGTCTGCAAAAATTCTGGGAGCTCACATTTCACGCTCGAGTGGCGGTTCCCCCGCTCGAGCGGACTTCATGAATTCTGGGTTTTCCAGAACTGTTCTTGAAGCTCAAACTCGACCTTCAAAGGTCCAAAACTTATGATTTTGGTTCAAAACATGCAAATACATTATACCACATGAGAATATAAGTGTATGGGACCGGATTGTTCAAAATCACAATCTAATTCTCAAATAAATCCTCATTGCTTTTGTATGATCAAACCCATGCATTCAAACTTCATCCAAAATTCATATCTCTACCAATTCAACATGCATGTTAGTCTTTGACCCCAATTCCATTTCAAATAGCACCAATGATGCTCATAGCCATGAAAATCAACAAAACTATGCTTGCATGTATGCTTTAATACTCATATTCCCATATTCAACTTGATACATGCTTGATTATGCAAAAACATGGTAATTCTATACATGCATGTGCATTTTAACTTCAAATTCATCAATTATAACACAATTCTTGTTCTTGGTCACCTATTCTTTTTGAAATCATATGGTTACAAACTCAAACCCATGAATTAAGGGTTGGTTACTCACCTAGGAGCTTCAATTCTTGAGTGTGGCTTCCAAATTCACAAATCTTGAGCCAAAATGCACAAAGATGTCTTCTCTCTCTCTCAAAGTCGGTTCTCTCTCTCTCTCTAGAGAGCTACTCTCAGCCAAAATGAATTCAAGAGGAGGAATTAAGTGCAATAAGGCCCTTATATATGTGTGCCTAATCAAATTTGATTAAGGCTAAGCAATTTAATCGTTCTGAATCTAATTATTTCATTTCGAATCAGTTTCCACTTAAATTTCACCATTTGCTCTAAAAATTACGCCAATCACAATGGTGTAGTCAATTTCGGTTTCTGTGGCCGATAAGGCCTTCAATTTAAATTCCAAAGCAGGAAGTCAAATAAATTTTCCTACGATGAACAGATGGAAATTGAAAACCGCATATATTCATATAAACATCACTCAAAATCATGTTAAACACATAATCACATTCGTAATTAAGATTAATTAGCAAAATACGAAGCAGGGTTATCAAAGTGGCATACACCCATAACTATAAGAAAATGAAAATAGTGTTATCAGTAGGTTATGAATAGATATAAAGCAAAAAGCACGATGCATGAATAGATATTAAGCAGAAAGTACAATGCATGAGCAGATATAAAACAAAAAGTGCAAAGTAAAAAGCATAAGTTGTGAACAGATGTTGAACAGAAAGTGTAAAAGCAGAAAGGTGCGGTGCATACCTCCTAGGCTCTCCAGTAGCCTCCGACCCGCTCTCTCCTCATGTGGGAAGTAGAGCTCATGTAGGCGTAGAGTGCGGCGAGTCTAGCTCCACCCCGGTCGTAGAATCGGATCCAGGTAAGGTCACGAGGGCACTTAGTAAGTATAAACCTACGGTGTTCCACCTGTTCGCGAACAAGGTGGTACCGAGGAGGAACATCAAGAAGCCCCGGGCATACTGCTCTACCTCCTCCAGTGTCTCGGGCTCACTCTTACGAAAGTGCTCAGAGAACCAGCTGTACCTCACCATCGCCGGTCTGGATAGAGGTGGGCGTGCTCTGAGCAAGTGGATCCAAGCGGCCTCCCAATTACCCATGTCCATGTCGAAGGGGATCAGATCACCCCTACTCCTAAGCCGGTGATCATGGCAAAATTGTAGGGAGTCATTGTCATCTCCCCAGCGGAAGAGAGGTGGAAAGAGTTAGTTGTGTCCCACCACCTCTCCACCAATGCTCCGAGAAGAACCCGACTCTCTATGTGTTGTGAAAGTAAGGAGCAGAATAGGCCAAAGCCGGCCTCGTCAACAAGGTCGCCTACCTCTAGAGGGAGCTCATCGTACCAGTCTCTCGTTGTCGTTGCTCCATACTCCCTGTAAGAGCAGGAGTCCCCATGTGGCAGGAAAAAGAGTGAATCAAACAGTGATAAAAGAGCATTCAGATGAAAGGCAGTGCAAGAAACACAATTAAAGGAAAGGTAGGAAAGCATGAAAATAGAATTCGTACCTCAATGGCGCTGCAATAAAGATAGGAGTATGGCTCTCTCAGTAGAACGTCCTCTGGCATGCCCCCAGCGAAATCGCTGAAATGCCTAATGCCTCCAAGCGGCAGTATGTGTCTGCGAGGATGGTATGTCACCAAATCAAAGCGGCGTATCCCTAGTGGTAGTGGCTCAGGCTCGAGTCCTGGAGCAAACTCTACCTCAAGGTCAGCCACAATGCCCTCCGCCACCTAGCCGGCCTCGACGATCACCGGCTCCTCAAGCTCAACAAGGGGTGATAATGGAGGTGAAATCCCAGGAGGAGCACCATCATGTGGAACATCATTCGCCATCTAGAAAGTGGGTAAAAAATGGGTGAAAATGAAGAAGAATGAAGAAAACTTGGAAAAAGTCAACCCTAGGAGAGAGAAAATGGGAAAAAAAGTCAAAACCCAGAAAAATTCACAGAACTTAAGAGAAACTTGAGGAGAACAAGCCTAAAGTGGTGAAAACTCAAGAAAAGCGACGAAATCAAAATTTGATCAGTTCAAAGTGTAGAGAATCAAAAGGGTTTCGCGAATAAAGTTTGCGTAAGGCAATGGAAAACGCATATAAAGCACGGATCTAGAAAGAGGAAGCACCTAGAGAGATAGGGATGAAGATTTCGGATGTGTGGGTGTGTGAAAAGTGAAGCCTTGATGTGTATTTATAAAGACCCGAAGCAAAATGGCAAGTTTGCCCCCGAAAATGCACGGGTGGCCGGCAAGCCTTACTGGTGGCCGGCAGGTGACCAGCAGTCCTCATCTGTGGCCTGGTTCTGTTTTATGCCTCTGTTCCCCGAGCAGTGTATAGGAGGTTCTCTTTTGGGTCCAGATTGATTCTTAGGGAGCTCGAAACTGTGTTCCGGTGCATGAGCATGCCCCACTTGCCAATATGAATGAGGTGTATCCTTTTTGAGCATGTTGCAAAGTCTCCGAGAGGTAAGTTGGAGGTTGTCACTGAACATCACTTTTGCTCGTTCTGTTGAATTACATATTTGTTGTCATCTGTTGCATAGCATATGTGTTTTCACATGCACTTATGTTGCATGCATGCCCTGCATCATTCATGATTCACATGATTCATGCATCATAAAACATGCTTTCATGTCTTATATAGAACATGCTTTCAATAGCTACATCTGTCGGTTTTCTATTACTTTGTGCATCTATCACACTTGTTCACTTTGTGCATCTATCGCATTTGCTTACTTCGTGCATCTATCGCATTTGTTCACCATGTGCATCTATCGCTCACGCTCACTTTGTGCATCTATCACACTTGTTCACTTTGTGCATCTATTACACACGCTTACTTTGTGCATCTATTGCACATGCTCATTCCTCTTTGCATCTATTGCTTTTATTTCAGGATGAATGAAATGCGGCCCTGAGCGGGTTTTTTCTCAAGATGCGTAAAACGCGGCCCTGAGCGGGTTTTTTCTCAAGACGCATAAAACGCGACCCTGAGCAGTTTTGCTTTTATCTCAGGATGGGTGAAACGCGGCCTTGAGCGGGTTTTATCTCAAAATGCGTGAAACGCAACCCTGAGCAGTTTTTCTCCTCTTCTCCCAATTTCAGCGTGATTATAGTATCTCAAGACGCATGAAATATGGCCCTGGGCTGGTTTTATCTCAGGACGTGTGAAACACAACCTTGAGCAATTTTTCTCCTCTTCTCACGGTTTCAACGTGATTAGAGTATCTCAAGACCCGTGAAACACGGCACTGAGCGGGTTTTATCTCAAGACGCGTGAAACACGACCCTGACTAGTTTTGTTCTTTTATCTCAGGACGTGTGAAACGCGACCCCGAGCGATTTTCATTTCTCAGTTTCTTAGGACGTATGAAACGCGACCTTGAGCGGTGTTTTCTTTCCTCATCTCACGTTTTGGCGTGGTTAGAGTGTGTTTTAAATCTTTTTTCATGAAACCTGTGTTGGTTTTAAGTTTGAAGCTGCTCATTCATACGTTGTTATCTTGTTATTGCTTATTGCATATGTTATTGCTTATTGCATCATCTTGCATGATCATGAGTTTTCAAAATAGCCGGCTTCGCAAAGCTTGTGAGTCCAGCTTCAAAGTATCCTTGGCCATATCATTTGCATCTTGCCCCAGAACTACGCTGGTTTGATTCCTTGCAAAGGGATACGTAGGTAGCTTGCGAGCGCAACCATTTAATTTATGTCTTGATTGTTTGCCCAAGTCTTACGACCTTGTCAAAATGGGTCGTCTTCAGGCTTTGACATTCACTCACGTCATTTCATGACTTCGAGTTCTGTCAAAGTTGAACAACTATAGACACCCCATTTTTGACTACCCTTATGACTTGAGCGCCACCGCTTGCGCACCCAATGATGAATTTGTATATGCTTGTCAAGTGCTCAAAGTCCTCAGCAGAATGCCACAGCTTTGAGCCTTCAATCCCTACACACCTTTTGCCTTGTTTTGGACCAAAACCACAGTTTTTCAAGCCTAAAAACCCTGAGACCTACAGGCCCACTAGTGTGGGCTGCCGGCCACCAATGTGGGCTGCCGGCCATTTGTGTGGCCTGCCAGCCAACATTAGTGGCCTATCAGCCACTTGTATGTTTTTGTAGATATTTATGCCAGTTGTGCCAATTGTTTCCATAGGTGCATGCATTTGCTCACACGTGTATGTATGGATATTTCTGAGGGAGTTTCATGTTTTTCTATAAATAGAAGACCCCGCCTTCCATTTTTTAGGGTTGGAAATTTTGGAGCAAAAATATTTCTCTTTCTACAATTCCCTCTCTTTTGCAAATTCTTAAGCCTTTGCCTATACACTCTAAACCAAACCTTGTGGTATTTGAGCTAAGGTACTTTTGAGCTTACTTTGAGCTCTTGAGGGTGTGTAAGTGTTGGTTTGTCACTTAGAAAGGGTTCCCTTCTGCAAGAGATATAAGTCTTGGCTTATTTCTTTGATTTATTTGCTATTTTTCCTACTGTTTTTGGACTTTTTTTACACTGAATTTTTGGGCTGAAACTTGTGGTTTAAGGCCATTAAGGGTGGAGGGGTGGATCACCCTTCTTTGCACCTAACTTCTTAGGCATTTGCCCTTATGTTTCCCACCTTTCTATTATCTTTGTTTAAGCTTTTTACAACTGAATCTCATAGCTTTTTCAGTAGCTAAAATCATGTTTTGAAGTCCCAAAAATGGAGGGGGTAGACTCCCCTCCTTGTGCTTGCTTACTAGCTTAACTTGCTCCATGTTGTAGCTTATTGTTTTAGCTATTTTTGTCTTAATAGAAACAGGGGATTAGGTTGAGAGCTTCTCTCTCTAGATTCTAGAGAGAGAAAGCTTCCTCCGTTGTTACCCATGGAGTACGGTTCTGATTATCTCTCTCACCCTTGAGGGAGAATGTGTTCTGGGCAACCAGGTGTTTATAGTTCTTTGCAGATTTGGAGTCTGATCTGATTTTCAGGCTAGCTCTATTGCTTAAGTTGTGCTTGATTTGTCTTTTTTATTAAAGCAAGTCTTGTTTATTTCGGTTTTATGGAGGTTCGACGCGTCAGTCTCACTCCGGCTATTCTTATGGCTGGTTTGGGGTGCTACCCAAAGCTTGGTGTAAAGCTAAGGTGACCTGTGGGTGTTTCATGCTGTTGCATCATGTTCTGGGTTGGGTTACCACCTGTGTGGTCGCCAATGGTTCGGCTCAGTTGGTTGGCTCATAGTTCAGCAAGGCTGAGCTCCATTTGGTTCCCTGCTTGTCATCCGCGGTTTGGGTCGCCGGAGGTGTTGGGCCTTCCATGTCCGTGCTTTGAAGATGGCTTCTGCCATGGCAAGCTTGCTGCCGGTGGGGTCGTGATATATGGGTTTGCTCTCTTTTTGTTTCGGCCATGGATGTTACTATTCATGGTGCATGTGTTTTGTTGGGTTAACCGATTGTCATCCCAGATAGTTGGTGTGATTGCATGGGGGGCCTAGTTTGGATGTGAGTTTTTTTACTCCATTAGACGAAGCTCTGCATCAGTGTTCAGATGTTGGTGTGTTTGAGTGTTGCTCCGATGCCTCTTCAACGGTGTTAGGGGATTTTTTTGTCTTTCCAACGGCTGGTGATAGTCACAGGTGGGTGGCGTGTATTTTATTGGTCGAAGGGCTGTCTTCTCCGGGCGTCTTACTGGAGTTGCCATGTTTGCCGGTCTTTCTTGTGCATGTCGCTGGTCTGTCCGGTTTGGGTGTTTGGGTCCGGTGTTGGTTTGTCCAGTTGCCATTTTTTTGGTGCTAGATTGTCCAACACAGGCGCCAATGGTGGATGGTCTGTTTGGTGAGGATGATGTTGTTTACACGCAGATGTTGGCGCGTGTTTTGGGCATGGGGAGTTGACGCTTTTGGGACAGAGGGACCAGCTGCAAAGTTGCTGCTTGTTGCTATCACCCATGTTTTGCTCTGCTCAAGGACCACCCGTGGGTCTCTTTTCGGCAGCACATGGAGAAGTGGGGACATCTATATATCTATATATATTTATTTAATATATATTTATATATTAGCAGGGCACTTTTGGCTCACGGTTTTGGGTTAAAAACCAGCACTTGGTTTTTGGTTTGATGATTTGGACTTAAGGTGGGGCCACCCAATTTTGATTTTTTCATTTTGGGTTTGTATATTGGTTTGTTTGAGATGGGGCCCGCCACTCATTTGGTGGCCAATTTTGTGTTCAGCCATGGTTTTGAGCTGAAATTGGTTAATAATTAGTTAATTAAGTTGTTTATTTGCCTGTATATCATTCCCAAGTTTCCACCTATTCATTTTATGGTAGGGGTTACTTGGGATTAAAAAATGATATATGGGCAAATTTTGAATTTATTTTTGTAATCTTGTTGGGTAATGTTGTAGTGTTATTATAATTAGTTTTTTAATTTGTTTTAGTCCCTCCCACTTTTGGGGGCGCGTGAGGTTTATTGTATTACCTGGGGAATTGTAGACACCCCATTTTTGACCGTCCTCAAGACTTGGACGTCACCGTTGGAACACTCGGTGATTATCCATGTTTGTGTTCGTTTGGAGTTCCTGGAGTTCTCGGCTCGCGCGCCTTGCCTCAAGACTTCCGAACTCGACCGTCTTGTGTCTGGTTTTGCACCAAACACTTGTGTTTTGCCTTGGAAGGGCAGGGAATGCTTTGTGAGGCACCCCCACATACCACCGGCTGTGGATAGAGGCCACCGGCTGGCTGGTGTTGCCATCGGCACTTTATTGTGCCGACCGGCACTCTTTTGTGCCGACCGGCACTAAGTTTTGTCAAAATGACACTCTTTGCCGGCCAGACACTGTGCAGTTGCTTTTTGAGATATTTTCAGACAGCTGTATAGTTTTGGTTCCCCTCCATACACGTGTATGGAGGGATGTCCCTCTTAGTTAGCTTAGCTTGTAAGCTTTGCAAGCTTTGCTTGCCTATAAGAGGACCACTCCTCTTCTTGGCTTAGGGTTACAAAATTTTAGACATTTTAGACAGAACCAAGCTCTAGTTTCTAGGGTTAGAATAGATACACATCCTATCTCTCTCTTTCTCTTTTGTATTCTAGGTGTTTTGGTTCACATTATTGCACTAAAACACCTAGTCTTCCACCTTTCCTTGGTGTCCTCAACAATCAGAGCTTATTCTTGAAGTTTTTGGCTGGTTTGGTGCTCAAGGAAACCAACACATCCCCATTGTTGAAGAGGTCTACAAGGGTGAGCCAACTAGTCCTTTTTTTCCCCATTTTTGCACTCCATTTTTACCTAGTTTAGGACTGTTTTTGTGCTTAGTCTTTAACACATAAAAGTTCTGTTTTTTAAGCCTCTTTATTGTTTATTAAGAGTGCTTGGTGGTTTGGGCAAGTTTGACCACCCTTAGGCCTTGAAAAGGTCCCTTTTTGTGCTATTTTGTGAGAGGTCCGAGACTTTAGTGCTTGGGCCTCTCCACCACTAAAATCTTGAGGGATTTCAGTGGTGGAGATGGTGCCTTGAAGTCTCCAAAAGGGGAGGGCCACCCCCTCTCCTTGATGTCCTTGGAAAGGGCAAGTTTTGGCCTCCAAAGGAGCACCATGTTTGGTTGTTTGTTGAGCATGTCTTAGCTGCATTTTATGTTTATTATGCCCTAATATAACATTGTTATAAGTTGGTTTTGGTCCCCTATGCATGCTTAGCATAGTTGCCTTGTAATGCCTCTTTGATGCCTTAACATGCCTAGCTTGTGTGCCTTAGTTTCTAGCATGTTTTAGGCTTGCATTTGTGAAGATTTTGTGCTTATATTGCCATGTTTTAGGTCTGTCCTAAGTTGTTTTGGTCAATCTTAGCATGCATTATATAGCCTCTTTGTATTTGGCTTGTTGGCCTTAAGTTTGTGAATGTATAGCATGCGTTGTTTGCATCATTTTGGTGGTTTAGAATCACCTAACATGTAATTTCAGTCCCTTTGGTGTGCTTGTATGCTTGCCTTGGTGGCCTTTCATTGCTTTGAAAGCATGTGTTGTATGCCTTATGTTTTGAGCATTAATGCATGCCTTCGAATTCAAGTCACTTAGATGCCATCTAGGTGGAATTTTGGGCTTAGTTTCATGTGTTAAAACTCTGATTTTAGTTGCTTAAGTATTGCCATATTTAGGTTTGTCAAGTGTAGTTCAATGCCCTTTGATTAGCCTTGAGCATTTGGGCCATACTTGCATGCTAACGTTGTCTATTTTGACTTGGTTTGGCACCATGTTTAGCATGATTTTCAGAGCTTACAATGCATGCTCATTGCCTATGTTTGGTCTCCTTAAGTGTGCTTGAAAGTTGCCATGTTTATGTCTAAGTGTTGGACCATAATTGCATACATGTGTGTATGTATTTTAGCCTTCATTTTTGGGCACTTTAGCCACTGATTTTAAGCCTATTTGAGTTGCCTAAGTCATGTGTAAGATCATCATTTAATTGGTTTGCATGCTTGCCTTGAATGCTTGCTTGAACCCTTTGCATAAGTATGTTGCATAGTCCATGTTGCATGCCTAGTTGACATGCTTAGGGTTGCATTTGCATTGTGCATGTTTGACCTCTTGAAGTGGAGTATGATAGAGGTTTAGCACCCTTGTTTGCTTGTTTGCATTGCATGCATTTGAAATCAAAGTTGCACTCTTGGTTCTTTGGGCCATCATGCATGGAAATGCGTGATTGGTGGTCCGGGAATCGAGGCACATGCCCTCTTGAGTCAAAAACATGATAAGGGGTGTGTGTAGTGCATAAATACCTTGAATCACATTGCCATGCATGTTGTTGTCCTCTGCTGCTGTGAGTTGCAGGTTTTGCAGGCATTTAGTGCCGGCCGGCAGTGTTTAGTGCCGACCGGCAGTAAACAAGCTGCCGATGGATGAATTTTGTGCCGGTGGCCTCCTCCTTCAGCCGGTGGTGCTCTACCCCAGCCGGTGGTACTCCCCAGTGCCCTGAGAGTACTTCTGGGACTTTGGCAATTTTCTGAGGAGGAGAGCAGAGGAAACAGAGGCAATCCGTGCATGGCAGTGCGGTTCCGAGCCAGTCCCGAGCGCGTGTTGCATCCGGTCCTCATCCCGAGGCGGTTTACTGCTTTAATTAGATTAATTAATTTATTTGATTAATTTAGTGAAATTTGTAATATTTTAATTAGCTTGCGTAGTTAATTAATCTGTATTATTCTTTTGGTCCCTCCGAGTGAGGGCAAATTTGTAATAAGTGTGTGTGAGTGGGTGTATGTCTTCCAACCCCCACTTCTTTCTCCCTTTTATTTACCTGCTTATGATGGTAGATTAGGGCACGTCTATTTTAGCATACCTTATGCAATGCATGCGTGCATTCATGCATTTGTTTACATGCACCGGGCTCGGTACATCATGCAAACTGCATTGCAATTTTCGATTCCAAATTGAATATGTGCTATTTATCGCATTTCACATGCCATGCCTAGGATAGCCGAGCCTGTCTAATTACATTCCGTATGTGATACATTAGTCACTTAACATGACCTAGGGACATGCATGTCTGCTAACTAGTTTCTTGTTTTGGCACGGAGTACGATGTAAGTATTTATGCTTTAGCATATCGCATGCGTGTGGATGTTAACATTACAGTATGCTTACCATGCGGCTAAGTGCTTATGTGAGATAAAATGTTTGAATGCCTGTGGGTGGAGGTTGGATTGCTTGAGTTGGAATAACTCATTGAAATCCGTGTTTTAGCCTACTTGCGAGTAGCAAATTCCAAAGTATTTTTCAAACCGACGGATATGCAATGTTTATTTCTAAATTAGGCAATCTAGTCTATACTTGTTTGCTGTGCGCATAACATAGTAATTCTAGGCTAATAATTGGAATAAGAGCATGTAATGTTTTTCAAAATCGGATATCACGGTTAGTAGAGGCCGGTCTTCGGACCGGGCGAAAGGGGGTGCTCATAGCTAACCTTCCCCGATCGTACCCAAGCTCCCGAGCCGAGACATTTGGTGATGACGGCCATAAGAGAGTTACTATGTCCACCTTGAGCGGTGATTGTTTCTATTTTTTAGGAGACTGAGCTAATTGAATTTTGTCACCATTGTATGACTCACGTGATTGAGGCGAGCTTAATTTCCTTCTTGCAACCTTCTTAGGTAATGAGAGTGACGTGATTCGAGGTGACTTACCGAGAGTAGTTTGTGAATACCCAGATGTGTTTCCTGAAGACCTTACCAATTTGCCACCCCACCAGGAGATTGAGTTCTCCATTGAATTGGCGCCTGAAATAGCTCCAATTTTCATGGCATCGTATAGATTTGCACCATTCGAGTTATGTGAGTTGAAGGTGCTACTTTAGGATTTGTTAGATAAGGGCTTCATACGCCCTAGTACATCACCTTGGGGAGCACCGACTCTCTTTGCTAAGACGAAAGATGGCACACTGCGACTATGCATCGATTACCGAAAGTTGAACTATGTAACTGTTAAGAACAAGTACCCATTACCACGAATAGATGACCTATTTGACCAGTTGAAGAGGTCTTGTTGTTTTTCTAAGATTGATTTGAGATTAGGGTATCACCGGTTGAGGATGACGGAGGAGGATATTCAGAAAATGGCTTTTTGTATGCGGTACAGTCATTACGAGTTCTTAGTGATGCTTTTTAGGTTGACCAATGCACCGAGTTCATTTATGGACTTGATGAATCGAGTCTTTCGTGGTTCTTAGATTGATTCATGGTTGTCTTCGTTGATGACATGTTAGTCTGCTCACCCTTCGAGGAGGAACACAAGGAACACTTGCGAGTTGTACTTGAGTTGCTTAGAGCACACCGTTTATATGCTAAGTTCGGGAAGTGTGTGTTTTGGCTAAAGGAAGTTAAGTTCTTAGGCCATGCGGTATCCGAGGAAGGGGTGATTGTAGATTCATCTAAGATAGATGCAGTGCAAAATTAGGAACAACCTAAGAATACTTTTGGGATCTGGAGTTTCTTGGAGTTAGCCGGGTACTGCCGACGCTTTGTGAAAGATTTCTCTAGACTGGCCTCACCATTGACCAGATTGACAAGGAAGGGAATTAAATTCTTGTGGAGCGAGACTTGCGAAAAGGCATTTCAAGAGCTTAAGGTTAGACTCACCATAGCCCTAGTTTTGATTATTTCAGAGAGGGGTTTGGGTTATTTGGTTCATTGTGATACGTCTCGAGAAGGTTTGGGTTGTGTATTGATGCAAGAAGGGAAGGTAGTAGCGTATGACTCACGGCAACAAAAAACACATGAGAGAAACTATCCCATTCACGATCTACAGTTAGCAGCGGTGATTTTTACCTTAAAAATCTAGAGGCACTACCTATACAGGGGGAGATTTGAAGTGTTTTTTTTATCACAAAAGTCTAAAATACCTATTTTCATTGAAAGACTTGAATTTGAGACAGATGAGGTGGATGGAATTTATAGAGGATTATAATTTCGAGTTACACTATCATCCGAAGAAGGCCAACATAGTGGTCGACGCTTTGAGTAGGAAATCCATAAGCAATGTAGCTAGTATCACCATTCGAGAATAAGAGATGTTGGGCGTAGTGGGAGAGTTTGACTTGCATCTTGGTGAGTCAGTCGAGTCAGCCATTTTATTGACTGTAGTTGCACAGCTTACTCTAGTGAGCCGAGTTTTAGAGGCACAATAGGATGATAGCGAAGTGGAATCTATCTAGGGGAAGATATCTAGTGGGATGGTAGAGAAAGGTTTGAACTGACTCAAGTGTGAGATATCCAGAGGGCACTTTTATGCCAGAATCCTGTAGAGAGGAGATACACCAAGAGTTCCATCATTCACGCCTTGCGATACACCCCAGAGGCACAAAGATGTACCACGACCTTAGTTGCCCGTTTTGGTGGAGGGAAATGAAGAAAGATGCAGCCTTGTATGTTTCAAAGTGCCTTACTTGTCAACAAGTGAAGGTCGAGCATCAACGACCAGCAGGTTTGTTACAACCCTTACTTATAGCCGACTGGAAGTGAGAGCATGTCACGATAGATTTTGTTGAGCCAATGGGGTAATGACGCCATATGGGTAATAGTCAATCGGTAAACCAAATATGCACACCTTATGCCTTTGTGTACGAGTGACTCGGTAAACTACCTTGCCGACCTGTATGTTAGAGACATAGTGCGATTTCATAGGGTCCCAATGACCATTGTTTCGGATAGGGATCCATGTTTTGCGGCTCGATTGTGGCAGAGCCTACAGGGTACCTGTAGACACCCCATTTTTGACCGTCCTCAAGACTTGGACGTCACCGTTGGAACACTCGGTGATTATCCATGTTTGTGTTCGTTTGGAGATTCCCGGAGTTCTCGGCTCGCGCGCCGTGCCTCAGGACCTCCAGACTCGACCGTTTGTGTTTGGTTTTGCACCAAACACTTGTGTTTTGTCTTGAAAAGGCAAGGAATGCTTTGTGAGGCATCCCTACACACCACCGGCTGGGGCTAGAGGCCACCGGCTGGCTAGAGTTGCCACCGGCACTAATTTTGTCAAAATGACATTTTTTGCCGGCCGGGCACTGTGCACTTGCTTTCTGAGATATTTTCAGACAGCTGTGTGCAATTGGTTTCCCCTCCATACACGTGTATGGAGGGATGAGCTTGCTTAGGGACTAAGCTTGTAAGCTTTTTGCCTATAAGAGGGAAGGCTCTTCCCTTTGCTCAAGGGTTACAAAATCTGAGAGCTTTAGACATTGTTAGAGAGTTAGAGCTCTGGTTCTTTTAGGGTTAGAATAGATATACACTCTATCTCTCTTCTTCTCTTTGAAAACTAGGTGTTTTGTGCCTTACTATTGCACACAAGCACCTAGTGTTCCACCTTCCTCTTGGTTCTGAGGTTCCAGAGGTTTGTTCTTAGTGTTCTTGACTGGTTTTGAGCTCAAGGACCCATCCACTCCAACCTTTGTGAAGGTGGTCTTCAAAGGTAACAAAACTACCCTTTTTCCCCCATTTTTGCACTCTATTTTTACTTGCTTTAAAGTAGTTTTTGAGCTTAGTGTTTGGCACATAAAAGTTCTGTTTTTTGACCCTCTTCATTGTATATTAAGAGTGTTTTGTGGTTTGAGCAAGTTTGACCACCCTTAGACCTTGAAAAGGTCACTTTTTGTGCTATTTTGTAAGAGATCCGGGACTTGTGTGCTTGGACCTTCCACCACTGAAATCTTGAGGGATTTCAATGGTGGAGATGGTGCCTTAAAGTCCTAGAAAGGGGAGGGCCACCCCCTCTCCTTGATGTCCTTGAAAAGGGCAAATTTTGGCTTCCAAAGGAGCTTCATGCTTGAGTGTGTGTTGAGCATGTTTGACTTGTTTTCCATGCTTATATTGCCATGTTTATAACATGATTTCAAGTTGGTTTAGGTCTCTTATGCATGCCTAGCATAGTTGCCTTGTAATGTCTCTTTGATGCCTTAACATGTCTAGGTTGCATACCTTTGTTTTTGAACATGTTTTTAGGCCTAGATCCATGAAGCTTGTGCGCTTATTTTGCCATGATTTAACTCTGTCCATAGCCATTTGGGTCGATCCTATCATGCATTATATAGCTCCTTTGCATTTGGCTTGTTGGCCTTGAGAGTATGAGTGTGTAGCATGCCATGCTTGCTTCATTTTTGATAGTTTGGAACCATCTAGCATGTTATTTCAGACTTTTTGGTGTGCTTGTATGCATGCTTTAGTTGCTTCTTTAATGCTTTAAAAGCATGTGTTGAATACTCCATGTTTTGGTCATGTTGCATGCCTTTGTACTTGAGCCTCTTAGATGCCATCTAGGTGCTCCTTAGGCTTTGTTTAGGTCTGCTTGTGACCTGTTTTGAGTCCCTTTAGCTTCGTGAAGCTTGGTGGACTTGGCCTTGGTTTAAGCCTTCATGGCTTGTTTCAAGACTTGGGCCATTTGTTGCATATTTGGCTTGCTTTATTGCATGATTTGGCCTCATGTTTTGCATGAATTTCAGAGTTTTCCATGCATGCTTTTAGCCCATGTTTGGCCTCTTCAAGTGTGCTTGAAGGTTGTTGTTATGCTTAAGTGTTGGAACCTTAACATGTGTATGTGTGCATGTGTGTTTGGCCCTCATAATTTAGCATTGTGGCTACTGATTTTGGGCCTTTGTTAGAGTTGCCTAATTCATGTGTAAGTCCATCCCCCATTGGTTTGCATGCTTGCTTGTGTGCCTTGCATAAGTGCATCACAGTGTTCATTTTGCATGATAGATAACATGCTTAGGGTTGCATCACGTTTGCATGCATGTTAAGCCTCTTGAAATGAAGTATGATAGAGGTTTGAGCACCCCTTGTTTGCTTGTTTGCATTGCATGCATTTGAAATCAAAGTTGCATTCTTGGTTCTTAGGGCCATCATGCATGGAAATGCGCGATTGGCGGTCCGGGAACCGAGGCACATGCCCCTTCGAGTCAATAACATGATAGGGAGTGTGTTTGGTGCATACATGCTTTGAATTGCATTGCCATGCAAGTTTTGCCCTCTGCTGCTGTGAGTTGCAGGTTTTGCAGGCATTTTGTGCCGACCGGCACTTTTTAGTGCCGACCGGCATTCAACTGGCAGCCGATATCTTCACTCAGTGCCGGTGGCCACATCCTTCAGCCGGTGGTGCTGT
This sequence comes from Camellia japonica, assembly GCA_030407325.1. Lineage (NCBI taxonomy): Eukaryota > Viridiplantae > Streptophyta > Magnoliopsida > Ericales > Theaceae > Camellia > Camellia japonica. The sequence continues at coordinate 98,633,214 of JAPPVO010000017.1, read as the reverse complement.
ACCCCAGCCGGTGGTACTCCCCAGTGCCCTTAGAGGCACTCCTGGGACTTTGGAAATTTTCAGAGAAGGATAGCAGGGAAAACAGAGGCACACTTGCATGACAGTGCGATTCTGAACGAATCCCGGCGCGCGACGCATTTGGGCCCTCCTCCCGAGGCATTTACTGTTTTAATTAGATTAATTATTTGTCTAATTAATTTAGTGAGTTTGTAATAATTAATTAGCTTGCGTAGTTAATTATTTGTATTATTATTTCGGTCCCTCCGAGTGAGGGCAAAAATGTAATAAGTGTGTGTGAGTGGGTGTATGTCTTCCAATCCCCACTTCTTTCTATCCCTTTTATTTACCTGCTTACGATGGTAGATTAGGCACATTTATTTTAGCATACCTTATGCAATGCATGCGTGCATCCATGCATTTGTTTACATGCATCGGGCTCGTACATCATACAAACGCATTGCAATTTTCAATTCCAAATTGAATACGTGCTATTCGCGCACTTCATATACCATGTTTAGGGTTAGCCGAGCCTACTCTAGATTGCATCTATGCTTGTGTCGCATTAGCCAATTAACATGAACTAGGTCATGCATGTTTGCTAACCGGGTTATTTGTTTTTGGCACGGAATACGATGTAAGTTTTTATGCTTTAGCACTTCGCATGCGTGTGAATGTTGCCATGACAGTATGCTTACCATGCGGCTAAATGCTTACATGAGATAAACTGTTTGAATGCCTGTGGGTGAAGGTTGGATTGCGTGAGTTGGAACAACTCATTGAAATCCGCATTTTAGCCTACTTGCGAGTAGCAAAAACTAACACGTTTTTCGAGATAAAACGGATATGCAATGTTTATTTCCAAGTTAGGCAATCTAATCTATACTTTTGTGTTGTGCGCATCACATAGTAATTCTAGGTTAATAATTGGGATAAGAACGCATAATGTTTTCAAAATCAGATATCACGGTTAGTAGAGGCCGGTCTTCGGACCGGGCGAAAGGGGGTGCTCATAGCTGACCTTCCCCGATCGTACCCAAGCTCCCGAGCCAAGTCACTTTGGTGATGACGGACATGTGGCCTTCGGCACCGAGTCAGGGTTTCCTAAATTCCCCATTTTAAAAATATTTAGGTGGCGACTCTGTAATCTGGCAAAGCAGTCCATGTTTGGCACTACTTTTCAAAAAATTGTTTTCTTCAAAACGATTTGCCAGAGGTGGACTCTTTGGTTCAAGATTTAGAACCGCGACAAACACAAAAATCGAGTCCGAACTGTAGCCGAGGTCCCCCGCGGGCGCTGCTACAGTACCTTGGGCACTAAGTTGACCTTTAGTACCACCTATCATCCTCAGACTGATGGGCAGTTCGAGCACACCATTCAGATTTTAGAGGACATGCTTCGAGCTTGCGTTCTTGATTTTAAGGGGTCGTGGGAGAGGCATTTGCTCGTGGTGAAATTTGCCTACAATAATAACTTTCAAGCAGGTATTGGTATGGCACCTTTTGAGGCCTTGTATAGCCGACCGTATCATGACCCAAACCTGCCTATAACAACCCCGACCTGTGATTAGCCTATAATCCATGATTAAGTATGCCTAATAAGTAATTAAAATGAAATCTTCAGTTAATTGCATGTGTTATATGATATTTGAGTTTCTATCTGTCTGTTGTAGAAATATATATCTGTATTTCTATTATGTTCTGCAAATTGAAGGCCTTACGGCATCTGATCACGAAATTGACTTGGTTTATGTGTTATTTGGAATTTTTAGGAATTTATGGCAGATTCAATTGAAATTCGATTCATAATAGAGTAATTAGAATAAAATAATGTTACTTGATTAGTCTTAAACCAATTTTGATTAAGCTCCCTTAATGAGCCTATATAAGGCCTAATTAACTCAAGAAGCTCTTCATATACACTCCATTTGATCCATTTTGAGCATAAAACATAAGAGAGAGGGTGAGAACAAGAAAATCACATCTAAGTTTGATGATTGGAGAGACTTGGAGGAGAAATTGAAGAATTAACTTGTGAGCTCAAAACGTCTACGCATAAGCCATAATGAACACCTAAGGTAAGAAATCAAGCCTTTAGTTGTGTAATTGGGGTACCCAACACATGTAGTCAAAAGAATTAAGTGAATTGAGGCAAGAATTAAGCTTAATGAAGTAAAAGAGAAGAGTATACATATATGCATATGCATGACATTGCATTTAGAGCATGTTATCTACGAATTTGTCCCATGCATGTTCATATTTTGGTTTTAGTTTAAGAATGCACCATGTTTTTTAGTAGAACATCTCATTTGATCATGATTTGGAGACTTAGAATCTCATTCATATCATGCATGTCATGTTCATGTTATGTTTTTAACTTTTGGGCTTAATCAAAATTGACAAAGCTTTTGGGCTTAATTTTGCGAAATGGCTTTTGACTCACGATATATTATGAATTTATAAGTGTTTTCTTAAGTTTTGACCCAAAAGAACATGTTTTGACTCATGATATATTATGAATTATCATAATGTATCTTACATAATTTTGAAATTATTAAAAAAAATTAATATAATTTATACTATTTATATTTATATTCTTATATTAAGTGAAGGCTAAATTTGGTCCCTTTGATATCATCGAACAGGTTGGGGAAGTGGCATGCCGTCTTGCATTACCGCCCCAGCTTTGAGGAGTCCATAATGTGTTTCATGTGTCTATGCTCCGTAAATATGAACCCGACCCCTCTCATGTGTTAGATTGGACGGAAATTGAAGTTAATGATGATGTATATTATAAAGAAAAGCCAATCCAAATCCTTGATACACGAGAACAAGTGTTGAGAGGTAAGACAATCCCTCTAGTTAAGGTGTTGTGGTATCATCATGGCGTGGAGGAAGCGACATGGGAACGAGAAGCCGAAGTCCGCGAGAAATATCCATAATTATTCTCAAATTTGTGATGTATTAATTTCCTTGCTTTTCTTAAGTATCTAATGAAATTAATCATGAGCCACAAATTCTTAATGTCTCCTTTATTTTTGACCTTGAGTTTGAGGTGGTATCATGTCTAGATTGGATGTTGTAGTGGATTTACAAATGTATTGGTATTGCTTTGAATTGTTGTTGTATTGGAAGTAAGCCAAATTTTCCATTGTTCCTCGTTGTTAGCTCCTATGTTCAAGTGGAGGTATATATATATGATGTTTACGGGTAGAATTGTTAAAGATTGATGAGTGGTACAATGAAGATGGTAGAAAACTAGAATGTATGTGTATGCATTTATTGAGATTGCCATATGTTATATCAGGTGAGAGACGGAGGTTAATTTCGGGGGCGAAATTTCTTAAGGGGGAGAGATTGTGACATTTTGTTTTCAGGGTTGCTCAAGCGTGGAAACCATCGCTCGAGCATAGAATCGTTGCTCCCAGAATCTTGCTGAATTGCAGGCGTGCTCGCTCGAGCGTGGAATGCTAGCTTTTACTAGTTTCACTCTAGCGCTGCAAAATTTCTGAGGCTTCTCTTTCTCCGCTCGAGCGAAGAAGTTGTCACTCAAGCAAGGCCTTTTGATTGTGTATGGTCGCTCGAGTGTAGGAAGTCACGCTCAAGCGAGGGTCACAATATCAGCTTTTTAAATTCTCGATCATTTTCTCATTTCTCTTTTTCTATCCTCTATCTCCTCTTTCTCTCTCTATGAAACCCTAAATTTCCACTATAAAATGCCTCTCATATCCTTGAGATCCAACTTAAATCTCTTGCTAGGAGTGAAAAACATTTAAAGTTTGTCATTATCTACCGATTGGATTGTGGGTTTGCGAAAGATTCTTGTAGGAGCTTGGATTTTTGCTTGCATGTTGAGGTAGGGATACTTTTACCCTTGTATTTCTTCATTATTGAAGGGATTTCATGGTATCGTATGATTTGAGAACTAATTTGAGGATTTTGTTGGATTAAACCCTTATTTCACACTTTAAACCATTTTTGCCCTGTAACCAAAAAAAACCATTTTTGCCTAACATTTAGTTTGAAATTTCTCAATCCCTTCTTTTAAACATGAATGTAAATGTTATTAAAACCTAGATTGGTGATAAAGAAAGCCCCAAATTAGGTAAAACCCTAAATACCTAAATTGAGTAGAAATCACTACATGGAGTGGAATTTCACTCAGTTCATGAAATATTGTAAACAATGGAGAGATGGAAATTGAGGTCATTGATATAGTAAAAGGAATGGTGGCTTGGTTGTTATTATTCCTTAAATTTTATTTAGTGTTCATCTATGGTGAGGTTTGATGTTTGTTGGTAGGATTGAAATGTGATATGTTTGTTGATTGTGCATGAGTCCAAGTGAGAGTTGGTTTTGGGTGAATATGGTGTTATGTTGGTACCAGCGCGGGGGAGTTCAAAAAGGTGCCCAAATGCCCTATCTAGGCTTATCGCTAGACGAATGTGGGAAAAATGTTTTGGGGTGTCCACATAGTCCCGCTGTATAATAGCCGGCGAAAGTGGAAAAATGGGTGATTTTCCTTTGAGTGCCTACTTCTTGCCGTATAATAGCCGGCAAATGTGGGGGGTGGTTTCCAAAAATAAAAGTGACGGGTGTTCTCAATTGGACTCTTGTAGATGAATGTGTGGCTTGATGTTTCATGGTTGTGAATGTTTGTTTGTTATACATGAAGATATGATGTGCTATTGTCTGTGTTAGAATATCATGGTTCCTTGTGATTTGTTAAAGACTAACCGTGAAGATAAGTTTTATTGTAAAGTTTGTCACATAGATGCCATAATCTTTTTCAAAGGATTAAATACTTGGTTAAATGTGTTTTTACTGGGCAAATAGCTCAACCCTAATTTATTTTTTAGGAATTGACGAAGGACAGCCTCGTTGATGGACTAGTCCAAGCGCTCGCTCTTTTTGGAGATGGTAGAAGTCAAGAGGGTGTTGGATGTTTTAAATTGGGACTTTTGTAACCAGAGTACTAAATGTATCTTGTGATGTTGTACGCCCAAGGGGCTTATGTTTTGTTAAGTCATCTAGTTTATTAACTGGAACATGTATTTCGGATATTGTGGGAATGTATTTATTAAATTGTAATCACATAACTCTTAGTTCAATGAGAAAGATGACTTTTTGGATTAAATGATCATGCTATCTTGGTGTACTATGGTGTGAATTTCAGGGCGTTACATATATGCACCATCTTCGAAACCGTAAGTTTAAGAAATAAAACTCTTACCATTTGAGCAATATACATATTTTAATATTATTTAATTTTTTTATCATTTATTTGAAGGAGCATTTACCAGTCAGTCCTATTAATTAGATTTACTTATCTATAAGTCTTTATTGATAAATTTATTCATAGAAACAAGAGAAACTGATAAATTTGATAAATTTATCAATAAGACTTAATGGGTAATAAATCTCAAAATTAGGACATATTGGTAATTTATCGTTATTTAAATTGCACATGCATCACGCGTGTCAACCGCTAATATATCTTCTATATTAACATAAATTAGAGGATATGGTTGAAAATGGAGTTTATAGTCAATTTTTTTTAATATAAATATATGCATATGCACACACATACAAGAAATAAATAAAAAGAAAAAAAAAATTGGTAAAATCAAAATCGTAGTAGAATTGAAATCAAAGTGCAATTCTATATAATTTTATAATTAAGATTGTAGTTATTTTAAAATCTTATTATAATCCAAATTATTTGGTACAACTCGTAAGATCCTATCATTTAAATAAGGATTTTGATAACCATACTCATAACCACAAAACTTGACTTATTCGGAGCCAGAGTCATAGCCCACATAATATCATAACTTTTTTTATTCACAAAGTTAGTAACAATGACCACAAACAGTCATAACTTTGGTCGTTCTATCATAATCTATTGGAAAATTGATTCACCAAACAAGTCAAATTGAAATTTTTGCAAATCACGTAACCGCCACAAGTAATAACCTTTCATATGCTACTGTTCTCACAAAAACAAAATAACAAAATAAAATAAAAATCCTTTCATATTCTACTACTATTGATTGTACAAGTTGTCATAACCTTTCAAAAACAGTTTTTAAGAAATATTTTTGAGAATAACACATTATGAAGAAAACCAAAAATTTATTTCGAAAAATATTTTACACAAAAATGAAAAAAGAAAAATGATGTATATGTTCAAATTTTCCATTTGTTTTTAGTTTTTAAAAATACACACAAACAAACAACAAACAGCAAAAACAAAAACAAAAACACAACCAAATATGCCCACAAATCTAAGATTGACAAACTTTATAAAACTCTATTTAAATTCTTGAAATAACACTAGAATTAAATCAATCAAAAAATAACACATATCACATAACATTTTATAAAAAAATTCATGCCAACATATGATGTCATAAAACCTTATTGTAAATTAATTAAAAATGCTAAAATTAATACAGAGTCAATAAATCTGTTACCTTATATAGAGGATCATAATTTCATTATATAAATCTATTTCAATAAATTATCATAATTTAGTTATATAGAATATTTTAATTTATGTTTCCTAATTGTTGATTCGTAAAAATTTGTGCTAATGAAATAAATTCACACATCTATAATAAAGAGTAAATAAATATGTTTCATTATATAGATGATCTCTGTTTCCTTATATAGATGATCATATTTTTATTATATAAATCTGTTTCAATAAATGATCAAAATTTCATTATATAGAATATTTTAATTTCTGTTTCGCAAAATAAAATAAAATAAAATCAACATTTTCCTGTATTTAATTAAACCCCAACTCCATCTGCTATGCCAGGTACTTGAACCGGGAAGAACCCATTACCATATAGGATACCAGCAAGAGCAACACTGATCAAAGGTCCGACCCAATAGACTACATGGTTCTTGAAATTGCCTCCAACAAGAGCTGACCCGAATGAGTAAGCCGGGTTCATTGACCCGCCCGTAAATGGCCCGGATGCCAATACATTAGCTCCTACAATGAACCCGATTGCTGAGGGTCCAATTGCTCCCAGTGGACCATGTCTCGGGTCCCCAGCTTCATAGACTGAGTAGACCAAACCAAATGTCATCACCTCTTCCAAAATGGATGGTCTGAACCCAGTCATTTCTTGTGGGATTCCATGGACAAGTACATACTGTGAGACGGTGGTAACTTTCAAGAAAAGACAAGCCATTACAGAACCAACCAACTGTGAAATCAAGTGACAAATAGCCATAGGAACAGTAATATGACCCCTAACCGCCATCTCGAACGTAACCGCCAGGTTCACATGGCGGCCGAAGATATTAGCCGCTGCATAAACCGCCACCGACAATCCAAACGCATTCGCTACCGCAACCGCTACAAGCTCAGACGGATCTGTTGTAGCATCCGGCATCATCTTCCTAGAAGACATGGCGGAGCCAACTGCAGCAAAGATGAAAAGGAAGGTGGAGATAAATTCGGCGAGGTATGATCCATGAGCGTTAGGTTTTACCGTGTGCTCGAGACGAGAAGTTAGCGACACCATTGCCTGATATGAGGAAGAAGACACGAATTAATAACTATGTTTCATTATATAGATGATCTCTGTTTTCTTATATAGATGATCATAATTTCATTATATAAATCTGTTTTAATAAATGATCATAATTTCATTATATGGAATATTTTTATTTATGTTTCCTAATAATTTTTGTTTCCTAATTGTTGATTCGTAAAACAAGATTAGATAGATTGTAATAACAATTCTGCAATACCGAATAAAACAAGATTAGATAGATTGTTGTTTCCTAATCATTTCTGCAATAGCGAATAAAACAAGATTAGATGGATTGTAATAATAATTCAACACGAAGTAGAATCATATTCAAACACACATTCGGATAAAAACAATACACAACGAATTTTAATATATATGCATTTTGTATTAAACCAGAATCGAGAATTTCTACACATGAAATATACTTTTCAAAATAATAAGCCACAAGAGAACCATTGATAATTACATGAATATCATAATCACCACCATAATTTAATTAAAAGTTCTGAAACTTTATAAAACTGTATTTAAATTCTTGACATAAAACTGGAATTAAATCAATCAAAAAATAACACATATCACAAAAAAATTCATAAAAAATTCAAGACAACATATAATGTCATAAAACCTCATTGCAAATTAATTAAAAATGCTAAAAATAATACAAAGTCAATAAATCTGATTCCTTATATAGATGATCATAATTTCATTATATAAATCTGTTTCAATAAATGATCATAATTTCATTATATAGAATATTTTAATTTCTGTTTCTTAATCATTTTTGTTTCCTAATTATTGATTCATAAAAATTAGTGCTAATGAAATAAATTCACACATCAATAATACAGAGTCAATAAATATGCTTCATTATACAGATGATCTCTGTTTCCTTATATAGACACCATAATTTTATTATATAAATCTATTTCAATAAATGATCATAATTTCATTACATAGAATATTTTAATTTTTGTTTCCCAAACTAAAATAAAATAAAATGAACATTTTCCTGCTTTTAATTAAACCCCAACTCCATCTGCTATGCTAGGTACTTGAATCGGGAAGACCACATTATCATATAGGATACCAGCAAGAGCAACACCGATCAAAAGTCTGACCCAATAGACTACATGGTTCTTGAAACTGCCTCCAACAAGAGCAGACCCGAACGAGTAAGCCGAGTTCATTGACACGCCCGTAAATGGCCCGGATGCCAATACATTGGCTCCTACAATGAACCAAAGTCTAAGGGTCCAATTGCTCCCAGTGGACCACGTCTTGGGTTCTCGACTGCATAGACTATGTAGACCGAACCAAATGTCATCACCCCTTCCAAAATGGATGCCCCATACCCAGTCATTTCTTTTGGGATTCTGTGGACTACATGCTGTGATACAATGGTAACTTTTAAGAAAAGACAAGCCATTACAGACCCAACCAACTGTGAAATCTTTTAAAAAATAGCCATAGGAACAATAATATAACCCCTAACCACCATCCCGAACGTGACCGCCGGGTTCACATGGCGGCCGGAGATATTAGCCGCTGCATAAACTGTCACCGACAATGCAAACGCATTCGCTACTGCAACCACTACAAGCGCAGACGGATCTGTTGTAGCATCCGGCATCATCTTCCTAGAAGACATAGCGGAGCCAAATGCAACAAAGACGAAGAGGAAGGTGGAGATGAATTCGGCGAGGTATGATCGAAGAGCGTTGGGCTTCATCGCGTGCTCGAAACGGGAAGTTAGCGACGCCATTCCTTGATATGAGGAAGAAGACACGACTTAATAAATATGTTTCATTATATAGATGATCTCTGTTTCCTTATATAGATGATCATAATTTCATTGTATAAATCTCTTTTAATAAATAATCATAATTTCATTAAATAGAATATTTTAATTTATGTTTCCTAATTGTTGTTTCGTAAAAGAAGATCATATAGATTGTAACAACAATTCTACAATAGCAAATAAAATGAGATTAGATAGATTGTTGATTCCTAATCATCTCTGCAATAGCGAATAAAACAAGATTAGATGGATTGTAATAACAATTCAACATGAAGTAGAATCATATTCAAACACACATTCGGGTAAAAACAGTACACAACGAATTTTAATATATATTCATTTTGTATTAACCTAGAATCGAGAATTTCTACACATGAAATATACTTTTTGAAATAATAACCCACAGGAGATCCATTGATAATTACATGAATATCATAATCACCACCATAATTTAATTAAAAGTTCAAAAACTTTATAAAACTCTATTTAAATTCTTGACATAACACTGGAATTAAATCAATCAAAAAATAACACAAATCACATAATATTTCATAAAAAATTCATGAAAACATATGATGTCATAAAACCTCATTGCAAATTAGTTAACAATGCTAAAATTAATAAAGAGTGACTAAATTTGTTTCCTTATATAGATTATCATTATTTCATTATGTAGAATATTTTGATTTATGTTTCCTAATCATTTCTGTTTCCTAATTATTGATTCATAAAAATCTGTGCTAATGAAATAAATTCACACATCAATAATACTGAGTCAATAAATACGTTTCATTTTATAGATGATCTCTGTTTCCTTATATAGATGATCATAATTTCATTATATAAATCTGTTTCAATAAATGATCATAATTTCATTATATAGAATATTTTAATTTTTGTTTCCCAAAATAAAATAAAATAAAATCAACATTTTCCTGCATTTAATTAAACCCCAACTCCATCTGCTATGCCGAGTACTTCAACCGGGAAGACCACATTATCATATAGGATACCAGCAAGAGTAGCACCTTTCAAAGGTCTGACCCAATAGACTAAATGGTTCTTGAAATTGCCTCCAACAAGAGCAGACCCGAACGAGTAAGCCAGGTAAATTGACCCGCCCGTAAATGGCCCGAATGCCAATACATTGGCTTCTACAATGAACACGATTTCTAAGGGTCCAATTACTCCCAAAGGACCACGTCTCGGGTCCCCGGCTGCATAGATTGTGTAGACCAATCCAAATGTCATCACCCTTTCCAAAATAGATGCTTCGAACCCAGTCATTTCTTATAGGATTCTAGGGACAGATACATGTTGTGAGATGGTGGTAACGTTTAAGAAAAGACAAGCCATTACAGACCCAACCAACTAAGATATCCAGTAAAAAATAGCCATAGGAACAGTAATATGACCCTTAACCGTCATTCCGAACGTGACTGCCGGGTTCACATGGCGGCCGAAGATATTAGCTGCTACATAAACTACCACCGACAATGCAAAGGCATTCGCTACAGCAACCGCTACAAGTGCAGACAAATCTGCTGCAGCATCCGGCATCATCTTCCTAGAAAACATGGCAGAGCCAACTGTGGCAAAGACGAATAGGAATGTGGAGATGAATTCGGCGAGATTTGATCAAAGAGCGTTAGGCTTCACTGCGTGCTCGAGACGTGAAGTTAGCGACACCACTGCCTGATATGATGAAGAAGACACGACTTAATAAATATGTTTCATTATATAGATGATCTCTGTTTCCATATATAGATGATCATAATTTCATTATATAAATCTGTTTTAATAAATGATAATAATTTCATTATATAGGAAATTTAATTTTTGTTTCCTAATTATTGACTCGTAAAACAAGATTAGATAGATTATAATAACAATTCTGCAATACCGAATAAAACAANAAAACGCTGGTGAAGATAACCAGCAGACACACCAAACATCCAGAGTCACGAGATAACAAAATAAAGTCTCTAGTACATCCCACTAGAGTAGGCCAAACAAATATAGACGTAGAATGTATAAAGTAAATGTAAATAACAAACAGCTTATGAACAGTCTTGTAGTATCGGACGGCGCATGAAGCAGCCACTCCCAAAGACCCAATTCTTTTTGACAGGTACGGAGCCTTCAACTGCAGCTGGAGATAACATGCCTTAGTTGAAAGACCCATAGTCCCATGCCTCACACTTGATACTTTAGTATTCACACACAACAGCACTAGATAACAATCCCCCGAAATACAAAACTGGATTGTGCGAACTAGACATAATAGAAGGACCTGCCAGTTAAGCACCATCAAGAAAAAAGAAAAAAAAAACCAATAACATCAGTATCCAAGATAGTATGTAATACCCACTCAATTTAGATCTCACTCCACTCAACCCACAATATAGGATCTCACCACACTCAAATAAAGCTTCCTTAACCTGCACAATAAAGATACAATATATATAATGGTAAGCGTATAAAACATATAGGTCCTAATTTCACTCAACCCACAGATTCCAATGAATAGTGACTATATGTCTCACCACACTCAACCCACATATAAAATTAATCTTTATAGAAATGTACCTACACATGTAACAGCTGATTAGAAAGACACTCATTTTCTGGCTCACAGCCACTCAACACACAATATACTGCACTCACATCACTCAGCAACCCTCCCACTATTAGAATGGGGCTTCAAAATAGATTTGGGAAGGTTCCATTGAGCAAGGAACCAGTCATCACCTGTTGCAATAGGAGAGTTGCTAACATATAGCATTCTATTTCTCACCATGAGTACAATAGCTTTAATGATAACCTCTACAGGTTTACATTCCTTATTAAAAATTCTGTTGTTTCTCTCAAGCCAAATGTGATACACAGTACAGAGAAAGGAAAGTCTAGTGATTGTGGATTTCACAGATTTCCCTTTACTCTCTCTGTTGACACAAACAACAATCTCAGGCCAAGAAGAAGAAAGTTTCTCTCTAACTTTCTCCGTCGTTCTCCCTCCTTCTCTATTTGGTTCTAGAAACTAATTAGGTTATGCCACTAATTGTTTCATTAGCTTAACGGTCCAAGTTTGACTCGAACTAACCTTGCTTTCAATCGAAGAAAGACAATTTTCTTAGTAATTGTCACTTAACGATATTAGTTTTACTTAAGCCCCTCATTATGGTTTTCAGAATCACCTTTGTGTTTAATTCTTAGGTCCAAATTGATGAATTTGAATTCCATTTGATTTTCTTCCTGTTTCACTTTCTTTTCTCTAACAATCTCTCCTAGCCCTCAAGAAGAATGCCTCTATCTCTATCTTTCTCCATCTTTCTTTATTTTGTTCTAGGAACTAATTTGCTTAGGCCAATAATTGTTTCATTTGCTTATGTGGCCAAGTTTAACTCAAACTAACATTTTAGCCTCTAGGAAAGAGAATTTTCTGAGTAATTGTAGCTTCACGATAATAGTTTTAACTTATGCCCCTCGTTTAAGGTTTTCTAAAGCTCCCAATTGTTCAATTCTCAAGTCCAAAAGGGTGAATTTTAATTCCCTTTGATTTTCTTGCTGTTTCTCTTCTTTTCTCTAACTTTCCCAGAAACCTCCCAAGAAGAAAGTTTCTCTCTAACTTTCTCTCACTTTTTATTCTAGCTCTCAAAAAGGAACATTTCGTCTAACTTTGTCCGTCCTTCTCCATATTGTTCTAGGAACTAATCAGCTTAGGCCACAAATTGTTTCATTAGCTCAATTGGCCAAGTTTAACTCACACTAACCTTGCTTAGCCTCTAAGAAAGTGAATTTTCTGAGTAATTGTAGCTTAAAGATATTAGTTTAACTTAAGCACCTCATTTATGGTTTTCTAAATCACCTAAGTCGTCAATTCTCCAGTCCAAAAGATGGAAATTGAATTTCCTTTGATTTTCTTCCTATTTCTCTAACTTTCTCTTCTAGCTCTCAAGAAGAAAGTTTCTTTCTAACTTTCTCTGTCCTTCGCCATCCTTCTCGATTTTGTTACAGGAACTAATTAGCTGAGGCCACTAATTGTTTCATCAGCTTATGTGGCCCAGTTTATCTCAAAATAACCCGGCTTAGCGTCAAAGAAAGAGAATTTTCTGAGTACTTGTAGCTTAACGATATTAAGCACCTTATTTATGGTTTTCTAAATCACCTATCTGTTCAATTCACAAATCCAAAAGGGTGAATTTGACTTCCCTTTGATTTTCTTCCTAAATCTCTTTCTCTTGCTAACTTTCTCTTCTAGCTCTATAGAAGAAAGTTTTTCCCTAACATTGACCATCCTTCTCCATCCTTCTCTAATTATTTCTTACGCCACCAATTATCTCGTTAGCTTAAGAGGCCAAGTTTAACTCAAACAAACCTTGCATAGCCTCTAAGAAAGAGTATTTTCTCAGTAACTGTGGCCTAATGATTTTAGTTTAACTTAAGCTCGTCGTTTAAGGTTTTCTAAATCACTTACGTATTCAATTCTCAAGTCCAAAGGGATGAATATGAATTCCCCTTGATTTTCTTCCTATTTATCTTTGTTTTCTTTGACTTTCTCTGCTAGCTCTCTAGAAGAAAGTTTTTATCTAACTTTGTCCGTCCGTCTCCATCCTTCTCTATTTTGTTCTAGGAACTAATTAGCTTAGTGATTTCATTAGTTTTTTTTTTTTTTTTTGGGTGGGTAAGTCATAAATTAAAGACAAAAAACTTACACGTTTACAAGGGCATACCCCAGGTAATACAATGAAAACACAAACCCAACACAAGGGTAAACTAATAAAAAATATATAAAAAAATAACTAATAAAGAAAAACACACCCAAAACAGTCGGGTCACCATCATAACAATAATAACAAAAATTATCCATTTATCATTTTTATCCCCAAGTACCCTCTACCATCAAAATAATAGATGGGTACTTGGGGGAGATATATAGACAATTGTACAGGAGTGGTAGAAAACCCACCAAAACAAATTAACACTAAGTGAGGCCCAAAAAAGTCCCACACAAAAAGATAACCCACGGACAGACAGAAGAAAAAATCCTCAGCTGAACGTAACCCCTAGGCCCAAAAAATTGGGTCTAATAACATAAGTAAATCATGCCTCAAAGAACAAAACCCACAGAACCGTGGGCACTGCTTGAATTCCCCTTCACCCACATTGAATGGCTCAGTGGGCCACAGCCAACTAAATATTTAAAAATACAAACCAAACCGTGGCCCACTACCAACTGAATCCACCGAGAAACCCACTACATAACAAATATATATAAAATATATATAACTCCCATCATTTGTCAGTCACAAAACCAGCCCACGGTTTTAGAAAGGAAAAACCTTCCACCCATGTGGTGCAACCTGCTACGCAGCAACATTGACAGCATCACTCCATCATACGTCAAAACAAATCATTCATAGGTGAGGTGTAGCCTATGAACGCACCCAGCACTGTTGTTAATGAATTCCACGCGCCCAAAACTCGTGAAACCCACTTCATCTCTTTCGTGGACTGGGCTTCATCTTCTAAACAACGTCTTCCTCCCACCGCCGGAGGGAGAGACAACACTGCCGGCCGGACAAGAAAACCATCTCAACATGAAGCTACAAGCATCCATATTCTGGGGACGCAAAACAGTTCAAGGTCAAAGCAAAGCCGCCGGAAACACCAGCACTGGAAACCAGTGCAAACTAGCGCCCCCTTTGAAAGAGAATTTTCAGAGCAATTGTAGCTTAATGACATTAGTTTAACTTAAACACCTCATTTATGGTTTTCTAAATCACCTATGTGTTCAATTCTCAAGTCCAAACGGATGAATTTGAATTCTATTTGATTTTCTTCCTTTTTCTTTTTCTTTTTTTTTTTTTTGGGTGAATAAGAAATAAATAAAACAAAAAGATTTACAAGAATACAAGGGGCATACCCCAGGCGCTAACACAAAACAAAACCACAAACCTCGGCAACAAATCACCGAAGCCCAGCCACAAAATAAAAACACTATACAAAATCGAGAACACCGAGGCTACAACCAAAATCGGGAATCAAAGGATGATTACTAGCCATCGGATTGTACAAAGGCCATGTCCTGTAATGAATAGGGTCCTTGTACAATACATATAAGCAGTGGCCACCTTTGAACAACACAAACCAAAAAGTACCCAGCCTCCTTGGATCCTTCCTACACACCCCGTAGGAATAGGCTCCTATACCTTTAAAAATAAAAAACAAAGTCCTACCAGGAACCTTACGGGAAAACAAAAACAAACCCATTATATCATCTTTGATGGGTTGCCTGTAGCGCAGCAGAACTACAGACACAAAAATCCTCCTACACAGCCCGTAGGGGTAGGCGGAATTACCTAATAAAACTATGTACACACAGTAAAAAAAGACAACTGATTTTCACTTTCATGTAGCACAGCAAGGCGCTTGAAGCTACCATCACCACGTTACATATACACACTTCATGCCTTCTGGATCTGCACAAGAAGCAGCCACCATCCCTACACACTATATTGTATACCTGTTCAAAGTATGATAAGCAGGAATTTCCAAAACAGTATAAGTAGTCATAGAGAAGTAAAAACAACAAGCACTCTGTGTAGGACCTCCCCTCACTCGGCCCACAATAGAAGACGTCTCTCCACTCCATATAATATCTCACATCACTAGGCACGCAACTCACATATTCTCTCATAAATTCCAGATGGACAGTGTACATGATAGCTCCTTTAACCAGCACAAAATATAGATAATATACAATAAATGTTAGGGCAAAATATACGTACTTCCTCTCCTCACTCAACCCACAGTTACAGTAACAAGTATACTTGCTCACATCACTCAACCCTCCATTCGGCCTCTCCATTTTTAGTAAAGATCTGTGATCCATCATAAGCTGATAGGATTGGAGAACATTGTTTTCTCCATTTTTGTTTTCTCTAACTTTCTCTTCTAGCACTCTAGATTAAAGTTTTTCTCTAACTTTGTCCGTCCTTCTCCAACCTTGTCTATTTTGTTCTAGGAACTAATTAGCTTAAGTGGCCAAGTTTAACTCAAACTAACCTTGCTTAGCCTCCTGGAAAGAGAATTTTCAGAGTAATTGTAGCTTAATGACATTAGTTTAACTTAAACACCTCATTTATGGTTTTCTAAATCACCTGTGCGTTCAATTCTCAAGTCCAAATGGATGAATTTGAATTCCATTTGATTTTCTTCCTATTTCCCTTTGTTTTCTCTAACTTTCTCTTCTAGCTCTCTAGAATAAAGTTTTTCTCTAACTTTATCCGTCCTTCTCCATTTTGTTCGAGGAACTAATTAGCTTAGGACACTAATTGTTTCATTAGCTTAGGTGGCCAAGTTAAACACAAACTAACATTGCTTCGCCTCTAAGAAGGAGAATTTTCTGAGTAATTGTAGCTGAACAATATTAGTTTAACTTAAGCACCTCATTAATGGTTTTCTAAATCACCTATGCGGTCAATTCTCAAGTCCAAATGGGTGAATTTGAATTACCTTTGATTTTCTTCCGATTTCTCTTTGTTTTCTCTAACTTTCTCTTTTAGCTCTCTAGAATAAAGTTTTTCCCTAACTTTGTCCTTCCTTCTCGATTTTTTTTCTAGAAACTAATTAGCTTAGGCCACTAATTGTTTCATTAGCTCAAGCGGCCAAGTTTAACTCAAACTAACCACGCTTAGCCTATAAGAAAGAGAATTTTCTGTGTAATTGTAGCTTAACACTTGAGTTCAAGATTAGTTTAGGGGAAGAAAGCAGAGCTTCTCTCTCTAGAGAGAGAAAGCTCCCCCCGTTGGTGTATCACGATGGTGAATGACTGGTGCTGTTCTGGCCAGCTTGTTTAGCTCCTCTACTCAGATTCTGCGGGTGAGTGAGTTTGATTCTGATCTATTAAGCCCTGGTTTTGGGTCTTGATGATCTATGTTCATGGTTTTAATTTTGTTTGGAGTTCTTCGGTTGTTTCTGGAGGTATTCTTGTCCCAGTTAACTTCGGCCTCCATGGATGAGTTTCTTTTGCCATAGTTGGGTTCTATCTAGCTGCGGTGAAGTGTATCTTTTGTTGTCAATGCGTGCACTATTTCGTTTGTGTCTCCGGTGACTCTATTCTGGATTCTAGCCTGATTTCTGGCGAAGTCCTCTGGTTTTGCAGTGCCGGGGTCTTGGTCATCTCTGGCTTTTTCAAACGTGTAGTTGCATGGGTTGTAAGTTTTCAGAGTGGATGCCTTTTGGAATGCTTGTGTAGATGGTGCTTGTTTCATTTTCCGGAGATGGGTCTACCATTTACTGGCAAGTCCGTTTGGTTATATTGGTGTGTTGTTTGTGGTTGGTACTCCAACTGTTGGTTTCGGGAGTCCAACAACGGTGGCGGAGCTAGCTTAGCTTTTGTTGTTAATGT
The DNA here is from genome assembly GCA_030407325.1 of Camellia japonica. NCBI lineage: Eukaryota > Viridiplantae > Streptophyta > Magnoliopsida > Ericales > Theaceae > Camellia > Camellia japonica. Next base: position 98,615,447 of record JAPPVO010000017.1, on the reverse strand, counting down.
TGGCTTCTGCCGGACCTGTGTATATGCTACGTTTGTTTGTAGCTAGGTGTATCGTGTGCTCTCGTCGGCGATGGCTTATTCTGGCGTGAGCTGGTTCTTTTCTGCTCCACCGATGATGGTTTACTCCGGTTGATCGTTTATTCCGATGCTGGTTTTCATGTCCGGCGTCGTTGCTACTGTGTGTAAGGAGGTGATTTGTTTTTCCGTGAGCTTGAGTTCTTTGGTTCTGCAGTTGGCGCGTTTACCTCACAGTATGGAAGACGCGTTGGTGCAATTTTGGGACCCTGCAAAGTTGTGTTCATCAGCATGGGTTGCACAGACCTCGTGAAAGGTGATAGTGCATGATGTGTGTTGGGAAGGTAAAAGCTTGATCAGCATTATATATTTTATATATATATTTTGGTTTGAATTGTGCTTTGCCGCTAATTTGGAAATTGGTGGTGTTGGTGGGCCCTACGTGGCTCTCTTTTCTATCACCTATGTTTGGCATATATATAAATATCTTAATATATATTTATATATTGGCTGGGCATTCTGATTAAGTGGGTTTTGATGATGTCATTTGGTGAGAAGCATTTGGGATGGCCAACTTTTCAGTGGGCTTTTTGTTGACTTTTTTCTTAGGGCCCACGTGTTAACTGTTTGGGGGTTTTGCAAACTAGGGCCCACGTGATTCTATGCAAGTTTAATCGTGGAAAGATGGTTCTAGTGGTTTTTTATTAAAACCCACGGTTTATTGTTATTGGGCCGTAAGTGGGGCCATGGTGCAAGAATTGGTATGGATCTGGTTTGGAAATTTAGCCGTTGGGCTCATTGGTTGGACTTTTGGGCTCATTGATTTTTGGGACTTATTGCATATATTTATATGATTGGTGAGTCCATTAGCTTATGTTTAGCCACTACGCAGCGGATCTTGTGTAGTCGATTTTCTCTTGATGATTGATCGTGTGATCCTCATGTGACTCGATATGAGGTGAGTTTTGAGCCATCTCTGCCAAGAGTAATTGAGGGGTCACTGCTATGGGGAACAGTGGTTCGATGACTAACCGAGTTAGAGACTGGGAGATGAGCAGGAGGATAGCTACCGGTTCCGGTTGCTTCTTGTCTTCATGTGACCCATCCTAATTGATCGTATTGCCACGCCTGACATGGAGTGAAGGGCACACTGCCATGGGGTTTGAGGCTTGTGATCTATCAAGGAAGGGACTGGGGGATGTGATGATTGATCTCAGGTTATTTTTGGCTATGTTTTGGTTTGTTGCTGTGGGGCTACCATTGTCGCTTCGACTCACAAGACTGTTGCTCATGGTTACTAATCGTGCTAGCTTCATGTGACTCTGTCGGGATTTCTCATGGGATATATTTTCTTCTGTCATGGCTTTTGTTGAGTGGCTAGGATGTCACGGCTGTGAGGAGTGGGATGCTTACTGGATTCCATGTGTTGATCTATGGTAGAGACTGGGGGCGAATGGGGTTGGTTATCATTTTTGATTTGTCTTGAGGGTTGTTGCTTTGTTAGTATGTTGTTGTGGTTTTTAGTTTTATGGTGTTTGTTTGTTTCTTTGCCCATATATCCATCCCAAGTTTCCCTCTATTATTTCTGATGGTAGGGGTTACTTGGGGACAAAAGGATATATGGGCAAAGTAGGTTATGTTGTTTTTGTTTTGTTTTGTGTTGCTCCTCCTATCTTATGGGGGTGTAGGGGTAGTTTCTGTTGGTTATGTATTCGTTTAATTATTTGTTGTTGGGTGTGCCTGGGGTATGCCCCTTGTAAACTTGTAAATTTCATTGTCTTTATTTTATGACTTACTTACCCAAAAAAAAAAAAATTTGTAGCTTAACGATTTCCGTTTAACTTAAGCACCTCATTTAAGTTTTCTAAATCACATGAGTGTTCAATTCTCATGTCCAAAAGGATGAATTTGAATTCCCTTTGATTTTCTTGCCATTTCTCTTTCTTTTCTCTAACTTTCTCTTTAACCTCTCAAGAAGAAAGTTTCTCTCTAACTTTCTCCGTCGTTCTCCCTCCTTCTCCTATTTGGTTCTAGAAACTAATTAGGTTATGCCACTAATTGTTTCATTAGCTTAACGGTCCAAGTTTAACTCGAACTAACCTTGCTTTCAATCGAAGAAAGACAATTTTCTTAGTAATTGTCACTTAACGATATTAGTTTTACTTAAGCCCCTCATTATGGTTTTCAGAATCACCTTTGTGTTTAATTCTTAGGTCCAAATGAATTTGAATTCCATTTGATTTTCTTCCTGTTTCACTTTCTTTTCTCTAACAATCTCTCCTAGCCCTCAAGAAGAATGCCTCTATCTCTATCTTTCTCCATCTTCTTTATTTTGTTCTAGGAACTAATTTGCTTAGGCCAATAATTGTTTCATTTGCTTATGTGGCCAAGTTTAACTCAAACTAACATTTTAGCCTCTAGGAAAGAGAATTTTCTGAGTAATTGTAGCTTCACGATAAATTTTAACTTATGCCCCTCGTTTAAGGTTTTCTAAAGCTCCCAATTGTTCAATTCTCAAGTCCAAAAGGGTGAATTTAATTCCCTTTGATTTTCTTGCTGTTTCTCTTTCTTTTCTCTAACTTTCCCAGAAACCTCCCAAGAAGAAAGTTTCTCTCTAACTTTCTCTCACTTTTTATTCTAGCTCTCAAAAAGGAACATTTCGTCTAACTTTGTCCGTCCTTCTCCATATTGTTCTAGGAACTAATCAGCTTAGGCCACAAATTGTTTCATTAGCTCAATTGGCCAAGTTTAACTCACACTAACCTTGCTTAGCCTCTAAGAAAGTGAATTTTCTGAGTAATTGTAGCTTAAAGATATTAGTTTAACTTAAGCACCTCATTTATGGTTTTCTAAATCACCTAAGTCGTCAATTCTCCAGTCCAAAAGATGGAAATTGAATTTCCTTTGATTTTCTTCCTATTTCTCTAACTTTCTCTTCTAGCTCTCAAGAAGAAAGTTTCTTTCTAACTTTCTCTGTCCTTCGCCATCCTTCTCGATTTTGTTACAGGAACTAATTAGCTGAGGCCACTAATTGTTTCATCAGCTTATGTGGCCCAGTTTATCTCAAAATAACCCGGCTTAGCGTCAAAGAAAGAGAATTTTCTGAGTACTTGTAGCTTAACGATATTAAGCACCTTATTTATGGTTTTCTAAATCACCTATGTGTTCAATTCACAAATCCAAAAGGGTGAATTTGACTTCCCTTTGATTTCTTCCTAAATCTCTTTCTCTTGCTAACTTTCTCTTCTAGCTCTATAGAAGAAAGTTTTTCCCTAACATTGACCATCCTTCTCCATCCTTCTCTAATTATTTCTTACGCCACCAATTATCTCGTTAGCTTAAGAGGCCAAGTTTAACTCAAACAAACCTTGCATAGCCTCTAAGAAAGAGTATTTTCTCAGTAACTGTGGCCTAATGATTTTAGTTTAACTTAAGCTCGTCGTTTAAGGTTTTCTAAATCACTTACGTATTCAATTCTCAAGTCCAAAGGGATGAATATGAATTCCCCTTGATTTTCTTCCTATTTATCTTTGTTTTCTTTGACTTTCTCTGCTAGCTCTCTAGAAGAAAGTTTTTATCTAACTTTGTCCGTCCGTCTCCATCCTTCTCTATTTTGTTCTAGGAACTAATTAGCTTAGTGATTTCATTAGCTTTTTTTTTTTTTTTGGGTGGGTAAGTCATAAATTAAAGACAAAAAACTTACACGTTTACAAGGGGCATACCCCAGGTAATACAATGAAAACACAAACCCAACACAAGGGTAAACTAATAAAAAATATATAAAAAAATAACTAATAAAGAAAAACACACCCAAAACAGTCGGGTCACCACCATAACAATAATAACAAAAATTATCCATTTATCATTTTATCCCCAGTACCCTCTACCATCAAAATAATAGATGGTACTTGGGGGAGATATATAGACAATTGATACAGGAGTGGTAGAAAACCCACCAAAACAAATTAACACTAAGTGAGGCCCAAAAAAGTCCCACACAAAAAGATAAACCACGGACAGACAGAAGAAAAAATCCTCAGCTGAACGTAACCCCTAGGCCCAAAAAAATTGGGTCTAATAACATAAGTAAATCATGCCTCAAAGAACAAAACCCACAGAACCGTGGGCACTGCTTGAATTCCCCTTCACCCACATTGAATGGCTCAGTGGCCACAGCCAACTAAATATTTAAAAATACAAACCAAAACCGTGGCCCACTACCAACTGAATCACCACGAGAAAACCCACTACATAACAAATATATATAAAATATATATAACTCCCATCATTTGCCAGTCACAAAACCAGCCCACGGTTTTAGAAAGGAAAAACCTTCCACCCAATGGTGCAACCTGTGCATCGCAGCAACATTGACAGCATCACTCCATCATACGTCAAAACAAATCATTCATAGGTGAGGTGTAGCCTATGAACGCACCCAGCACTGTTGTTAATGAATTCCACGCGCCCAAAACTCGTGAAACCCACTTCATCTCTTTCGTGGACTGGGCTTCATCTTCTAAACAACGTCTTCCTCCCACCGCCGGAGGGAGGGAGAGACAACACTGCCGGCCGGACAAGAAAACCATCTCAACATGAAGCTACAAGCATCCATATTCTGGGGACGCAAAAACAGTTCAAGGTCAAAGCAAAGCCGCCGGAAACACCAGCACTGGAAACCAGTGCAAACTAGCGCCCCCTTTGAAAGAGAATTTTCAGAGCAATTGTGCTTAATGACATTAGTTTAACTTAAACACCTCATTTATGGTTTTCTAAATCACCTATGTGTTCAATTCTCAAGTCCAAACGGATGAATTTGAATTCTATTGATTTTCTTCCTTTTTCTTTTTCTTTTTTTTTTTGGGTGAATAAGAAATAAATAAAACAAAAAGATTTACAAGAATACAAGGGGCATACCCCAGGCGCTAACAACAAAACAAAACCACAAACCTCGGCAACAAATCACCGAAGCCCAGCCACAAAATAAAAACACTATACAAAATCGAGAACACCGAGGCTACAACCAAAATCGGGAATCAAAGGATGATTACTAGCCATCGGATTGTACAAAGGCCATGTCCTGTAATGAATAGGGTCCTTGTACAATACATATAAGCAGTGGCCACCTTTGAACAACACAAACCAAAAAGTACCCAGCCTCCTTGGATCCTTCCTACACACCCCGTAGGAATAGGCTCCTATACCTTTAAAAATAAAAAACACAAGTCCTACCAGGAACCTTACGGGAAAACAAAAAACAAACCCATTATATCATCTTTGATGGGTTGCCTGTAGCGCAGCAGAACTACAGACACAAAAATCCTCCTACACAGCCCGTAGGGGTAGGCGGAATTACCTAATAAAACTATGTACACACAGTAAAAAAAGACAACTGATTTTCACTTTCATGTAGCACAGCAAGGCGCTTGAAGCTACCATCACCACGTTACATATACACACTTCATGCCTTCTGGATCTGCACAAGAAGCAGCCACCATCCCTACACACTATATGTATACCTGTTCAAAGTATGATAAGCAGGAATTTCCAAAACAGTATAAGTAGTCATAGAGAAGTAAAAACAACAAGCACTCTGTGTAGGACCTCCCCTCACTCGGCCCACAATAGAAGACGTCTCTCCACTCCATATAATATCTCACATCACTAGGCACGCAACTCACATATTCTCTCATAAATTCCAGATGGACAGTGTACATGATAGCTCCTTTAACCAGCACAAAATATAGATAATATACAATAAATGTTAGGGCAAAATATACGTACTTCCTCTCCCACTCAACCCACAGTTACAGTAACAAGTATACTTGCTCACATCACTCAACCCTCCATTCGGCCTCTCCATTTTTAGTAAAGATCTGTGATCCATCATAAGCTGATAGGATTGGAACATGCATTTGTTTTCTCACATTTTTTTCTCTCTAATTTTCTCTTCTAGCATCTAGATTAAAGTTTTTCTCTAACTTTGTCCGTCCTTCTCCAACCTTGTCTATTTTGTTCTAGGAACTAATTAGCTTAAGTGGCCAAGTTTAACTCAAACTAACCTTGCTTAGCCTCCTGGAAAGAGAATTTTCAGAGTAATTGTAGCTTAATGACATTAGTTTAACTTAAACACCTCATTTATGGTTTTCTAAATCACCTGTGCGTTCAATTCTCAAGTCCAAATGGATGAATTTGAATTCCATTTGATTTTCTTCCTATTTCCCTTTGTTTTCTCTAACTTTCTCTTCTAGCTCTCTAGAATAAAGTTTTTCTCTAACTTTATCCGTCCTTCTCCATTTTGTTCGAGGAACTAATTAGCTTAGGACACTAATTGTTTCATTAGCTTAGGTGGCCAAGTTAAACACAAACTAACATTGCTTCGCCTCTAAGAAGGAGAATTTTCTGAGTAATTGTAGCTGAACAATATTAGTTTAACTTAAGCACCTCATTAATGGTTTTCTAAATCACCTATGCGGTCAATTCTCAAGTCCAAATGGGTGAATTTGAATTACCTTTGATTTTCTTCCGATTTCTCTTTGTTTTCTCTAACTTTCTCTTTTAGCTCTCTAGAATAAAGTTTTTCCCTAACTTTGTCCTTCCTTCTCGATTTTTTTTCTAGAAACTAATTAGCTTAGGCCACTAATTGTTTCATTAGCTCAAGCGGCCAAGTTTAACTCAAACTAACCACGCTTAGCCTATAAGAAAGAGAATTTTCTGTGTAATTGTAGCTTAACACTTGAGTTCAAGATTAGTTTAGGGGAAGAAAGCAGAGCTTCTCTCTCTAGAGAGAGAAAGCTCCCCCCGGTGGTGTATCACGATGGTGAATGACTGGTGCTGTTCTGGCCAGCTTGTTTAGCTCCTCTACCCAGATTCTGCGGGTGAGTGAGTTTGATTCTGATCTATTAAGCCCTGGTTTTGGGTCTTGATGATCTATGTTCATGGTTTTAATTTTGTTTGGAGTTCTTCGTTTGTTTCTGGAGGTATTCTTGTCCCAGTTAACTTCGGCCTCCATGGATGAGTTTCTTTTGCCATAGTTGGGTTCTATCTAGCTGCGGTGAAGTGTATCTTTTGTTGTCAACACGTGCACTATTTCGTTTGTGTCTCCGGTGACTCTATTCTGGATTCTAGCCTGATTTCGGCGAAGTCCTCTGGTTTTGCAATGCCGGGGTCGTGGTCATCTCTGGCTTTTTCAAACGTGTAGTTGCATGGGTTGTAAGTTTTCAGAGTGGATGCCTTTTGGAATGCTTGTGCAGATGGTGCTTGTTTCATTTTCCGGAGATGGGTCTACCATTTACTGGCAAGTCCGTTTGGTTATATTGGTGTGTTGTTTGTGGTTGGTACTCCAACTGTTGGTTTCGGGAGTCCAACAACGGTGGCGGAGCTAGCTTAGCTTTTGTTGTTAATGTTGGCTTCTGCCGGACCTGTGTATATGCTACGTTTGTTTGTAGCTAGGTGTATCGTGTGCTCTCGTCGGCGATGGCTTATTCTGGCGTGAGCTGGTTCTTTTCTGCTCCACCGATGATGGTTTACTCCGGTGTGATCGTTTATTCCGATGCTGGTTTTCATGTCCGGCGTCGTTGCTACTGTGTGTAAGGAGGTGATTTGTTTTCCGTGAGCTTGAGTTCTTTGGTTCTGCAGTTGGCGCGTTTACCTCACAGTATGGAAGACGCGTTGGTGCAATTTTGGGACCCTGCAAAGTTGTGTTCATCAGCATGGGTTGCACAGACCTCGTGAAAGGTGATAGTGCATGATGTGTGTTGGGAAGGTAAAAGCTTGATCAGCATTATATATTTTATATATATTTTGGTTTGAATTGTGCTTTGCCGCTAATTTGGAAATTGGTGTGTTGGTGGGCCCTACGTGGCTCTCTTTTCTATCACCTATGTTTGGCATATATATAAATATCTTAATATATATTTATATATTGGCTGGGCATTCTGATTAAGTGGGTTTTGATGATGTCATTTGGTGAGAAGCATTTGGGATGGCCAACTTTTCAGTGGGCTTTTTGTTGACTTTTTTCTTAGGGCCCACGTGTTAACTGTTTGGTGGGTTTTGCAAACTAGGGCCCACGTGATTCTATGCAAGTTTAATCGTGGAAAGATGGTTCTAGTGGTTTTTTTATTAAAACCCACGGTTTATTGTTATTGGGCCGTAAGTGGGGCCATGGTGCAAGAATTGGTATGGATCTGGTTTGGAAATTTAGCCGTTGGGCTCATTGGTTGGACTTTTGGGCTCATTGATTTTTGGGACTTATTGCATATATTTATATGATTGGTGAGTCCATTAGCTTATGTTTAGCCACTACGCAGCGGATCTTGTGTAGTCGATTTTCTCTTGATGATTGATCGTGTGATCCTCATGTGACTCGATATGAGGTGAGTTTTGAGCCATCTCTGCCAAGAGTAATTGAGGGGTCACTGCTATGGGGAACAGTGGTTCGATGACTAACCGAGTTAGAGACTGGGAGATGAGCAGGAGGATAGCTACCGGTTCCGGTTGCTTCTTGTCTTCATGTGACCCATCCTAATTGATCGTATTGCCACGCCTGACATGGAGTGAAGGGCACACTGCCATGGGTTTGAGGCTTGTGATCTATCAAGGAAGGGACTGGGGGATGTGATGATTGATCTCAGGTTATTTTTGGCTATGTTTTGGTTTGTTGCTGTGGGGCTACCATTGTCGCTTCGACTCACAAGACTGTTGCTCATGGTTACTAATCGTGCTAGCTTCATGTGACTCTGTCGGGATTTCTCATGGGATATATTTTTCTTCTGTCATGGCTTTTGTTGAGTGGCTAGGATGTCACGGCTGTGAGGAGTGGGATGCTTACTGGATTCCATGTGTTGATCTATGGTAGAGACTGGGGGCGAATGGGGTTGGTTATCATTTTTGATTTGTCTTGAGGGTTGTTGCTTTGTTAGTATGCTTGTTGTGGTTTTTTAGTTTTATGGTGTTTGTTTGTATCTTTGCCCATATATCCATCCCAAGTTTCCCTCTATTATTTCTGATGGTAGGGGTTACTTGGGGACAAAAGGATATATGGGCAAAGTAGGGTTATGTTGTTTTTGTTGTTTATGTGTTGCTCCTCCTATCTTATGGGGGTGTAGGGGTAGTTTCTGTTGGTTATGTATTCGTTTAATTATTTGTTGTTGGGTGTGCCTGGGGTATGCCCCTTGTAAACTTGTAAATTTCATTGTCTTTATTTTATGACTTACTTACCCAAAAAAAAAAAAATTTGTAGCTTAACGATTTCCGTTTAACTTAAGCACCTCATTTAAGCTTTTCTAAATCACATGAGTGTTCAATTCTCATGTCCAAAAGGATGAATTTGAATTCCCTTTGATTTTCTTGCCATTTCTCTTTCTTTTCTCTAACTTTCTCTTTAACCTCTCAAGAAGAAAGTTTCTCTCTAACTTTCTCCGTCGTTCTCCCTCCTTCTCCATTTGGTTCTAGAAACTAATTAGGTTATGCCACTAATTGTTTCATTAGCTTAACTGTCCAAGTTTAACTCGAACTAACCTTGCTTTCAATCGAAGAAAGACAATTTTCTTAGTAATTGTCGCTTAACGATATTAGTTTTACTTAAGCCCCTCATTATGGTTTTCAGAATCACCTTTGTGTTTAATTCTTAGGTCCAAATTGATGAATTTGAATTCCATTTGATTTTCTTCCTGTTTCACTTTCTTTTCTCTAACAATCTCTCCTAGCCCTCAAGAAGAATGCCTCTATCTCTATCTTTCTCCATCTTCTTTATTTTGTTCTAGGAACTAATTTGCTTAGGCCAATAATTGTTTCATTTGCTTATGTGGCCAAGTTTAACTCAAACTAACATTTTAGCCTCTAGGAAAGAGAATTTTCTGAGTAATTGTAGCTTCACAATAATATTTTAACTTATGCCCCTCGTTTAAGGTTTTCTAAAGTCCCAATTGTTCAATTCTCAAGTCAAAAGGGTGAATTTAATTCCCTTTGATTTTCTTGCTGTTTCTCTTTCTTTTCTCTAACTTTCCCAGAAACCTCCCAAGAAGAAAGTTTCTCTCTAACTTTCTCTCACTTTTTATTCTAGCTCTCAAAAAGGAACATTTCGTCTAACTTTGTCCGTCCTTCTCCATATTGTTCTAGGAACTAATCAGCTTAGGCCACAAATTGTTTCATTAGCTCAATTGGCCAAGTTTAACTCACACTAACCTTGCTTAGCCTCTAAGAAGTGAATTTTCTGAGTAATTGTAGCTTAAAGATATTAGTTTAACTTAAGCACCTCATTTATGGTTTTCTAAATCACCTAAGTCGTCAATTCTCAGTCCAAAAGATGGAAATTGAATTTCCTTTGATTTTCTTCCTATTTTCTAACTTTCTCTTCTAGCTCTCAAGAAGAAAGTTTCTTTCTAACTTTCTCTGTCCTTGCCATCCTTCTCGATTTTGTTACAGGAACTAATTAGCTGAGGCCACTAATTGTTTCATCAGCTTATGTGGCCCAGTTTATCTCAAAATAACCCGGCTTAGCGTCAAAGAAAGAGAATTTTCTGAGTACTTGTAGCTTAACGATATTAAGCACCTTATTTATGGTTTTCTAAATCACCTATGTGTTCAATTCTCAAATCCAAAAGGGTGAATTTGACTTCCCTTTGATTTTCTTCCTAAATCTCTTTCTCTTGCTAACTTTCTCTTCTAGCTCTATAGAAGAAAGTTTTTCCCTAACATTGACCATCCTTCTCCATCCTTCTCTAATTATTTCTTACGCCACCAATTATCTCGTTAGCTTAAGAGGCCAAGTTTAACTCAAACAAACCTTGCATAGCCTCTAAGAAAGAGTATTTTCTCAGTAACTGTGGCCTAATGATTTTAGTTTAACTTAAGCTCGTCGTTTAAGGTTTTCTAAATCACTTACGTATTCAATTCTCAAGTCCAAAGGGATGAATATGAATTCCCCTTGATTTTCTTCCTATTTATCTTTGTTTTCTTTGACTTTCTCTGCTAGCTCTCTAGAAGAAAGTTTTTATCTAACTTTGTCCGTCCGTCTCCATCCTTCTCTATTTTGTTCTAGGAACTAATTAGCTTAGTGATTTCATTAGCTTTTTTTTTTTTTTTTGGGTGGGTAAGTCATAAATTAAAGACAAAAAACTTACACGTTTACAAGGGGCATACCCCAGGTAATACAATGAAAACACAAACCCAACACAAGGGTAAACTAATAAAAAATATATAAAAAAATAACTAATAAAGAAAAACACACCCAAAACAGTCGGGTCACCATCATAACAATAATAACAAAAATTATCCATTTATCATTTTTATCCCCAAGTACCCTCTACCATCAAAATAATAGATGGGTACTTGGGGGAGATATATAGACAATTGTACAGGAGTGGTAGAAAACCCACCAAAACAAATTAACACTAAGTGAGGCCCAAAAAAGTCCCACACAAAAAGATAACCCACGGACAGACAGAAGAAAAAATCCTCAGCTGAACGTAACCCCTAGGCCCAAAAAATTGGGTCTAATAACATAAGTAAATCATGCCTCAAAGAACAAAACCCACAGAACCGTGGGCACTGCTTGAATTCCCCTTCACCCACATTGAATGGCTCAGTGGGCCACAGCCAACTAAATATTTAAAAATACAAACCAAACCGTGGCCCACTACCAACTGAATCCACCGAGAAACCCACTACATAACAAATATATATAAAATATATATAACTCCCATCATTTGCCAGTCACAAAACCAGCCCACGGTTTTAGAAAGGAAAAACCTTCCACCCATGTGGTGCAACCTGCTACGCAGCAACATTGACAGCATCACTCCATCATACGTCAAAACAAATCATTCATAGGTGAGGTGTAGCCTATGAACGCACCCAGCACTGTTGTTAATGAATTCCACGCGCCCAAAACTCGTGAAACCCACTTCATCTCTTTCGTGGACTGGGCTTCATCTTCTAAACAACGTCTTCCTCCCACCGCCGGAGGGAGAGACAACACTGCCGGCCGGACAAGAAAACCATCTCAACATGAAGCTACAAGCATCCATATTCTGGGGACGCAAAACAGTTCAAGGTCAAAGCAAAGCCGCCGGAAACACCAGCACTGGAAACCAGTGCAAACTAGCGCCCCCTTTGAAAGAGAATTTTCAGAGCAATTGTAGCTTAATGACATTAGTTTAACTTAAACACCTCATTTATGGTTTTCTAAATCACCTATGTGTTCAATTCTCAAGTCCAAACGGATGAATTTGAATTCTATTTGATTTTCTTCCTTTTTCTTTTTCTTTTTTTTTTTTTTTGGGTGAATAAGAAATAAATAAAACAAAAAGATTTACAAGAATACAAGGGGCATACCCCAGGCGCTAACAACAAAACAAAACCACAAACCTCGGCAACAAATCACCGAAGCCCAGCCACAAAATAAAAACACTATACAAAATCGAGAACACCGAGGCTACAACCAAAATCGGGAATCAAAGGATGATTACTAGCCATCGGATTGTACAAAGGCCATGTCCTGTAATGAATAGGGTCCTTGTACAATACATATAAGCAGTGGCCACCTTTGAACAACACAAACCAAAAAGTACCCAGCCTCCTTGGATCCTTCCTACACACCCCGTAGGAATAGGCTCCTATACCTTTAAAAATAAAAACAAAGTCCTACCAGGAACCTTACGGGAAAACAAAAACAAACCCATTATATCATCTTTGATGGGTTGCCTGTAGCGCAGCAGAACTACAGACACAAAAATCCTCCTACACAGCCCGTAGGGGTAGGCGGAATTACCTAATAAAACTATGTACACACAGTAAAAAAAGACAACTGATTTTCACTTTCATGTAGCACAGCAAGGCGCTTGAAGCTACCATCACCACGTTACATATACACACTTCATGCCTTCTGGATCTGCACAAGAAGCAGCCACCATCCCTACACACTATATTGTATACCTGTTCAAAGTATGATAAGCAGGAATTTCCAAAACAGTATAAGTAGTCATAGAGAAGTAAAAACAACAAGCACTCTGTGTAGGACCTCCCCTCACTCGGCCCACAATAGAAGACGTCTCTCCACTCCATATAATATCTCACATCACTAGGCACGCAACTCACATATTCTCTCATAAATTCCAGATGGACAGTGTACATGATAGCTCCTTTAACCAGCACAAAATATAGATAATATACAATAAATGTTAGGGCAAAATATACGTACTTCCTCTCCTCACTCAACCCACAGTTACAGTAACAAGTATACTTGCTCACATCACTCAACCCTCCATTCGGCCTCTCCATTTTTAGTAAAGATCTGTGATCCATCATAAGCTGATAGGATTGGAGAACATTGTTTTCTCCATTTTTGTTTTCTCTAACTTTCTCTTCTAGCACTCTAGATTAAAGTTTTTTCTAACTTTGTCCGTCCTTCTCCAACCTTGTCTATTTTGTTCTAGGAACTAATTAGCTTAAGTGGCCAAGTTTAACTCAAACTAACCTTGCTTAGCCTCCTGGAAAGAGAATTTTCAGAGTAATTGTAGCTTAATGACATTAGTTTAACTTAAACACCTCATTTATGGTTTTCTAAATCACCTGTGCGTTCAATTCTCAAGTCCAAATGGATGAATTTGAATTCCATTTGATTTTCTTCCTATTTCCCTTTGTTTTCTCTAATTTCTCTCTTCTAGCTCTCTAGAATAAAGTTTTTCTCTAACTTTATCCGTCCTTCTCCATTTTGTTCGAGGAACTAATTAGCTTAGGACACTAATTGTTTCATTAGCTTAGGTGGCCAAGTTAAACACAAACTAACATTGCTTCGCCTCTAAGAAGGAGAATTTTCTGAGTAATTGTAGCTGAACAATATTAGTTTAACTTAAGCACCTCATTAATGGTTTTCTAAATCACCTATGCGGTCAATTCTCAAGTCCAAATGGGTGAATTTGAATTACCTTTGATTTTCTTCCGATTTCTCTTTGTTTTCTCTAACTTTCTCTTTTAGCTCTCTAGAATAAAGTTTTTCCCTAACTTTGTCCTTCCTTCTCGATTTTTTTTCTAGAAACTAATTAGCTTAGGCCACTAATTGTTTCATTAGCTCAAGCGGCCAAGTTTAACTCAAACTAACCACGCTTAGCCTATAAGAAAGAGAATTTTCTGTGTAATTGTAGCTTAACACTTGAGTTCAAGATTAGTTTAGGGGAAGAAAGCAGAGCTTCTCTCTCTAGATTTTAGAGAGAGAAAGCTCCCCCCGGTGGTGTATCACGATGGTGAAGGACTGGTGCTGTTCCGGCCAGCTTGTTTAGCTCCTCTACCCAGAATCTGCGGGTGAGTGAGTTTGTTTCTGATCTATTAAGCCCTGGTTTTGGGTCTTGATGATTTATGTTCATGGTTTTTTAATTTTGTTTGGAGTTCTTCGGTTGTTTCTGGAGGTATTCTTGTCCTAGCTAACTTCGGCCTCCATGGGTGAGTTTCTTTTTGCTATTGCTGGGTTCTATCTAGTTGTGGTGAAGAGTATCTTTTGTTGTCAACTCGTGCGCTATTTCGTTTGTCTCCAGTGACTGGCTTCTGGATTCTAGCCTGATTTCCGGCGAAGTCCTCTGGTTTTGCAGTGCCGGGGTCGTGGTCATCTCTGGCTTTTTCAAACGTGTAGTTGCATGGGTTGTAAGTTTTCAGAGTGGATGCCTTTTGGAATGCTTGTGTAGATGGTGCTTGTTTCATTTTCCGGAGATGGGTCTACCATTTACTGGCAAGTCCGTTTGGTTATATTGGTGTGTTGTTTGTGGTTGGTACTCCAACTGTTGGTTTCGGGAGTCCAACAACGGTGGCGGAGCTAGCTTAGCTTTTGTTGTTAATGTTGGCTTCTGCCGGACCTGTGTATATGCTACGTTTGTTTGTAGCTAGGTGTATCGTGTGCTCTCGTCGGCGATGGCTTATTCTGGCGTGAGCTGGTTCTTTTCTGCTCCACCGATGATGGTTTACTCCGGTGTGATCGTTTATTCCGATGCTGGTTTTCATGTCCGGCGTCGTTGCTACTGTGTGTAAGGAGGTGATTTGTTTTCCGTGAGCTTGAGTTCTTTGGTTCTGCAGTTGGCGCGTTTACCTCACAGTATGGAAGACGCGTTGGTGCAATTTTGGGACCCTGCAAAGTTGTGTTCATCAGCATGGGTTGCACAGACCTCGTGAAAGGTGATAGTGCATGATGTGTGTTGGGAAGGTAAAAGCTTGATCAGCATTATATATTTTATATATATATTTTGGTTTGAATTGTGCTTTGCCGCTAATTTGGAAATTGGTGGTGTTGGTGGGCCCTACGTGGCTCTCTTTTCTATCACCTATGTTTGGCATATATATAAATATCTTAATATATATTTATATATTGGCTGGGCATTCTGATTAAGTGGGTTTTGATGATGTCATTTGGTGAGAAGCATTTGGGATGGCCAACTTTTCAGTGGGCTTTTTGTTGACTTTTTTCTTAGGGCCCACGTGTTAACTGTTTGGTGGGTTTTGCAAACTAGGGCCCACGTGATTCTATGCAAGTTTAATCGTGGAAAGATGGTTCTAGTGGTTTTTTTTATTAAAACCCACGGTTTATTATTATTGGGCCGTAAGTGGGGCCATGGTGCAAGAATTGGTATGGATCTGGTTTGGAAATTTAGCCGTTGGGCTCATTGGTTGGACTTTTGGGCTCATTGATTTTTGGGACTTATTGCATATATTTATATGATTGGTGAGTCCATTAGCTTATGTTTAGCCACTATGCAGCGGATCTTGTGTAGTCGATTTTCTCTTGATGATTGATCGTGTGATCCTCATGTGACTCGATATGAGGTGAGTTTTGAGCCATCTCTGCCAAGAGTAATTGAGGGGTCACTGCTATGGGGAACAGTGGTTCGATGACTAACCGAGTTAGAGACTGGGAGATGAGCGGGAGGATAGCTACCGGTTCCGGTTGCTTCTTGTCTTCATGTGACCCATCCTAATTGATCGTATTGCCACGCCTGACATGGAGTGAAGGGCACACTGCCATGGGGTTTGAGGCTTGTGATCTATCAAGGAAGGGACTGGGGGATGTGATGATTGATCTCAGGTTATTTTTGGCTATGTTTTGGTTTGTTGCTGTGGGGCTACCATTGTCGCTTCGACTCACAAGACTGTTGCTCATGGTTACTAATCGTGCTAGCTTCATGTGACTCTGTCGGGATTTCTCATGGGATATATTTTTCTTCTGTCATGGCTTTTGTTGAGTGGCTAGGATGTCACGGCTGTGAGGAGTGGGATGCTTACTGGATTCCATGTGTTGATCTATGGTAGAGACTGGGGGCGAATGGGGTTGGTTATCATTTTTGATTTGTCTTGAGGGTTGTTGCTTTGTTAGTATGCTTGTTGTGGTTTTTTAGTTTTATGGTGTTTGTTTGTTCTTTGCCCATATATCCATCCCAAGTTTCCCTCTATTATTTCTGATGGTAGGGGTTACTTGGGGACAAAAGGATATATGGGCAAAGTAGGGTTATGTTGTTTTTGTTGTTTATGTGTTGCTCCTCCTATCTTATGGGGGTAGGGGTAGTTTCTGTTGGTTATGTATTCGTTTAATTATTTGTTGTTGGGTGTGCCTGGGGTATGCCCCTTGTAAACTTGTAAATTTCATTGTCTTTATTTTATGACTTACTTACCCAAAAAAAAAAAAATTTGTAGCTTAACGATTTCCGTTTAACTTAAGCACCTCATTTAAGCTTTTCTAAATCACATGAGTGTTCAATTCTCATGTCCAAAAGGATGAATTTGAATTCCCTTTGATTTTCTTGCCATTTCTCTTTCTTTTCTCTAACTTTCTCTTTAACCTCTCAAGAAGAAAGTTTCTCTCTAACTTTCTCCGTCGTTCTCCCTCCTTCTCCATTTGGTTCTAGAAACTAATTAGGTTATGCCACTAATTGTTTCATTAGCTTAACTGTCCAAGTTTAACTCGAACTAACCTTGCTTTCAATCGAAGAAAGACAATTTTCTTAGTAATTGTCGCTTAACGATATTAGTTTTACTTAAGCCCCTCATTATGGTTTTCAGAATCACCTTTGTGTTTAATTCTTAGGTCCAAATTAATGAATTTGAATTCCATTTGATTTTCTTCCTGTTTCACTTTCTTTTCTCTAACAATCTCTCCTAGCCCTCAAGAAGAATGCCTCTGTCTCTATCTTTCTCCATCCTTCTTTATTTTGTTCTAGGAACTAATTTGCTTAGGCCAATAATTGTTTCATTTGCTTCTGTGGCCAAGTTTAACTCAAACTAACATTTTAGCCTCTAGGAAAGAGAATTTTCTGAGTAATTGTAGCTTCACAATAATAATTTTAACTTATGCCCCTCGTTTAAGGTTTTCTAAAGATCCCAATTGTTCAATTCTCAAGTTCAAAAGGGTGAATTTGAATTCCCTTTGATTTTCTTGCTGTTTCTCTTTCTTTTCTCTAACTTAACCAGAAACCTCCCAAGAAGAAAGTTTCTCTCTAACTTTCTCTCACTTTTTATTCTAGCTCTCAAAAAGGAACATTTCGTCTAACTTTGTCCGTCCTTCTCCATATTGTTCTAGGAACTAATCAGCTTAGGCCACAAATTGTTTCATTAGCTCAATTGGCCAAGTTTAACTCACATAACCTTGCTTAGCCTCTAAGAGAGAGAATTTTCTGAGTAATTGTAGCTTAAAGATATTAGTTTAACTTAAGCACCTCATTTATGGTTTTCTAAATCACCTAAGTCGTCAATTCTCTAGTCCAAAAGATGGAAATTGAATTTCCTTTGATTTTCTTCCTATTTTTCTAACTTTCTCTTCTAGCTCTCAAGAAGAAAGTTTCTTTCTAACTTTCTCCGTCCTTTGCCATCGTTCTCGATTTTGTTACAGGAACTAATTAGCTGAGGCCACTAATTGTTTTTAGCTTATGTGGCCCAGTTTATCTCAAAATAACCCGGCTTAGCGTCAAAGAAAGAGAATTTTCTGAGTACTTGTAGCTTAACGATATTAAGCACCTTATTTATGGTTTTCTAAATCACCTATGTTCAATTCTCAAATCCAAAAGGGTGAATTTGACTTCCTTTGATTTTCTTCCTAAATCTCTTTCTCTTGCTAACTTTCTCTTCTAGCTCTATAGAAGAAAGTTTTTCCCCTAACATTGACCATCCTTCTCCATCCTTCTCTAATTATTTCTTACGCCACCAATTATCTCGTTAGCTTAAGAGGCCAAGTTTAACTCAAACAAACCTTGCATAGCCTCTAAGAAAGAGTATTTTCTCAGTAACTGTGGCCTAATGATTTTAGTTTAACTTAAGCTCGTCGTTTAAGGTTTTCTAAATCACTTACGTATTCAATTCTCAAGTCCAAAGGGATGAATATGAATTCCCCTTGATTTTCTTCCTATTTATCTTTGTTTTCTTTGACTTTCTCTGCTAGCTCTCTAGAAGAAAGTTTTTCTAACTTTGTCCGTCCGTCTCCATCCTTCCTATTTTGTTCTAGGAACTAATTAGCTTAGTGATTTCATTAGTTTTTTTTTTTTTTTTTGGGTGGTAAGTCATAAATTAAAGACAAAAAACTTACACGTTTACAAGGGGCATACCCCAGGTAATACAATGAAAAACAACAACCCAACACAAGGGTAAACTAATAAAAAATATTAAAAAAATAACTAATAAAGAAAAACACACCCAAAACAGTCGGGTCACCATCATAACAATAATAACAAAAATTATCCATTTATCATTTTTATCCCCAAGTACCCTCTACCATCAAAATAATAGATGGGTACTTGGGGGATATATATAGACAATTGTACAGGAGTGGTAGAAAACCCACCAAAACAAATTAACACTAAGTGAGGCCCAAAAAAGTCCCACACAAAAAGATAACCCACGGACAGACAGAAGAAAAAATCCTCAGCTGAACGTAACCCCTAGGCCCAAAAAATTGGGTCTAATAACATAAGTAAATCATGCCTCAAAGAACAAAACCCACAGAACCGTGGGCACTGCTTGAATTCCCCTTCACCCACATTGAATGGCTCAGTGGGCCACAGCCAACTAAATATTTAAAAATACAAACCAAACCGTGGCCCACTACCAACTGAATCCACCGAGAAACCCACTACATAACAAATATATATAAATATATATAACTCCCATCATTTGCCAGTCACAAAACCAGCCCACGGTTTTAGAAAGGAAAAACCTTCCACCCATGTGGTGCAACCTGCTACGCGCACAGCACATTGACAGCATCACTCCATCATACGTCAAAACAAATCATTCATAGGTGAGGTGTAGCCTATGAACGCACCCAGCACTGTTGTTAATGAATTCCACGCGCCCAAAACTCGTGAAACCCACTTCATCTCTTTCGTGGACTGGGCTTCATCTTCTAAACAACGTCTTCCTCCCACCGCCGGAGGGAGAGACAACACTGCCGGCCGGACAAGAAAACCATCTCAACATGAAGCTACAAGCATCCATATTCTGGGGACGCAAAACAGTTCAAGGTCAAAGCAAAGCCGCCGGAAACACCAGCACTGGAAACCAGTGCAAACTAGCGCCCCCTTTGAAAGAGAATTTTCAGAGCAATTGTAGCTTAATGACATTAGTTTAACTTAAACACCTCATTTATGGTTTTCTAAATCACCTATGTGTTCAATTCTCAAGTCCAAACGGATGAATTTGAATTCTATTTGATTTTCTTCCTTTTTCTTTTTCTTTTTTTTTTTTTTGGGTGAATAAGAAATAAATAAAACAAAAAGATTTACAAGAATACAAGGGGCATACCCCAGGCGCTAACAACAAAACAAAACCACAAACCTCGGCAACAAATCACCGAAGCCCAGCCACAAAATAAAAACACTATACAAAATCGAGAACACCGAGGCTACACCAAAAATCGGGAATCAAAGGATGATTACTAGCCATCGGATTGTACAAAGGCCATGTCCTGTAATGAATAGGGTCCTTGTACAATACATATAAGCAGTGGCCACCTTTGAACAACACAAACCAAAAAGTACCCAGCCTCCTTGGATCCTTCCTACACACCCCGTAGGAATAGGCTCCTATACCTTTAAAAATAAAAACAAAGTCCTACCAGGAACCTTACGGGAAAACAAAAACAAACCCATTATATCATCTTTGATGGGTTGCCTGTAGCGCAGCAGAACTACAGACACAAAAATCCTCCTACACAGCCCGTAGGGGTAGGCGGAATTACCTAATAAAACTATGTACACACAGTAAAAAAAGACAACTGATTTTCACTTTCATGTAGCACAGCAAGGCGCTTGAAGCTACCATCACCACGTTACATATACACACTTCATGCCTTCTGGATCTGCACAAGAAGCAGCCACCATCCCTACACACTATATGTATACCTGTTCAAAGTATGATAAGCAGGAATTTCCAAAACAGTATAAGTAGTCATAGAGAAGTAAAAACAACAAGCACTCTGTGTAGGACCTCCCCTCACTCGGCCCACAATAGAAGACGTCTCTCCACTCCATATAATATCTCACATCACTAGGCACGCAACTCACATATTCTCTCATAAATTCCAGATGGACAGTGTACATGATAGCTCCTTTAACCAGCACAAAATATAGATAATATACAATAAATGTTAGGGCAAAATATACGTACTTCCTCTCCTCACTCAACCCACAGTTACAGTAACAAGTATACTTGCTCACATCACTCAACCCTCCATTCGGCCTCTCCATTTTTAGTAAAGATCTGTGATCCATCATAAGCTGATAGGATTGGAGAACATTGTTTTCTCCATTTTTGTTTTCTCTAACTTTCTCTTCTAGCACTCTAGATTAAAGTTTTTCTCTAACTTTGTCCGTCCTTCTCCAACCTTGTCTATTTTGTTCTAGGAACTAATTAGCTTAAGTGGCCAAGTTTAACTCAAACTAACCTTGCTTAGCCTTCCAGAAACAGAATTTTCAGAGTAATTGTAGCTTAATGGCATTAGTTTAACTTAAACACCTCATTTATGGTTTTCTAATTCACCTATGTGTTCAATTCTCAAGTCCAAATGGATGAATTTGAATTCCGTTTGATTTTCTTCCTATTTCCCTTTGTTTTCTCTTTCTCTTCTAGCTCTCTAGAATAAAGTTTCTCTCTAACTTTATCCGTCCTTCTCCATTTTGTTCGAGGAACAAATTAGCTTAGGACACTAATTGTTTCATTAGCTTAGGTGGCCAAGTTAAACACAAACTAACCTTGCTTGGCCTCTAAGAAGGAGAATTTTCTGAGTAATTGTAGCTGAACAATATTAGTTTAACTTAAGTACCTCATTAATGGTTTTCTAAATCACCAATGTGGTCAATTCTCAAGTCCAAATGGGTGAATTTGAATTACCTTTGATTTTCTTCCGATTTCTCTTTGTTTTCTCTAACTTTCTCTTTTAGCTGTCTAGAATAAAGTTTTTCCCTAACTTTGTCCATCCTTCTCGATTTTTTTTCTAGAAACTAATTAGCTTAGGCCACTAATTGTTTCATTAGCTCAAGCGGCCAAGTTTAACTCAAACTAACCATGCTTAGCCTATAAGAAAGAGAATTTTCTGTGTAATTGTAGCTTAACACTTGAGTTCAAGATTAGTTTAGGGGAAGAAAGCAGAGCTTCTCTCTCTAGAGAGAGAAAGCTCCCCCCGGTGGTATCACGATGGTGAATGACTGGTGCTGTTCTGGCCAGCTTGTTTAGCTCCTCTACCAGATTCTGCGGGTGAGTGAGTTTGATTCTGATCTATTAAGCCCTGGTTTTGGGTCTTGATGATCTATGTTCATGGTTTTAATTTTGTTTGGAGTTCTTCGGTTGTTTCTGGAGGTATTCTTGTCCCAGTTAACTTCGGCCTCCATGGATGAGTTTCTTTTGCCATAGTTGGGTTCTATCTAGCTGCGGTGAAGTGTATCTTTTGTTGTCAATGCGTGCACTATTTCGTTTGTGTCTCCGGTGACTCTATTCTGGATTCTAGCCTGATTTCGGCGAAGTCCTCTGGTTTTGCAGTGCCGGGGTCTGGTCATCTCTGGCTTTTTCAAACGTGTAGTTGCATGGGTTGTAAGTTTTCAGAGTGGATGCCTTTTGGAATGCTTGTGTAGATGGTGCTTGTTTCATTTTCCGGAGATGGGTCTACCATTTACTGGCAAGTCCGTTTGGTTATATTGGTGTGTTGTTTGTGGTTGGTACTCCAACTGTTGGTTTCGGGAGTCCAACAACGGTGGCGGAGCTAGCTTAGCTTTTGTTGTTAATGTTGGCTTCTGCCGGACCTGTGTATATGCTACGTTTGTTTGTAGCTAGGTGTATCGTGTGCTCTCGTCGGCGATGGCTTATTCTGGCGTGAGCTGGTTCTTTTCTGCTCCACCGATGATGGTTTACTCCGGTGTGATCGTTTATTCCGATGCTGGTTTTCATGTCCGGCGTCGTTGCTACTGTGTGTAAGGAGGTGATTTGTTTTCCGTGAGCTTGAGTTCTTTGGTTCTGCAGTTGGCGCGTTTACCTCACAGTATGGAAGACGCGTTGGTGCAATTTTGGGACCCTGCAAAGTTGTGTTCATCAGCATGGGTTGCACAGACCTCGTGAAAGGTGATAGTGCATGATGTGTTGTTGGGAAGGTAAAAGCTTGATCAGCATTATATATTATATATATTTTTTGGTTTGAATTGTGCTTTGCCGCTAATTTGGAAATTGGTGTGTGGTGGGCCCTACGTGGCTCTCTTTTCTATCACCTATGTTTGGCATATATATAAATATCTTAATATATATTTTATATTGGCTGGGCATTCTGATTAAGTGGGTTTTGATGATGTCATTTGGTGAGAAGCATTTGGGATGGCCAACTTTTCAGTGGGCTTTTTGTTGACTTTTTTCTTAGGGCCCACGTGTTAACTGTTTGGTGGGTTTTGCAAACTAGGGCCCACGTGATTCTATGCAAGTTTAATCGTGGAAAGATGGTTCTAGTGGTTTTTTTATTAAAACCCACGGTTTATTGTTATTGGGCCGTAAGTGGGGCCATGGTGCAAGAATTGGTATGGATCTGGTTTGGAAATTTAGCCGTTGGGCTCATTGGTTGGACTTTGGGCTCATTGATTTTTGGACTTATTGCATATATTTATATGATTGGTGAGTCCATTAGCTTATGTTTAGCCACTACGCAGCGGATCTTGTGTAGTCGATTTTCTCTTGATGATTGATCGTGTGATCCTCATGTGACTCGATATGAGGTGAGTTTTGAGCCATCTCTGCCAAGAGTAATTGAGGGGTCACTGCTATGGGGAACAGTGGTTCGATGACTAACCGAGTTAGAGACTGGAGATGAGCAGGAGGATAGCTACCGGTTCCGGTTGCTTCTTGTCTTCATGTGACCCATCCTAATTGATCGTATTGCCACGCCTGACATGGAGTGAAGGGCACACTGCCATGGGGTTTGAGGCTTGTGATCTATCAAGGAAGGGACTGGGGATGTGATGATTGATCTCAGGTTATTTTGGCTATGTTTTGGTTTGTTTGCTGTGGGCTACCATTGTCGCTTCGACTCACAAGACTATTGCTCATGGTTACTAATCGTGCTAGCTTCATGTGACTCTGTCGGGATTTCTCATGGGATATATTTTTCTTCTGTCATGGCTTTTGTTGAGTGGCTAGGATGTCACGGCTGTGAGGAGTGGGATGCTTACTGGATTCCATGTGTTGATCTATGGTAGAGACTGGGGGCGAATGGGTTGGTTATCATTTTTGATTTGTCTTGAGGGTTGTTGCTTTGTTTAGTATGTTGTTGTGGTTTTTTAGTTTTATGGTGTTTGTTTGTATCTTTGCCCATATATCCATCCCAAGTTTCCCTCTATTATTTCTGATGGTAGGGGTTACTTGGGACAAAAGGATATATGGGCAAAGTAGGTTATGTTGTTTTTGTTGTTTATGTGTTGCTCCTCCTATCTTATGGGGGTGTAGGGGTAGTTTCTGTTGGTTATGTATTTGTTTAATTATTTGTTGTTGGGTGTGCCTGGGGTATGCCCCTTGTAAACTTGTAAATTTCATTGTCTTTATTTTATGACTTACTTACCCAAAAAAAAAAAAAAAAAAAAAAAAATTGTAGCTTAACGATTTCCGTTTAACTTAAGCACCTCATTTAAGCTTTCTAAATCACATGAGTGTTCAATTCTCATGTCCAAAAGGATGAATTTGAATTCCCTTTGATTTCTTGCCATTTCTCTTTCTTTTCTCTAACTTTCTCTTTAACCTCTCAAGAAGAAAGTTTCTCTCTAACTTTCTCCGTCGTTCTCCCTCCTTCTCCATTTGGTTCTAGAAACTAATTAGGTTATGCCACTAATGTTTCATTAGCTTAACTGTCCAAGTTTAACTCGAACTAACCTTGCTTTCAATCGAAGAAAGACATTTTCTTAGTAATTGTCGCTTAACGATATTAGTTTTACTTAAGCCCCTCATTATGGTTTTCAGAATCACCTTTGTGTTTAATTCTTAGGTCCAAATTAATGAATTTGAATTCCATTTGATTTCTTCCTGTTTCACTTTCTTTCTCTAACAATCTCTCCTAGCCCTCAAGAAAGAATGCCTATGTCTCTATCTTTCTCCATCCTTCTTTATTTTGTTCTAGGAACTAATTTGCTTAGGCCAATAATTGTTTCATTTGCTTCTGTGGCCAAGTTTAACTCAAACTAACATTTTAGCCTCTAGGAAAGAGAATTTTCTGAGTAATTGTAGCTTCACAATAATAATTTTTAACTTATGCCCCTCGTTTAAGGTTTTCTAAAGATCCCAATTGTTCAATTCTCAAGTTCAAAAGGGTGAATTTGAATTCCCTTTGATTTTCTTGCTGTTCTCTTTTCTTTTCTCTAACTTTCCCGAAACCTCCCACAAGAAAGTTTCTCTCTAACTTTCTCTCACTTTTATTCTAGCTCTCAAAAAGGAACATTTCGTCTAACTTTGTCCGTCTTCTCCATTATTGTTCTAGGAACTAATCAGCTTAGGCCACAAATTGTTCAGCTCAATTGGCCAAGTTTAACTCACAGTAACCTTGCTTAGCCTCTAAGAGAGTGAATTTTCTGAGTAATTGAGCTTAAAGATATTAGTTTAACTTAAGCACCTCATTTATGGTTTTCTAAATCACCTAAGTCGTCAATTCTCTAGTCCAAAAGATGGAAATTGAATTTCCTTTGATTTTCTTCCTATTTTTCTAACTTTCTCTTCTAGCTCTCAAGAGAAAGTTTCTTTCTAACTTTTCTCCGTCCTTTGCCATCGTTCTCGATTTTGTTACAGGAACTAATTAGCTGAGGCCACTAATTGTTTAATTAGCTTATGTGGCCCAGTTTATCTCAAAATAACCCGGCTTAGCGTCAAGAAAGAGAATTTTCTGAGTACTTGTAGTTAACGATATTAAGCACCTTATTTATGGTTTTCTAAATCACCTATGTGTTCAATTCTCAAATCCAAAAGGGTGAATTTGACTTCCCTTTTGATTTTCTTCCTAAATCTCTTTCTCTGCTAACTTTCTCTTCTAGCTCTATAGAAGAAAGTTTTCCCCTAACATTGGACATCCTTCTCCATCCTTCTCTAATTATTTCTTACGCCACCAATTATCTCGTTAGCTTAAGAGGCCAAGTTTAACTCAAACAAACCTTGCATAGCCTAAAAGAATAATGCTTGGGACCCCCTTTTGGGGGTCACCCCCTCACCCACTTTGCGACGTGGCGGGTGGTGATTGGAGGAGCAGGAAAAAAAAAAGAAAAAAAAGAAAAGGGACCAATGAGAGAGAGAGGGGTCAAAGGGGTGGGGGAAAAAGGGGATGAATCATTGTTGCTCTAAGAAATAGTATTTTCTCAGTAACTGTGGCTTAATGATTTTAGTTTAACTTAAGCTCGTCATTTAAGGTTATCTAAATCACCTACGTATTCAATTCTCAAGTCCAAAGGGATGAATATGAATTCCCCTTGATTTTCTTCCTATTTATCTTTGTTTTCTTTGACTTTCTCTGCTAGCTCTCTAGAAGAAAGTTTTTATCTAACTTTGTCCGTCCGTCTCCATCCTTCTCTATTTTGTTCTAGGAACTAATTAGCTTAGTGTTTCATTAGCTTAAGTGGCCAAGTTTAACTCAAACTAACCTTGCTTAGCGCCCCTTTTGAAAGAGAATTTTCAGAGCAATTGTAGCTTAATGACATTAGTTTAACTTAAACACCTCATTTATGGTTTTCTAAATCACCTATGTGTTCAATTCTCAAGTCCAAACGGATGAATTTGAATTCTATTTGATTTTCTTCCTTTTTTTTTTTTTTTTTGGGTGAATAAGAAATAAATAAAACAAAAAGATTTACAAAAATACAAGGGGCATACCCTAGGCCCCAACAAGCAAACAAAACCACAAACCTCGGCAACAAATCACCAAAGCCTAGCCACAAAATAAAAACACTATACAAAATCGAGAACACCAAGGCTACAACGAAAATCGGGAATCAAAGGATGATTACTAGCCATCGGATTGTACAGGCACGCCCAACAATAAGAAAAAAAACAAAATAACCAACTTAAACTACCTCTACACACCCCTAAGAAAGGGTACACCAGAACCACAGAAATACAAATAAAAACCCAACTTTGCCCATATATCCTATTTGCCCCCAAGTAACCCCTACCATCAGAGATAATAGATGGAAACTTGAGGTGAATATATGGGTAAAGATACAAAGACACCACAAAGCTTATAAACACAACAGACACAAGCACAAAATAACAAAACAACAACCCCCAAGCCGAAACAAAGATGATAACCAACCCCACATATCCCCAGTCTCTGCTGCAGATAAACACATGGAATCCAATAAGCGTCCCACTCCTCATTGCCGTGACGTCCAAGCCACTTAACCAAAGCCGTGAAAGAGGAAAAAATCTATCCCATGAGAAATCCCAACAAAGTCACATGAAGCTTGCACGATTAGAAACCATAAGCCACGTACTAAGGAGTTGTAGTGAAAGACAAATAGCCCCCCAGCAACAAACCAATATATGGCCAACAAAATCATGAGAACAAACATCACATCCCCCAGTCCCTTCCTTGGTAGATCACAAGCCTCAAACCCCACGGCAGTGTGCCCTTCACTCCATGTCAGGCGTGGCAATACGATCAATTAGGATGGGTCACATGAAGACAAGAAGCAACCAGAAACCCGGTCACTATCCTCCCGCTCATCTCCCAGTCTCTAACTTGGCTAGTTATCGAACCACTATTCCCCATAGCAGTGACTCCCCAATCACTCTTGGTGGAGATGGCTCAAAACCAACCTCATATCGAGTCACATGAGGATCACATGATCAATCATCATGAAAAAATCAACTATAAATGAATCGCTGCAAGGTGACTAAACAAAAATAATTTTCCAAAATAATCCCAATTACAAAAAATAAATCCACTCACCCAAGTGAATTTATCTGCAGTATAGTCCATCAAAAGTACACCAGGTTGCAAAATCTAGGACCCACGAAATATGTAAACACTGAAGTCCATCATAGGCCTAATAACAGCAGCACTCAAAGAAGCCGTGGCCCACTAACCCAATTCACTTAGACCATTACCCAGAAAATTGATGAAGGCCCATTCAATTCACGTGGGTTACCAGCACCAATGCATTCCAAACAAGCATTTCAAACAAACAGCCCACAAGGGCCCACCGTAACAAAGCAACATCATTATTTTTGCTCTCACACGGATAAACCAAGTGGGCCCCAGCAGCCCATACATTAACTCTCACCAAAAACCGTGGGTCAACAAAACAAATACCACGAAGTACATTTTTGTCGGGCCCCACTTCAAACCAATACTCTTCAATCAATAACCCACTGAGTTATGTATATATATAAACTAACTCTTGTTGAAGACCAAAAGAAATTTCCTTCCAAGCACCCATGTGCTATACAGCTACGTACACAACAGCAGGGACATCCCCTTATTTTGTCTTCCCCATGCCCACGTGCTACTGAGCTGAACAATCTGCAAAATGTCACAGATTTGCGGCTTAGTACTCTGTCCCACGAAAGGGTGAAGCAACAGATATACCTAGTCGCTCCACCCAACACGGGTTGAACTCCCAATGCACACTTCACGCGCCAATTTGCTGCGTGTAGATAGCAGGTTCAAAACTTCAACTATGTGACGGAAAACCACGCATACAGCCATGCTTCGTCCCGCAAAACAATTCCGACCAGCACCAAAAACCTCTCGGCGACGGCACCCAGACCAAAAATAAACCTAGCATCGCCGGAAAAATTGACGACGGCACCGGAGTACATCTATGCATGCATATTCACGTCTGAGACTAAGCTGGAGCTGCAGCAGCTACAACTTGACGAAATAGCAACCCATACACCTGGATATACAAGTTCAGATCGCACGAGATGAAACACACCTCAGCGATCATCTTTCACATCTTCAACATAGTCGCGACGGCACTTGAAAATAAACGCCTACTCGCCACTTATATACGGCTCACCTCGCCGTTATCTTCAAAAGAAGGCTCCATCAAAACATTGATGAAATGGAAGCTATTAATCAACACAAACCAAGCACCGTCGATGACACAACACCACCAGCGGCACACAACATACCAAATCCTTGGAGCAAACAATGATGGCGCCACCCACAACCGGAGCTCCTCAAACCCAGATTACACACCCAATGAATCATCCCTCTCTCTAAAAATCTGTAGAAAGACCTAGAGGGAGAGGTAACAACACAATAGAAGCCCAGGCAAAGACCACACCGTTGATGGAAAACAAACCATTGCACACAATAACCGGACCACCACTGCCAATTAACAAAACCAACAGTGACCACCATTACGATTTGAACAACATATGGCCGTAACAATGATGCACTGGAACAACATCATAACCCAAACTCACGAACTCACTCTATTGATAACAAAACCAACCGAAAAGATTTCTCCGGACTGGTAAATCACACAATACACTCTCTCCCACAAGGGTGAGAAAGATAACCGGACAGTGCACTATTTTCACTCCGGGGGGAGCTTTCTCTCTCTAACCATGCTTAGCCTATAAGAAAGAGAATTTTCTGTGTAATTGTAGCTTAACGATTTCCGTTTAACTTAAGCACCTCATTTAAGCTTTTCTAAATCACATGAGTGTTCAATTCTCATGTCCAAAAGGATGAATTTGAATTCCCTTTGATTTTCTTGCCATTTCTCTTTCTTTTCTCTAACTTTCTCTTTAACCTCTCAAGAAGAAAGTTTCTTTTTTTTTTTGGGTGAATAAGACAAAAATAAAACAACAAAATATACAGGATTACAAGGGGCAAACCCCAGGCCCCACCCAAAAGCTATACAAGAAAACCGAAAGCAAACCAGAACTAAAACCAGAGCATAAAGTTCATGGACTATTTAAAGAAATAGAGAATGAACAAAAGCAAGATTTCCAGACTATCAACAAAATAAACCAAACTAGAACCCAAAACCTGCAGACTGAGACCCGCACACAATAAGTCTGTTCCAAGAAACTAATTATCAAAACGACAGCAATAAACAGTTCCAACCAAGTAAAATCTAGCCTTGATCCAGAAGTTGCATGGGGCAAACTCCCCAAAGAAAGACGCAAAAGCCCAAAACGCTGGTGAAGATAACCAGCAGACACACCAAACATCCAGAGTCACGAGATAACAAAATAAAGTCTCTAGTACATCCCACTAGAGTAGGCCAAACAAATATAGACGTAGAATGTATAAAGTAAATGTAAATAACAAACAGCTTATGAACAGTCTTGTAGTATCGGACGGCGCATGAAGCAGCCACTCCCAAAGACCCAATTCTTTTTGACAGGTACGGAGCCTTCAACTGCAGCTGGAGATAACATGCCTTAGTTGAAAGACCCATAGTCCCATGCCTCACACTTGATACTTTAGTATTCACACACAGCAGCACTAGATAACAATCCCCCGAAGTACAAAACTGGATTGTGCGAACTAGACATAATAGAAGGACCTGCCAGTTAAGCACCATCAAGAAAAAAGAAAAAAAAACCAATAACATCAGTATCCAAGATAGTATGTAATACCCACTCAATTTAGATCTCACTCCACTCAACCCACAATATAGGATCTCACCACACTCAAATAAAGCTTCCTTAACCTGCACAATAAAGATACAATATATATAATGGTAAGCGTATAAAACATATAGGTCCTAATTTCACTCAACCCACAGATTCCAATGAAATAGTGACTATATGTCTCACCACACTCAACCCACATATAAAATTAATCTTTATAGAAATGTACCTACACATGTAACAGCTGATTAGAAAGACACTCATTTTCTGGCTCACAGCCACTCAACACACAATATACTGCACTCACATCACTCAGCAACCCTCCCACTATTAGAATGGGGCTTCAAAATAGATTTGGGAAGGTTCCATTGAGCAAGGAACCAGTCATCACCTGTTGCAATAGGAGAGTTGCTAACATATAGCATTCTATTTCTCACCATGAGTACAATAGCTTTAATGATAACCTCTACAGGTTTACATTCCTTATTAAAAATTCTGTTGTTTCTCTCAAGCCAAATGTGATACACAGTACAGAGAAAGGAAAGTCTAGTGATTGTGGATTTCACAGATTTCCCTTTACTCTCTCTGTTGACACAAACAACAATCTCAGGCCAAGCAACCTGCTGCCAATTAACATTGCACTTATCTTGCATGGCATACCAAATTCTAGATGTAAAGCTACACTCAAAGAAGAAATGTGGATGGCTTTCATCTAAGTCAAGGCAATAGGGACAGACAGTACTAGAAGAGATACCAAAGCATTGGAGCCTATCACTAGTATTAAGCCTGCCATAGATAGCCAGCCAGACAATGAAGCTGACTTTGGGGATAGTGGCATGGCCCCAGATCAAGTTGTACCAAGGAACCGAGTCCTGTTTAACTCTCCATAACTCCCACACAGACTTAACAGTGAAAAGACCATCAGGGTTGAGGGTCCAAAAAACTCTATCCTTCTCCAAAGGGTTAGGAGGGCAATTGTTGGGAGTATAGGAAGTTAATTCCCTGAGATCTCTGGAGTTGGGAAAAGGCCATTGCCATGAACTCCCAACAATTTTTTCTCTAACTTTATCCGTCCTTCTCCATTTTGTTCGAGGAACTAATTAGCTTAGGACACTAATTGTTTCATTAGCTTAGGTGGCCAAGTTAAACACAAACTAACCTTGCTTCGCCTCTAAGAAGGAGAATTTTCTGAGTAATTGTAGCTGAACAATATTAGTTTAACTTAATTTTTTTTTTTTTTTTGGGTGAATAAGACATAAATAAAACAACAAAATATACAGGATTACAAGGGGCAAACCCCAGGCCCTACCCAGAAGCTATACAATAAAACCGAAAGCAAACCAGAACTAAAACCAGAGCATAATGTTCATGGACTATTTAAAGAAATAGAGAATGAACAAAAGCAAGATTTCCAGACTATCAACAAAATAAACCAAACTAGAACCCAAAGCCTGCAGACTGAGACCCGCACACAATAAGTCTGTTCCAAGAAACTAATTATCAAAACGACAGCAATAAACAGATCCAACCAAGTAAAATCTAGCCCTGATCCAGAAGTTGCATGGGGCAAACTCCCCAAAGAAAGACACAAGAGCCCAAAACGGTGGTGAAGATAACCAGCAGACACACCAAACATCCAGAGTCACGAGATAACAAATAAAGTTCTAGTACATCCCACTAGAGTAGGCCAAACAAATGTAGACGTAGAATGTATAAAGTAAATGTAAAATTACAAACAGCTTATGAACAGTCTTGTAGTATCGGACGGCGCATGAAGCAGCCACTCCCAAAGACCCAATACTTTTTGACAGGTACGGAGCCTTCACTGCAGCTGGAGATCACATGCCTTAGTTAAAGACCCATAGTCCCATGCCTCACACTTGATACTTAGTATTCACACACAACAGCACTAGATAACACTCCCCCGAAGTACACAACTGGATTGTGCAAACTAGACATAATGGAAGGACCTGCCATTAGCACCATCAGAAAAAAAAAAAAAAACCAATAACATCAGTATCCAAGATAGTATGTAATACCCACTCATTTAGATCTCACTCCACTCAACCCACAATATAGGATCTCACCACACTCAAATAAAGCTTCCTTAACCTGCACAATAAGATACAATATATATAATGGTAAGCGTATAAAACATATAGGTCCTAATTTCACTCAACCCACAGATTCCAATGAAATAGTGACTATATGTCTCACCACAATCAACCCACATATAAAATTAATCTTTATAGAAATGTACCTACACATGTAACAGCTGATTAGAAAGACACTCATTTTCTGGCTCACAGCCACTCAACACACAATATACTGCACTCACATCACTCAGCAGCCCTCCCACTATTAGAATGGGGCTTCAAAATAGATTGGGAAGGTTCCATTGAGCAAGGAACCAGTCATCATCACCTGTTGCAATAGGAGAGTTGCTAACAGATAGCATTCTATTTCTCACCATGAGTACAATAGCTTTAATGATACCTCTACAGGTTTACATTCCTTATTAAAAATTCTGTTGTTTCTCTCAAGCCAAATGTGATACACAGTACAGAGAAAGGAAATCTAGTGATTGTGGATTTCACAGATTTCCCTTTACTCTCTCTGTTGACACAAACAACAATCTCAGGCCAAGCAACCTGCTGCCAATTAACATTGCACTTATCTTGCATGGCATAACCAAATTCTAGATGTAAAGCTACACTCAAAGAAGAGATGTGGATGGCTTTCATCTAAGTCAAGGCAATAGGGACAGACAGTACTAGAAGAGATACCAAAGCATTGGAGCCTATCACTAGTATTAAGCCTACCATAGATAGCCAGCCGGACAATGAAGCTGACTTTGGGGATAGTGGCATGGCCCCAGATCAAGTTGTACCAAGGAACCGAGTCCTGTTTAACTCTCCATAACTCCCACACAGACTTAATAGTGAAAAGACCATCAGGGTTGAGGGTCCAAAAAACTCTATCCTTCTCCAAAGGGTTAGTAGGGCAATTGTTGGGAGTATAGGAAGTTAATTCCCTGAGATCCCAGGAGTTGGGAAAAGGCCAATGCCAAGAACTCCCAACAATTTTTTCTCTAACTTTATCCGTCCTTCTCCATTTTGTTCGAGGAACTAATTAGCTTAGGACACTAATTGTTTCATTAGCTTAGTGGCCAAGTTAAACACAAACTAACCTTGCTTCGCCTCTAAGAAGGAGAATTTTCTGAGTAATTGTAGCTGAACAATATAGTTTAACTTAATTTTTTTTTTTTTTTGGGGTGAATAAGACATAAATAAAACAACAAAATATACAGGATTACAAGGGGCAAACCCCAGGCCCTACCCAGAAGTCTATACAATAAAACCGAAAGCAAACCAGAACTAAAACCAGAGCATAATGTTCATGGACTATTTAAAGAAATAGAGAATGAACAAAAGCAAGATTTCCAGACTATCAACAAAATAAACCAAACTAGAACCCAAAACCTGCAGACTGAGACCCGCACACAAGAAGTTCTGTTCCAAGAAACTAATTATCAAAACGACAGCAATAAACAGATCCAACCAAGTAAAATCTAGCCCTGATCCAGAAGTTGCATGGGCAAACTCCCCAAGAAAGACACAAGAGCCCAAACAGTGGTGAAGATAACCAGCAGACACACCAAACATCCAGATCATGAGATAACAAAATAAAGTCTCTAGTACATCCCACTAGAGTAGGCCAAACAAATGTAGACGTAGAATGTATAAAGTAAATGTAAATTACAACAGCTTATGAACAGTCTTGTAGTATCGGACGCGCATGAAGCAGCCACTCCCAAAGACCCAATACTTTTTGACAGGTACGGAGCCTTCAACTGCAGCTGGAGATAACATGCCTTAGTTGAAAGACCCATAGTCCCATGCCTCACACTTGATACTTTAGTATTACACACACAGCAGCACTAGATACACTCCCCCGAAGTACACAACTGGATTGTGCAAACTAGACATAATGGAAGACCTGCCAGTTAAGCACCATCAAGAAAAAAGAAAAAAAACCAATAACATCAGTATCCAAGATAGTATGTAATACCCACTCAATTTAGATCTCACTCCACTCAACCCACATATAGGATCTCACCACACTCAAATAAAGCTTCCTTAACCTGCACAATAAAGATACATATATATAATGGTAAGCGTATAAAACATATGGTCCTAATTTCACTCAACCCACAGATCCAATGAAATAGTGACTATATGTCTCACCACACTCACCCACATATAAAATTAATCTTTATCGAAATGTACCTACACATGTAACAGCTGATTAGAAAGACACTCATTTTCTGGCTCACAGCCACTCAACACACAATATACTGCACTCACATCACTCAGCAGCCCTCCCACTATTAGAATGGGCTTCAAAATAGATTTGGGAAGGTCCATTGAGCAAGGAACCAGTCACCCTGTTTCAATAGGAGAGTTGCTAACAGATAGCATTCTATTTCTCACCATGAGTACAACAGCTTTAATGATAACCTCTACAGGTTTACATTCCTTATTAAAAATTCTGTTGTTTCTCTCAAGCCAAATGTGATACACAGTACGGAAAAGGAAAGTCTAGTGATTGTGGATTTCACAGATTTCCCTTTACTCTCTCTGTTGACCAAACAACAATCTCAGGCCAAGCAACCTGCTGCCAATTAACATGCACTTATCTTGCATGGCATACCAAATTCTAGATGTAAAGCTACACTCAAAGAAGAGAGTGGATGGCTTTCATCTAAGTCAAGGCAATAGGGACAGACAGTACTAGAAGAGATACCAAAGCATGGAGCCTATCACTAGTATTAAGCCTGCCATAGATAGCCAGCCAGACAATGAAGATGACTTTGGGGATAGTGGCATGGCCCCAGATCAAGTTGTACCAAGGAACCGAGTCCTGTTTAACTCTCCATAACTCCCACACAGACTTAACAGTGAAAAGACCATCAGGGTTGAGGGTCCAAAAAACTCTATCCTTCTCCAAAGGTTAGGAGGGCAATTGTTGGGATATAGGAAGTTAATTCCCTGAGATCCCAGGAGTTGGTAAAAGGCCAATGCCAAGAACTCCCAACAATTTTTTTCTCTAACTTTATCCGTCCTCTCTCCATTTTGTTCGAGGAACTAATTAGCTTAGGACTAATTGTTTCATTAGCTTAGGTGCCAAGTTAAACACAAACTAACCTTGCTTCGCCTCTAAGAAGGAGAATTTTCTGAGTAATTGTAGCTGAACAATATTAGTTTAACTTAATTTTTTTTTTTTTTTGGGTGAATAAGACATAAATAAAACAACAAAATATACAGGATTACAAAGGGGCAAACCCCAGGCCCTACCCAGAAGCTATACAATAAAACCGAAAGCAAACCAGAACTAAAACCAGAGCATATGTTCATGGACTGTTTAAAGAAATAGAGAATGAACAAAAGCAAGATTTCCAGACTATCAACAAAATAAACCAAACTAGAACCCAAAACCTGCAGACTGAGACCCGCACACAATAAGTCTGTTCCAAGAAACTAATTATCAAAACGACAGCAATAAATAGATCCAACCAAGTAAAATCTAGCCCTGATCCAGAAGTTGCATGGGGCAAACTCCCCAAAGAAAGACACAAGAGCCCAAAACGGTGGTGAAGATAACCAGCAGACACACCAAACATCCAGAGTCATGAGATAACAAAATAAAGTCTCTAGTACATCCCACTAGAGTAGGCCAAACAAATGTAGACGTAGAATGTATAAAGTAAATGTAAATTACAAAGCTTATGAACAGTCTTGTAGTATCGGACGGCGCATGAAGCAGCCACTCCCAAAGACCCAATACTTTTTGACAGGTACGGAGCCTTCAACTGCAGCTGGAGATAACATGCCTTAGTTGAAAGACCCATAGTCCCATGCCTCACACTTGATACTTTAGTATTCACACACAGCACACTAGATAACACTCCCCCGAAGTACACAACTGGATTGTGCAAACTAGACATAATAGAAGGACCTGCCAGTTAAGCACCATCAAGAAAAAAGAAAAAAAAACCAATAACATCAGTATCCAAGATAGTATGTAATACCCACTCAATTTTATCTCACTCCACTCAACCC
Organism: Camellia japonica; assembly: GCA_030407325.1. Lineage (NCBI taxonomy): Eukaryota > Viridiplantae > Streptophyta > Magnoliopsida > Ericales > Theaceae > Camellia > Camellia japonica. Next base: position 98,579,247 of record JAPPVO010000017.1, on the reverse strand, counting down.
ACAATATAGGATCTCACCACACTCAAATAAAGCTTCCTTAACCTGCACAATAAAGATACAATATATATAATGGTAAGCGTATAAAACATATAGGTCCTAATTTCACTCAACCCACAGATTCCAATGAAATAGTGACTATATGTCTCACCACACTCAACCCACATATAAAATTAATCTTTATAGAAATGTACCTACACATGTAACAGCTGATTAGAAAGACACTCATTTTCTGGCTCACAGCCACTCAACACACAATATACTGCACTCACATCACTCAGCAGCCCTCCCACTATTAGAATGGGGCTTCAAAATAGATTTGGGAAGGTTCCATTGAGCAAGGAACCAGTCATCACCTGTTGCAATAGGAGAGTTGCTAACAGATAGCATTCTATTTCTCACCATGAGTACAATAGCTTTAATGATAACCTCTACAGGTTTACATTCCTTATTAAAAATTCTGTTGTTTCTCTCAAGCCAAATGTGATACACAGTACAGAGAAAGGAAAGTCTAGTGATTGTGGATTTCACAGATTTCCCTTTACTCTCTCTGTTGACACAAACAACAATCTCAGGCCAAGCAACCTGCTGCCAATTAACATTGCACTTATCTTGCATGGCATACCAAATTCTAGATGTAAAGCTACACTCAAAGAAGAGATGTGGATGGCTTTCATCTAAGTCAAGGCAATAGGGACAGACAGTACTAGAAGAGATACCAAAGCATTGGAGCCTATCACTAGTATTAAGCCTACCATAGATAGCCAGCCAGACAATGAAGCTGACTTTGGGGATAGTGGCATGGCCCCAGATCAAGTTGTACCAAGGAACCGAGTCCTGTTTAACTCTCCATAACTCCCACACAGACTTAACAGTGAAAAGACCATCAGGGTTGAGGGTCCAAAAAACTCTATCCTTCTCCAAAGGGTTAGGAGGGCAATTGTTGGGAGTATAGGAAGTTAATTCCCTGAGATCAGGAAAGAAAAAATGGGTTAGAGTGAGAAGCTCCAGCATCTCTCTAGAAACGGCTGTTTCTAGGGTTTCAATCCCTCGTTGAATGCGATGTTTGGAGTTAATTCTCTACCTGGTTCCGAGAGTCGGTTGAGTTTACAAATGAGTGATACAATAGGGGAAGGGTCAAAGGTCAATAATCTGAGTGATAACCTAGGGTTTGTAAGCAATAAATTCGAAGTTTTGAGTGATATCGGAATGGATCCAACTGATGAGAGAAACGCAGGTGATCTTTTGATTTCAAGGAAGATTAATGATGCTGAGGGTGTGGAGAAAACCCTAAACTTCACAGATCGAAGAACCCCTTTGATGGATTCAGATTTCCAGAGAGTCGCTGACCGATTGGCGCGATTGAAAGCTCCTTCTCCGTCAATCTTGACTCCTACCCTCGATGGGTCTTTATCGACTTCTCGATGGTCAGATCGTACGGAAGAAGACACCCCGATGTTCCAAAATCTCCCAGATAGTATCCTGGTTGCTCGAAACAGACATGAGGCCAAGGGGCATGGAGAATCTAAGTCAGATCTAACCATAGCAAAGGAGTCAGATGCGAATCTGGATCCTGTAGGTGATGTACCAGCCTTTGTGAACCCTCCTATTCCGAGTTTCAGTGAGGAAGGAGGCCGTGAGGAGATGTTTTCTCGAAGAGGGGGGAACTCAAATTTTAGAGGAGGCAGAGGAGGTAGAGGTCAAGGGGGTGGTAGAGGTCAAGGCAAAGAGTCTTATACACGTTCCTGGGCTGATGTGGCTGCATCATCTACTCGATCTACCATTCCACTGAGGTATGTGCCTCCTATTCGCAGTGAGGGCTATGTTAGTGTGAACCTACCCCCACGTCCTAACCCTTTAGAAAAATGGGATTCTTGTTTGGTTGGATATTTTCTGGACAAAGGGGTTTCCTATAACTATTTGAAAAATAGTGCCTTTGGTCTCTGGAAGAATAAAGGTCTGAAAGAGGTTCTAGCTAATGGAGAAGGGTTTAGTTTCTTCATCTTTGAGAACCCCGAATGCTGTACCGCAATTCTTGAGGGAGGGCCTTGGTATATTGGAGGTTTTAACCTGTTCTTGAAAAAATGGACCCGTATGATGAAATTGTCTAAGGAAAAAGCTACGAAGGTTCCTGTGTGGGCTAAGTTCTTCAATGTCCCATTTGAATATTGGGATAGTGATGGACTAAGTCGTATTGCTAGTGCTGTCAGTATTCCTCTGTTTATGGACCAACTTACAGAACAGGGCAGTAGGGTGTCTTTTGCTAGGGTGTGTGTTAAAGTAGAAGCAGCATCCACCTTACCTGCTATGTTTAAGGTGGAATGCGAAGGAGTTGATACCATAGTCAAGGTCGAATATCAAGGTTTACCCCCAAAATGTGAACATTGTATAGCCTTTGGGCATGATACAGCTCGATGTGTAAAAACCCAGGTTGCGGCTTTGATCAACACCCAAAAGGAAGCACAAAACCATCCCGACCCTGGTTGGGAAACTGTCATGGCTAAAGGCAAGAGGAAAGTGGGAGTTCCAGACACGTCTACTGAGTCAGCAAACAATGAGGATCCTAAGGAGGATGGCTTTCAGCAGCCTGAGGCAGAGCTTAACCAACAAAAAATGCAAGTCCAGGTAGAGACCATTGAGAAATTACCTGATCAAACTCACAGAGATGAGATGAGGCCTATGGATGGTGAGCCAAAGGATGATAGTATGGGTGGCCTGGTGGCACTTCAGAAGGAACTGGTGGAAATTACAAGTCTAGTTCTCCCCCATGATACAGAACTGATGGCTAGAGTGGAGAATCTGGTGGAATCTACTCCTGGCAAAGCTCAAACTACAAAGCAAGCCCAAGCAGGCTCAAGTGCAAAAGGCAATTCCTCTGGCAAGGGCAACAAAAGCCAGAGGAAGAAACGCAGGTAATCCCAGTTTTATCTGGTTTGTGGGTTTCTGATTTTTTGATATTTCCAATGTCTTTAAAAATTGCATCATGGAATGTTAGAGGTTTTAATAATCCTCACAGACATAAAGAAGTTAGAAAATTTTTGTTGCAAGAAGACATTAAAATTTTGGGCATTTTGGAAACTAAAATAAAAGCTTTAAATGAACAACAGATTTTTTCTTCTGGTGTTAATAATTGGCCCTTTTTGACAAACTCACAACCTTCTAAAACTGGGCGGATTTGTGTTTGCTGGAACTCAGCTTTTTGTAAAGTTCAAAAGTTACATGACTCTGATCAGTATATTTTTTGTGAAGTGCATGATTTAACTACGGATTTTATGTTCAGAGTCTGTTTTGTTTATGCTGAAAACAAACATGATGTTAGGAAAGAATTTTTTGATGAGTACATGGTTAATATCTCCCAAGCTCAGTCCAATACTCCTCTTGTCGTTTTAGGAGACTTTAATGCTATTAGGTTTCCTTATGAAAAATCTGGGGTTCTGTTAATTGGTCCAAGGATAAAGAGGAGTTTAACTCCCATATCTTGCAAGCTGATCTGGTTGATCTCTCCTATGGAGGTTGCCAATTCACTTGGGCCAACAAGAGAACTAGTGGGGATTATATTGCTTCTAAGATTGATAGAGTGTTGGTAAATGAGGCTTGGCTTGATACATTCCCTGCCTCATTTGCTACATTTCTACCTTCTGGCATATCTGATCATTCCCCTGCTGTGTACACATCTCGGATAAGGTGACTTCTTTTAAGAAACCTTTTAAATATTTTGACTTTTGGGCTGATCATGTGGATTTTTATTCTGTGGTTTCTACAATTTGGAATCAGTACATTCAAGGGGTTCCTATGTTTAGAGTTTGTTAGAAATTGAAAAAGTTGAAACCTGCTCTTAAGGCTTTGAATAAGAAGGACTTTAGTGACATCACTACTAGAGTTCACACCTCCAGGTCCGAGCTTACCTCTGCTCAGTATAAGTTAGACAAGGATCCCATCAATGCTTCCTTGCAAAAACTTGAGAGAACCCTTTATAAACAGCATGTTGATCTTGTGGCTGTTGAGGAGAGTCTGGCTCACCAGAAATCTAGAGTTCAGTGGCTCAGTAAGGGTGACAGCAATAGCAGGATTTTCTTTAAAACCATCAAGGGTAACATCAATAGGGGTAAAATCTTACACTTGGAGATGCTGGATGGCCAAAAGTCCTCAAAACCTGAGGACATTCAAAATGCCTTCACAGACTTTTACTTTGGTTTATTTGGTACTCCTATTGATGACCAGTATAATGGGCATGTCAGAATTCAGTCTCTGGTTAAAACTAAAATATCTGTTGACCAATCTCTATTGCTTGCTTGCCCTGTGTCTGATAAAGAGATTAAGGACACTTTCTGGTCTCTGAAAGCCAATAAGGCCCCTGGCCCTGATGGCTTCTCTGCTGGTTTTTTCAAAAGATCCTGGATATTGTGGGGAGAGAGGTCACTCAAGCTGTTAGAACCTTTTTTGAGTCTGGTAAGCTTCTATCCGAGGTCATAGTACCATTATAGCTCTTATCCCTAAGGTCCCTAATCCTGTTAAAGTGGGGACTTTAGACCCATCTCTTGCTGTAACACTATCTACAAATGCATTGCCAAGATCATTGCTAACAGGATTAAAACTGTTCTCCCTGATCTTGTTGATCCTGTTCAGTCCGCTTTTGTTCAAGGTAGGAGAATATCTGACAATATTTTCCTATCTCAAGAGCTTATGAGAGGGTACCACAGGAAGTCCCCTACCCCGAAGTGTGCCATGAAAGTGGATATTATGAAAGCTTATGATAGTGTGAGGTGGGAATTTATTATTGATATTCTTAAGGCTATGGCCTTTCCCCCTGTCATGGTTTCTTGGATCCAGGCTTGCATCACTAGTCCCTCCTTCTCTATTTGCATCAATGGGAGTCTCCATGGCTACTTCAAAGGGGCTAGAGGCTTACGACAAGGTGATCCTCTATCCCCTTATTTATTTGTTTTAGCTATGGAAATTCTCGCTAAAATTTTGGCTGAGAAATCTATGCACCCGTTGTTTAAATTCCATTGGAGATGTGAGAAGACTAGGATTATTAATCTCGTGTTTTGCTGATGATCTCATGATTTTTAGCAAAGGTGATGTGCCTACTGTTAACTCATTATGGAAGGCCTTCAGGAATTTTCCAACCTCTCTGGCCTTATTCCCAATCCCAGTAAGAGTAACATCTATTTTTCTGGCTGTGAGATGAGGTTACGTACTTCTATTCTTGGTATTGCAAATTTCAAAGAGGGCACCCTCCCTGTTAAATATCTTGGCGTTCCCCTTATCACAACCAAATTGAGGGCCACTGATTGTGCTCCTCTCATTGATAAGATCACTAAAAGAGTGAAGAATTGGACTAACAGAGCTTTGTCCTATGCGGGAGGAGCCAACTTATAAAATCCATTCTCTTTTCCATGCAAGTCTACTGTCTTCCTTGTTTATCCTCCCTAAGAAGTTATAAGGGAGATTGAAAGTATTCTTCGAGCTTTCCTGTGGTCTGGCAGTGAGCTCAAAACCCACAATGCTAAAATTGCTTGGGAATCTGTGTGTGCTCCTAAAAATGAGGGGGTCTTGGGTTTAAGTCTCTTGACATCTGGAATAGAGCTGCTATAGCTAGCATGTCTGGTTCTTTTTTTCTGGTGGTGAAAAGTCTATGTGGTGTCAGTGGGTTAAATCCTATTTACTCAAGGGTAGAAGTTTTTGGAAAGTCAGAATTCCCCCTGATCCTTCATGGGTTTGGAGGAAAATATTGTTTTTTAGGGACTGGATGTCTCCTCTAATCAATCACAAAATTGGTTGTGGAGACTCTACCTTCTTTTGGTATGACAATTGGCACCCTCTTGGTCCCCTTTGGAATAAGTTTGGGGCTCAAATTTTGTATGATTCTTGCCTCAATAGTGAGGCCAAAGTTAGTCAAATCATAGAGGGTGGTTCTTGGAAGTGGCCTATTCCTAACTCTTGGGAAATTCAAGAGTTGATCTCATCAAAAAAAAAAAAAAAAAACAAAACTCCTGACTGCTGCAAGCCAAACCCTTCTCAGAGTGACAAAGTTTTCTGGACACTCACTATTGATGGCCAGTTTTCCATTCATTCAGCTTGGAATCATTGGAGAAATAGCTTTGTTAGAGTAGATTGGCATAAACTCCTTTGGGGCCCTCATAGGATTCCTAAAGTTAGTTTCATTGTCTGGGTTGCTATTCATAACAGATTGTATACTGGTGATAGATTACTTCTATTTGGTATAGCTTCTCATTCTCAATGCCTGCCCTTCTGCCTTGACCCTGAGGAGAGTCATTCCACCACTTTTTCAAGTGTAATTTTACCAATAGAGTTTGGGGTGCTATTGAAGTCAAATGCAACATTAAGTGGCCTATTTTTGATTGGCCTGGTATTGTTACATATGCTGCGAAGGAGGTCAAGGGCAAATCTCTGAGGGCTAACATTATCAGCAATGCCTTCTTGTGTTCTATTTACCACATTTGGATTGAGAGAAATAACCGTGTTTTTAACAAAGAGCTTAAGCCTGAAGAGGTGGTTATTAAATCTATAATCCAGATGGTGAGAAATAGAATGATGTCCATTAAGAATTTACCTAGATCTGCTGGGGACAACTGGTTTCTTGACCAATGGAATCTACCAACAATAATTTTGAAGCCCCATACTCCAGATATGGGAGGGTTGCTGAGTGGTGTGAGTTCCCTATATGTGGGTTGAGTGTTGGTGAGCAATATTGTGTGTTTTGTTTAATTGGTTGGTTTTTTTGTGCAGGGTCTGTTCAAAGTTCTTTGGGGATTCAGCTATGTATTTGAGGGTTGAGTGATGAGAGCAGTTATATATTTCACATCACATGTGGGTTGAGTGTATTCAGCACCATATTTTTTGCTAATGATATTTATATTGTATCTTTTTATGTGCAGGGTAAGGAAGCACAAGTTGAGTGGTGTGAGCTTATAAATTGTGGGTCGAGAGGAGTGAGATTCGATATTGAGGGCACTGTTACTGTTCTAAATAATAATAGATTGTATCATATTTGCTGGAGGTACCTACTCACGGCTGTTCTTACAGGTCTACTATAATGTATGAGCAGGTCTTGGGTTGCATGGTTTGGCAGTGGCGTCTGGTGTTTGGGGGCTGCTCTTCAAAGGCCCCTGACACTTCGAATGTTGGATTTGGTAGCTCTTGTGATGGAGATTACGGGTTATCATAGAGGGCAGCTTGTAGTGCCTTTGTGGACACTCGTCTTTTAATTTATACTTTTGTGTTAAATTTCATTGTTTGGATGATAAACGGTTTTGATTGGATGTTCTCTTTTGGCCTATCCATGCGGGTTGTGCATGGTTTTGTTTTATTTTTGCTTCTGGTAGTTTCCTGTGTGTGGACTGGTTTTGTTTCAGATTTGGGCTTTTGCTTGGCTGTGTTCATGGTCCTCATTCGCATGTATGCGGCTTATGCACACGTCCTTTTTGGGGTTTTCTATATTTCGTATAATGTTTTCTCTTTTTCTCTTTCTATCTCTTTTTCTGGGTAGTTGGTTTTGATCCCTGTTAGTTGGGCTGGTTTTTCTGGCTTCGCTTTCGTTTGCATAGTTCTCTTGTAGGTCCTGGGGTATGCCCCTTGTAGCTGTGTAGTTCTCTGTTTTTTTTTTATCTATGTCTTATTCACCCAAAAAAAAAATTCCCTGAGATCCCAGGAGTTGGGAAAAGGCCAATGCCAAGAACTCCCAACAATTTTTTCTCTAACTTTATCCGTCCTTCTCCATTTCGTTCGTGGAACTAATTAGCTTAGGACACTAATTGTTTCATTAGCTTAGGTGGCCAAGTTAAACACAAACTAATCTTGCTTCGCCTCTAAGAAGGAGAATTTTCTGAGTAATTGTAGCTGAACAATATTAGTTTAACTTAAGCACCTCATTAATGGTTTTCTAAATCACCTATGCGGTCAATTCTCAAGTCCAATGGGTGAATTTGAATTACCTTTGATTTTCTTCCGATTTCTCTTTGTTTTCTCTAACTTTCTCTTTTAGCTCTCTAGAATAAAGTTTTTCCCTAACTTTGTCCTTCCTTCTCGATTTTTTTTCTAGAAACTAATTAGCTTAGGCCACTAATTGTTTCATTAGCTCAAGCGGCCAAGTTTAACTCAAACTAACCACGCTTAGCCTATAAAGAGAGAATTTTCTGTGTAATTGTAGCTTAACGATTTCCCTTTAACTTAAGCACCTCATTTAAGCTTTTCTAAATCACATGAGTGTTCAATTCTCATGTCCAAAAGGATGAATTTGAATTCCCTTTGATTTTCTTGCCATTTCTCTTTCTTTTCTCTAACTTTCTCTTTAACCTCTCAAGAAGAAAGTTTCTCTCTAACTTTCTCTGTCGTTCTCCCTCCTTCTCTATTTGGTTCTAGAAACTAATTAGGTTATGCCACTAATTGTTTCATTAGCTTAACTGTCCAAGTTTAACTCGAACTAACCTTGCTTTCAATCGAAGAAAGACAATTTTCTTAGTAATTGTCGCTTAACGATATTAGTTTTACTTAAGCCCCTCATTATGGTTTTCAGAATCACCTTTGTGTTTAATTCTTAGGTCCAAATTGATGAATTTGAATTCCATTTGATTTTCTTCCTGTTTCACTTTCTTTTCTCTAACAATCTCTCCTAGCCCTCAAGAAGAATGCCTCTGTCTCTATCTTTCTCCATCCTTCTTTATTTTGTTCTAGGAACTAATTTGCTTAGGCCAATAATTGTTTCATTTGCTTCTGTGGCCAAGTTTAACTCAAACTAACATTTTAGCCTCTAGGAAAGAGAATTTTCTGAGTAATTGTAGCTTCACGATAATAGTTTTAACTTATGCCCCTCGTTTAAGGTTTTCTAAAGCTCCCAATTGTTCAATTCTCAAGTCCAAAAGGGTGAATTTTAATTCCCTTTGATTTTCTTGCTGTTTCTCTTTCTTTTCTCTAACTTTCCCAGAAACCTCCCAAGAAGAAAGTTTCTCTCTAACTTTCTCTCACTTTTTATTCTAGCTCTCAAAAAGGAACATTTCGTCTAACTTTGTCCGTCCTTCTCCATATTGTTCTAGGAACTAATCAGCTTAGGCCACAAATTGTTTCATTAGCTCAATTGGCCAAGTTTAACTCACACTAACCTTGCTTAGCCTCTAAGAAAGTGAATTTTCTGAGTAATTGTAGCTTAAAGATATTAGTTTAACTTAAGCACCTCATTTATGGTTTTCTAAATCACCTAAGTCGTCAATTCTCCAGTCCAAAAGATGGAAATTGAATTTCCTTTGATTTTCTTCCTATTTCTCTAACTTTCTCTTCTAGCTCTCAAGAAGAAAGTTTCTTTCTAACTTTCTCCGTCCTTCGCCATCCTTCTCGATTTTGTTACAGGAACTAATTAGCTGAGGCCACTAATTGTTTCATCAGCTTATGTGGCCCAGTTTATCTCAAAATAACCCGGCTTAGCGTCAAAGAAAGAGAATTTTCTGAGTACTTGTAGCTTAACGATATTAAGCACCTTATTTATGGTTTTCTAAATCACCTATGTGTTCAATTCTCAAATCCAAAAGGTGAATTTGACTTCCCTTTGATTTTCTTCCTAAATCTCTTTCTCTTGCTAACTTTCTCTTCTAGCTCTATAGAAGAAAGTTTTTCCCTAACATTGACCATCCTTCTCCATCCTTCTCTAATTATTTCTTACGCCACCAATTATCTCGTTAGCTTAAGAGGCCAAGTTTAACTCAAACAAACCTTGCATAGCCTCTAAGAAAGAGTATTTTCTCAGTAACTGTGGCTTAATGATTTTAGTTTAACTTAAGCTCGTCATTTAAGGTTTTCTAAATCACCTACGTATTCAATTCTCAAGTCCAAAGGGATGAATATGAATTCCCCTTGATTTTCTTCCTATTTATCTTTGTTTTCTTCGACTTTCTCTGCTAGCTCTCTAGAAGAAAGTTTTTATCTAACTTTGTCCGTCCGTCTCCATCCTTCTCTATTTTGTTCTAGGAACTAATTAGCTTAGTGTTTCATTAGCTTAAGTGGCCAAGTTTAACTCAAACTAACCTTGCTTAGCGCCCCCTTTGAAAGAGAATTTTCAGAGCAATTGTAGCTTAATGACATTAGTTTAACTTAAACACCTCATTTATGGTTTTCTAAATCACCTATGTGTTCAATTCTCAAGTCCAAACGGATGAATTTGAATTCTATTTGATTTTCTTCCTTTTTCTTTTTTTTTTTTTTTGGGTGAATAAGAAATAAATAAAAAAAGATTTACAAGAATACAAGGGGCATACCCCAGGCCCTAACAACAAAACAAAACCACAAACCTCGGCAACAAATCACCGAAGCCCAGCCACAAAATAAAAACGCTATACAAAATCGAGAACACCGAGGCTACAACCAAAATCGGGAATCAAAGGATGATTACTAGCCATCGGATTGTACAAAGGCCATGTCCTGTAATGAATAGGGTCCTTGTACAATACATATAAGCAGTGGCCACCTTTGAACAACACAAACCAAAAAGTACCCAGCCTCCTTGGATCCTTCCTACACACCCCGTAGGAATAGGCTCCTATACCTTTAAAAATAAAAACAAAGTCCTACCAGGAACCTTACGGGAAAACAAAAACAAACCCATTATATCATCTTTGATGGGTTGCCTGTAGCGCAGCAGAACTACAGACACAAAAATCCTCCTACACAGCCCGTAGGGGTAGGCGGAATTACCTAATAAAACTATGTACACACAGTAAAAAAAGACAACTGATTTTCACTTTCATGTAGCACAGCAAGGCGCTTGAAGCTGCCATCACCACGTTACATATACACACTTCATGCCTTCTGGATCTGCACAAGAAGCAGCCACCATCCCTACACACTATACTGTATACCTGTTCAAAGTATGATAAGCAGGAATTTCCAAAACAGTATAAGTAGTCATGGAGAAGTAAAAACAACAAGCACTCTGTGTAGGACCTCCCCTCACTCGGCCCACAATAGAAGACGTCTCTCCACTCCATATAATATCTCACATCACTAGGCACGCAACTCACATATTCTCTCATAAATTCCAGATGGACAGTGTACATGATAGCTCCTTTAACCAGCACAAAATATAGATAATATACAATAAATGTTAGGGCAAATATATGTACTTCCTCTCCTCACTCAACCCACAGTTACAGTAACAAGTATACTTGCTCACATCACACAACCCTCCATTCGGCCTCTCCATTTTTAGTAAAGATCTGTGATCCATCATAAGCTGATAGGATTGGAGAACATTGTTTTCTCCATTTTTGTTTTCTCTAACTTTCTCTTCTAGCACTCTAGATTAAAGTTTTTCTCTAACTTTGTCCGTCCTTCTCCAACCTTGTCTATTTTGTTCTAGGAACTAATTAGCTTAAGTGGCCAAGTTTAACTCAAACTAACCTTGCTTAGCCTCCTGGAAAGAGAATTTTCAGAGTAATTGTAGCTTAATGACATTAGTTTAACTTAAACACCTCATTTATGGTTTTCTAAATCACCTGTGCGTTCAATTCTCAAGTCCAAATGGATGAATTTGAATTCCATTTGATTTTCTTCCTATTTCCCTTTGTTTTCTCTAACTTTCTCTTCTAGCTCTCTAGAATAAAGTTTTTCTCTAACTTTTTTTTTTTTTTTTGGGTGAATAAGACATAAATAAAACAACAAAATATACAGGATTACAAGGGGCAAACCCCAGGCCCTACCCAGAAGCTATACAAGAAAACCGAAAGCAAACCAGAACTAAAACCAGAGCATAATGTTCATGGACTATTTAAAGAAATAGAGAATGAACAAAAGGAAGATTTCCAGACTATCAACAAAATAAACCAAACTAGAACCCAAAACCTGCAGACTGAGACCCGCACACAATAAGTCTGTTCCAAGAAACTAATTATCAAAACGACAGCAATAAACAGATCCAACCAAGTAAAATCTAGCCCTGATCCAGAAGTTGCATGGGGCAAACTCCCCAAAGAAAGACACAAGAGCCCAAAACAGTGGTGAAGATAACCAGCAGACACACCAAACATCCAGAGTCATGAGATAACAAAATAAAGTCTCTAGTACATCCCACTAGAGTAGGCCAAACAAATGTAGACGTAGAATGTATAAAGTAAATGTAAATTACAAACAGCTTATGAACAGTCTTGTAGTATCGGACGGCGCATGAAGCAGCCACTCCCAAAGACCCAATACTTTTTGACAGGTACGGAGCCTTCAACTGCAGCTGGAGATAACATGCCTTAGTTGAAAGACCCATAGTCCCATGCCTCACACTTGATACTTTAGTATTCACACACAGCAGCACTAGATAACACTCCCCGAAGTACACAACTGGATTGTGCGAACTAGACATAATAGAAGGACCTGCCAGTTAAGCACCATCAAGAAAAAAGAAAAAAAAACCAATAACATCAGTATCCAAGATAGTATGTAATACCCACTCAATTTAGATCTCACGGATGGGGGGATTAGGTTGAGAGCTTCTCTCTCTATATTCTAGAGAGAGAAAGCTCCCTCCGTTGTTACCCTTGGAGCTTTTTTGATGTTTCCATACTAGATTATTTGTCTGGTTTGGGTGTGCTGTGTGTTGTTGAATCTGGTGCTTTTTCGGCCAGTTGTTTTTAGCTTCTATACTCAATCTTTGAGTGATAGTGAGCACGGGGTCTTGGCTGGTTTGGGTTTCTTGGTGGTTTCATACCTGGGTTTACATCTCCTAGGTTGTGTTTTTTAGCCTCGGTGACCATTGTCCATGAACTGGGTTCATAGTTCAGTGTCTCAATGCTGGGTTCATGTTCTTTGCTTTCCAAGTTGTTTCGTAGGAGAGAGAAGAATCGCATGTCATGGTGGTCATCGTTGGTCTTTCTGGCTGGCAATGGTGATCCGGCAGTTGTGCTCTGGATTATGGCTCATGGTATGCTGTTTGGGTTATTTCGGCAGTGCTTCTGCAATGGAAACCGGTAAGGTCGGAGAGAGTTATGTTGGGTTCACTATACTCTTTGTTTTGTTGTTTGGAAAGTGCTTGGTGGGTGTCCGGCGAGTTTGATGCGGGATGGCTACTGTGTTTTCTTTTGTCTTGCTAGTGTTTGCTAGTAATTGCGTCCGTCCATGAGTTCTTGCCGTGAGGTGATTGCGTTCATGCGACTGGTGTGTTCGTTGCAGTCGGGGTCGCTGGTGGGCTGTTTTAATTTTTGTGAAGAGCTTCAATGGTGGCCATGGTGTCTTGTACCAGCTCCGGCGCTGTTACTACAGTACATAGGGAGGGTGTTTTTCACGCTCCATTTGGTGAGTGGTTCTCTAGTGTGATACAGCATGGGCTCACGTGCACATTGGGCAGTGCGTTCCCGCCCGTGCGTGTATGGTGCAGTTGTATACCACTGGTTTTGGCATTTGTTTTGAAAAACCGTGGGCTGAAGTTGGTGACAGTTGTTTGGCGTGCTTGAGTGGATATATTCCCGCCGAAGTTCCTTTGTGAATGACTTAGGTGGGGCCCTCCATTTGAAGGTGCTTAACGTGGATTCACATGGGTGAGGTTTGTGCATATTTTAATATATGCTGTGTTAGTTGGTTTTGGGTTCCACAATTTTTTTTTTTTAGTTGAAAAGCTACTGGTTATATTGGTGGTAGTGTAAAGAGTGGATTGTGGGACCCTTTTGACTTTTTTTGAGGGCTCACATGGTGCATTTCGGCTATTCCTATAGCTTGAAGTGAAGCAAATTTTTTTATTGGAGTTGGTTGTGAAGTGGCCACCACGTGCAAAGTTAGTAACATTAGGTCCCACCTACGGTTGTTTTTATATTATAAACAAACTGGTTGGTGGCTCATAGTGGGATGTATTATTTATTGGGTTTATTGGGTTTGACTGTTGGTTTTGTTTAGGCCCAAACCGGGGTGTATGTTTTTTTGTGGGCCTCTTGTTTGACCCACGGGTTTACAATTTTGGGCAAGCGTGTTTTTGTGCTGGTGATTGTGCAGTTTTGGGCGCAGTTTTCAGCCTATTTATTTTGTTTAGCTACAATGCAGGGCGGATCTTTTTGTAGTCGGTTATTTTATGATGATTGATTAATGTGATCCTCATGTGACTCGATATGAGGGTGGTTTCGAGCCATCTCCACCAAGAGTGATTGGGGAGTCACTGCTATGGGGAATAGTGGTTCGATAACTAGCCGAGTTAGAGACTGGAGAAGAGCGGGAGGATAGCTACCGGTTTTCTGGTCGCGTCTTGTCTTATGTGACCCATCCTAATTGATTGTATTGGCCACGCCGGACATGGAGTGAAGGGACACTGCCGTGGGGCTTGAGGCTTGTGATCTACCAAGGAAGGGACTGGGGATTGTGATGATTGCTCATGTTTGATTGGCTTATGTATTGGTTGTTGCAGCGGGGCTATTGTTTTTTCACTAAACTTCTCAAGACCGTGGATTATGGTGTTTGAACTATGTAGGCTTCATGTGACTCAGCAGGATCTTTCATGGGATAGATTTTTCCTTCGTCATGGCTTTGGTTGAGTGGCTAGGATGTCACGGCTATGAGAGCGAGATGCTTATTGGGTTCATGCATTCATCCGAGGTAGAGACTGGGAGCAAGCGGGGGCAGTCATCATTTTTCGACTGTCTAGTTGGTGTTTAGTTAGTTTACATTTGTATTGTTTGTTTTCTGTTATGTTTTATGTGTCTGTGGTTGTTTTTTGTTTATTTGCCCATATATCACCCCAAGTTGCCTTCTATATCTCTGATGATAGGGGTTTACTTGGGGATAAAAAGGATATATGGGCAAAGTGGGTTTCTTTTGTTGTTTTCTTTCGCTTCTGGCAAGTGTGGTTTTATGTTGTAGGTTTGTCCAGTGGTAGTTTTGTGGTGTTTTGTTTTGTCTATTATTTGTTGTAGGGCGTACCTGGGGTATGCCCCTTGTAAACTTGTACATTTACTGTCTTTATTTTATGACTTACTTACCCAAAAAAAAAAAAAAAAAAAAAAAAAAATTTAGATCTCACTCCACTCAACCCACAATATAGGATCTCACCACACTCAAATAAAGCTTCCTTAACCTGCACAATAAAGATACAATATATAATGGTAAGCGTATAAAACATATAGGTCCTAATTTCACTCAACCCACAGATTCCAATGAAATAGTGACTATATGTCTCACCACACTCAACCCACATATAAAATTAATCTTTATAGAAATGTACCTACACATGTAACAGCTGATTAGAAAGACACTCATTTTCTGGCTCACAGCCACTCAACACATAATATACTGCACTCACATCACTCAGCAACCCTCCCACTATTAGAATGGGGCTTCAAAATAGATTTGGGAAGGTTCCATTGAGCAAGGAACCAGTCATCACCTGTTGCAATAGGAGAGTTGCTAACAGATAGCATTCTATTTCTCACCTGAGTACAATAGCTTTAATGATAACCTCTACAGGTTTACATTCCTTATTAAAAATTCTGTTTCTCTCAAGCCAAATGTGATACACAGTACAGAGAAAGGAAAGTCTAGTGATTGTGGATTTCACAGATTTCCCTTTACTTCTCTGTTTGACACAAACAACAATCTCAGGCCAAGCAACCTGCTGCCAATTAACATTGCTTATTGATGGCATACCAAATTCTAGATGTAAAGCTACACCCAAAGAAGAGATGTGGATGGCTTTCATCTAAGTCAAGGCAATAGGGACAGACAGTACTAGAAGAGATACCAAAGCATTGGAGCCTATCACTAGTATTAAGCCTACCATAGATAGCCAGCCAGACAATGAAGCTGACTTTGGGATAGTGGCATGGCCCCAGATAGTTGTACCAAGGAACCGAGTCCTGTTTAACTCCATAACTCCCACACAGACTTAACAGTGAAAAGACCATCAGGGTTGAGGGTCCAAAAAACTCTATCCTTCTCCAAAGGGTTAGGAGGGCAATTGTTGGGAGTATAGGAAGTTAATTCCCTGAGATCCCAGGAGTTGGGAAAAGGCCAATGCCAAGAACTCCCAACAATTTTTTCTCTAACTTTATCCGTCCTTCTCCATTTGTTCGAGAACTAATTAGCTTAGGACACTAATTGTTCATTAGCTTAGGTGGCCAAGTTAAACACAAACTAAACCTTGCTTCGCCTCTAAGAAGGAGAATTTCTGAGTAATTGTAGCTGAACAATATTAGTTTAACTTAAGCACCTCATTAATGGTTTTCTAAATCACCTATGCGGTCAATTCTCAAGTCCCAATGGGTGAATTTGAATTACCTTTGATTTTCTTCCGATTCTCTTTGTTTTCTCTAACTTTCTCTTTTAGCTCTCTAGAATAAAGTTTTTCCCTAACTTTGTCCTTCCTTCTCGATTTTTTTTCTAGAAACTAATTAGCTTAGGCCACTAATTGTTTCATTAGCTCAAGCGGCCAAGTTTAACTCAAACTAACCACGCTTAGCCTATAAGAAAGAGAATTTTCTGTGTTAATTGTAGCTTAACGATTTCCCTTTAACTTAAGCACCTCATTTAAGCTTTTCTAAATCACATGAGTGTTCAATTCTCATGTCCAAAAGGATGAATTGAATTCCCTTTGATTTTCTTGCCATTTCTCTTTCTTTTCTCTAACTTTCTCTTTAACCTCTCAAGAAGAAAGTTTCTCTCTAACTTTCTCTGTCGTTCTCCCTCCTTCTCTATTTGGTTCTAGAAACTAATTAGGTTATGCCACTAATTGTTTCATTAGCTTAACTGTCCAAGTTTAACTCGAACTAACCTTGCTTTCAATCGAAGAAAGACAATTTTCTTAGTAATTGTCGCTTAACGATATTAGTTTACTTAAGCCCCTCATTATGGTTTTCAGAATCACCTTTGTGTTTAATTCTTAGGTCCAAATTGATGAATTTGAATTCCATTTGATTTTCTTCCTGTTTCACTTTCTTTTCTCTAACAATCTCTCCTAGCCCTCAAGAAGAATGCCTCTGTCTCTATCTTTCTCCATCCTTCTTTATTTTGTTCTAGGAACTTTGCTTAGGCCAATAATTGTTTCATTTGCTTCTGTGGCCAAGTTTAACTCAAACTAACATTTTAGCCTCTAGGAAAGAGAATTTTCTGAGTAATTGTAGCTTCACGATAATAGTTTTAACTTATGCCCCTCGTTTAAGGTTTTCTAAAGCCCCAATTGTTCAATTCTCAAGTCCAAAAGGGTGAATTTTAATTCCTTTGATTTTCTTGCTGTTTCTCTTTCTTTTCTCTAACTTTCCCAGAAACCTCCCAAGAAGAAAGTTTCTCTCTAACTTTCTCTCACTTTTTATTCTAGCTCTCAAAAAGGAACATTTCGTCTAACTTTGTCCGTCCTTCTCCATATTGTTCTAGGAACTAATCAGCTTAGGCCACAAATTGTTTCATTAGCTCAATTGGCCAAGTTTAACTCACACTAACCTTGCTTAGCCTCTAAGAAAGTGAATTTTCTGAGTAATTGTAGCTTAAAGATATTAGTTTAACTTAAGCACCTCATTTATGGTTTTCTAAATCACCTAAGTCGTCAATTCTCCAGTCCAAAAGATGGAAATTGAATTTCCTTTGATTTTCTTCCTATTTCTCTAACTTTCTCTTCTAGCTCTCAAGAAGAAAGTTTCTTTCTAACTTTCTCCGTCCTTCGCCATCCTTCTCGATTTTGTTACAGGAACTAATTAGCTGAGGCCACTAATTGTTTCATCAGCTTATGTGGCCCAGTTTATCTCAAAATAACCCGGCTTAGCGTCAAAGAAAGAGAATTTCTGAGTACTTGTAGCTTAACGATATTAAGCACCTTATTTATGGTTTTCTAAATAACCTATGTGTTCAATTCTCAAATCCAAAAGGGTGAATTTGACTTCCCTTTGATTTTCTTCCTAAATCTCTTTCTCTTGCTAACTTTCTCTTCTAGCTCTATAGAAGAAAGTTTTTCCCTAACATTGACCATCCTTCTCCATCCTTCTCTAATTATTTCTTACGCCACCAATTATCTCGTTAGCTTAAGAGGCCAAGTTTAACTCAAACAAACCTTGCATAGCCTCTAAGAAAGAGTATTTTCTCAGTAACTGTGGCTTAATGATTTTAGTTTAACTTAAGCTCGTCATTTAAGTTTTCTAAATCACCTACGTATTCAATTCTCAAGTCCAAAGGGATGAATATGAATTCCCCTTGATTTTCTTCCTATTTATCTTTGTTTTCTTCGACTTTCTCTGCTAGCTCTCTAGAAGAAAGTTTTTATCTAACTTTGTCCGTCCGTCTCCATCCTTCTCTATTTTGTTCTAGGAACTAATTAGCTTAGTGTTTCATTAGCTTAAGTGGCCAAGTTTAACTCAAACTAACCTTGCTTAGCGCCCCCTTTGAAAGAGAATTTTCAGAGCAATTGTAGCTTAATGACATTAGTTTAACTTAAACACCTCATTTATGGTTTTCTAAATCACCTATGTGTTCAATTCTCAAGTCCAAACGGATGAATTTGAATTCTATTTGATTTTCTTCCTTTTTCTTTTTCTTTTTTTTTTTTTTGGGTGAATAAGAAATAAATAAAACAAAAAGATTTACAAGAATACAAGGGGCATACCCCAGGCCCTAACAACAAAACAAAACCACAAACCTCGGCAACAAATCACCGAAGCCCAGCCACAAAATAAAAACACTATACAAAATCGAGAACACCGAGGCTACAACCAAAATCGGGAATCAAAGGATGATTACTAGCCATCGGATTGTACAAAGGCCATGTCCTGTAATGAATAGGGTCCTTGTACAATACATATAAGCAGTGGCCACCTTTGAACAACACAAACCAAAAAGTACCCAGCCTCCTTGGATCCTTCCTACACACCCCGTAGGAATAGGCTCTATACCTTTAAAAATAAAAAACAAAGTCCTACCAGGAACCTTACGGGAAAACAAAAACAAACCCATTATATCATCTTTGATGGGTTGCCTGTAGCGCAGCAGAACTACAGACACAAAATCCTCCTACACAGCCCGTAGGGGTAGGCGGAATTACCTAATAAAACTATGTACACACAGTAAAAAAAGACAACTGATTTTCACTTTCATGTAGCACAGCAAGGCGCTTGAAGCTGCCATCACCACGTTACATATACACACTTCATGCCTTCTGGATCTGCACAAGAAGCAGCCACCATCCCTACACACTATACTGTATACCTGTTCAAAGTATGATAAGCAGGAATTTCCAAAACAGTATAAGTAGTCATGGAGAAGTAAAAACAACAAGCACTCTGTGTAGGACCTCCCCTCACTCGGCCCACAATAGAAGACGTCTCTCCACTCCATATATATCTCACATCACTAGGCACGCAACTCACATATTCTCTCATAAATTCCAGATGGACAGTGTACATGATAGCTCCTTTAACCAGCACAAAATATAGATAATATACAATAAATGTTAGGGCAAAATATATGTACTTCCTCTCCTCACTCAACCCACAGGTACAGTAACAAGTATACTTGCTCACATCACACAACCCTCCATTCGGCCTCTCCATTTTTAGTAAAGATCTGTGATCCATCATAAGCTGATAGGATTGGAGAACATTGTTTTCTCCATTTTTGTTTTCTCTAACTTTCTCTTCTAGCACTCTAGATTAAAGTTTTTCTCTAACTTTGTCCGTCCTTCTCCAACCTTGTCTATTTTGTTCTAGGAACTAATTAGCTTAAGTGGCCAAGTTTAACTCAAACTAACCTTGCTTAGCCTCCTGGAAAGAGAATTTTCAGAGTAATTGTAGCTTAATGACATTAGTTTAACTTAAACACCTCATTTATGGTTTTCTAAATCACCTGTGCGTTCAATTCTCAAGTCCAAATGGATGAATTTGAATTCCATTTGATTTTCTTCCTATTTCCCTTTGTTTCTCTAACTTTCTCTTCTAGCTCTCTAGAATAAAGTTTTTCTCTAACTTTTTTTTTTTTTTTTGGGTGAATAAGACATAAATAAAACAACAAAATATACAGGATTACAAGGGGCAAACCCCAGGCCCTACCCAGAAGCTATACAAGAAAACCGAAAGCAAACCAGAACTAAAACCAGAGCATAATGTTCATGGACTATTTAAAGAAATAGAGAATGAACAAAAGGAAGATTTCCAGACTATCAACAAAATAAACCAAACTAGAACCCAAAACCTGCAGACTGAGACCCGCACACAATAAGTCTGTTCCAAGAAACTAATTATCAAAACGACAACAATAAACAGATCCAACCAAGTAAAATCTAGCCCTGATCCAGAAGTTGCATGGGGCAAACTCCCCAAAGAAAGACACAAGAGCCCAAAACAGTGGTGAAGATAACCAGCAGACACACCAAACATCCAGAGTCATGAGATAACAAAATAAAGTCTCTAGTACATCCCACTAGAGTAGGCCAAACAAATGTAGACGTAGAATGTATAAAGTAAATGTAAATTACAAACAGCTTATGAACAGTCTTGTAGTATCGGACGGCGCATGAAGCAGCCACTCCCAAAGACCCAATACTTTTTGACAGGTACGGAGCCTTCAACTGCAGCTGGAGATAACATGCCTTAGTTGAAAGACCCATAGTCCCATGCCTCACACTTGATACTTTAGTATTCACACACAGCAGCACTAGATAACACTCCCCGAAGTACACAACTGGATTGTGCGAACTAGACATAATAGAAGGACCTGCCAGTTAAGCACCATCAAGAAAAAAGAAAAAAAAACCAATAACATCAGTATCCAAGATAGTTGTAATACCCACTCAATTTAGATCTCACTCCACTCAACCCACAATATAGGATCTCACCACACTCAAATAAAGCTTCCTTAACCTGCACAATAAAGATACAATATTATAATGGTAAGCGTATAAAACATATAGGTCCTAATTTCACTCAACCCACAGATTCCAATGAAATAGTGACTATATGTCTCACCACACTCAACCCACATATAAAATTAATCTTTATAGAAATGTACCTACACATGTAACAGCTGATTAGAAAGACACTCATTTTCTGGCTCACAGCCACTCAACACACAATATACTGCACTCACATCACTCAGCAACCCTCCCACTATTAGAATGGGGCTTCAAAATAGATTTGGGAAGGTTCCATTGAGCAAGGAACCAGTCATCACCTGTTGCAATAGGAGAGTTGCTAAGAGATAGCATTCTATTTCTCACCATGAGTACAATAGCTTTAATGATAACCTCTACAGGTTTACATTCCTTATTAAAAATTCTGTTGTTTCTCTCAAGCCAAATGTGATACACAGTACAGAGAAAGGAAAGTCTAGTGATTGTGGATTTCACAGATTTCCCTTTACTCTCTCTGTTGACACAAACAACAATCTCAGGCCAAGCAACCTGCTGCCAATTAACATTGCACTTATCTTGGATGGCATACCAAATTCTAGATGTAAAGCTACACCCAAAGAAGAGATGTGGATGGCTTTCATCTAAGTCAAGGCAATAGGGACAGACAGTACTAGAAGAGATACCAAAGCATTGGAGCCTATCACTAGTATTAAGCCTACCATAGATAGCCAGCCAGACAATGAAGCTGACTTTGGGGATAGTGGCATGGCCCCAGATCAAGTTGTACCAAGGAACCGAGTCCTGTTTAACTCTCCATAACTCCCACACAGACTTAACAGTGAAAAGACCATCAGGGTTGAGGGTCCAAAAAACTCTATCCTTCTCCAAAGGGTTAGGAGGGCAATTGTTGGGAGTATAGGAAGTTAATTCCCTGAGATCCCAGGAGTTGGGAAAAGGCCAATGCCAAGAACTCCCAACAATTTTTTCTCTAACTTTATCCGTCCTTCTCCATTTTGTTCGAGGAACTAATTAGCTT
Organism: Camellia japonica; assembly: GCA_030407325.1. Taxonomy (NCBI): domain Eukaryota; kingdom Viridiplantae; phylum Streptophyta; class Magnoliopsida; order Ericales; family Theaceae; genus Camellia; species Camellia japonica. The sequence continues at coordinate 98,557,414 of JAPPVO010000017.1, read as the reverse complement.
AGGACACTAATTGTTTCATTAGCTTAGGTGGCCAAGTTAAACACAAACTAACCTTGCTTCGCCTCTAAGAAGGAGAATTTTCTGAGTAATTGTAGCTGAACAATATTAGTTTAACTTAAGCACCTCATTAATGGTTTTCTAAATCACCTATGCGGTCAATTCTCAAGTCCCAATGGGTGAATTTGAATTACCTTTGATTTTCTTCCGATTTCTCTTTGTTTTCTCTAACTTTCTCTTTTAGCTCTCTAGAATAAAGTTTTTCCCTAACTTTGTCCTTCCTTCTCGATTTTTTTTCTAGAAACTAATTAGCTTAGGCCACTAATTGTTTCATTAGCTCAAGCGGCCAAGTTTAACTCAAACTAACCACGCTTAGCCTATAAGAAAGAGAATTTTCTGTGTAATTGTAGCTTAACGATTTCCCTTTAACTTAAGCACCTCATTTAAGCTTTTCTAAATCACATGAGTGTTCAATTCTCATGTCCAAAAGGATGAATTTGAATTCCCTTTGATTTTCTTGCCATTTCTCTTTCTTTTCTCTAACTTTCTCTTTAACCTCTCAAGAAGAAAGTTTCTCTCTAACTTTCTCTGTCGTTCTCCCTCCTTCTCTATTTGGTTCTAGAAACTAATTAGGTTATGCCACTAATTGTTTCATTAGCTTAACTGTCCAAGTTTAACTCGAACTAACCTTGCTTTCAATCGAAGAAAGACAATTTTCTTAGTAATTGTCGCTTAACGATATTAGTTTTACTTAAGCCCCTCATTATGGTTTTCAGAATCACCTTTGTGTTTAATTCTTAGGTCCAAATTGATGAATTTGAATTCCATTTGATTTTCTTCCTGTTTCACTTTCTTTTCTCTAACAATCTCTCCTAGCCCTCAAGAAGAATGCCTCTGTCTCTATCTTTCTCCATCCTTCTTTATTTTGTTCTAGGAACTAATTTGCTTAGGCCAATAATTGTTTCATTTGCTTCTGTGGCCAAGTTTAACTCAAACTAACATTTTAGCCTCTAGGAAAGAGAATTTTCTGAGTAATTGTAGCTTCACGATAATAGTTTTAACTTATGCCCCTCGTTTAAGGTTTTCTAAAGCTCCCAATTGTTCAATTCTCAAGTCCAAAAGGGTGAATTTTAATTCCCTTTGATTTTCTTGCTGTTTCTCTTTCTTTTCTCTAACTTTCCCAGAAACCTCCCAAGAAGAAAGTTTCTCTCTAACTTTCTCTCACTTTTTATTCTAGCTCTCAAAAAGGAACATTTCGTCTAACTTTGTCCGTCCTTCTCCATATTGTTCTAGGAACTAATCAGCTTAGGCCACAAATTGTTTCATTAGCTCAATTGGCCAAGTTTAACTCACACTAACCTTGCTTAGCCTCTAAGAAAGTGAATTTTCTGAGTAATTGTAGCTTAAAGATATTAGTTTAACTTAAGCACCTCATTTATGGTTTTCTAAATCACCTAAGTCGTCAATTCTCCAGTCCAAAAGATGGAAATTGAATTTCCTTTGATTTTCTTCCTATTTCTCTAACTTTCTCTTCTAGCTCTCAAGAAGAAAGTTTCTTTCTAACTTTCTCCGTCCTTCGCCATCCTTCTCGATTTTGTTACAGGAACTAATTAGCTGAGGCCACTAATTGTTTCATCAGCTTATGTGGCCCAGTTTATCTCAAAATAACCCGGCTTAGCGTCAAAGAAAGAGAATTTTCTGAGTACTTGTAGCTTAACGATATTAAGCACCTTATTTATGGTTTTCTAAATAACCTATGTGTTCAATTCTCAAATCCAAAAGGGTGAATTTGACTTCCCTTTGATTTTCTTCCTAAATCTCTTTCTCTTGCTAACTTTCTCTTCTAGCTCTATAGAAGAAAGTTTTTCCCTAACATTGACCATCCTTCTCCATCCTTCTCTAATTATTTCTTACGCCACCAATTATCTCGTTAGCTTAAGAGGCCAAGTTTAACTCAAACAAACCTTGCATAGCCTCTAAGAAAGAGTATTTTCTCAGTAACTGTGGCTTAATGATTTTAGTTTAACTTAAGCTCGTCATTTAAGTTTTCTAAATCACCTACGTATTCAATTCTCAAGTCCAAAGGGATGAATATGAATTCCCCTTGATTTTCTTCTATTTATCTTTGTTTTCTTTCGACTTTCTCTGCTAGCTCTCTAGAAGAAAGTTTTTATCTAACTTTGTCCGTCCGTCTCCATCCTTCTCTATTTTGTTCTAGGAACTAATTAGCTTAGTGTTTCATTAGCTTAAGTGGCCAAGTTTAACTCAAACTAACCTTGCTTAGCGCCCCCTTTGAAAGAGAATTTTCAGAGCAATTGTAGCTTAATGACATTAGTTTAACTTAAACACCTCATTTATGGTTTTCTAAATCACCTATGTGTTCAATTCTCAAGTCCAAACGGATGAATTTGAATTCTATTTGATTTTCTTCCTTTTTCTTTCTTTTTTTTTTTTTTGGGTGAATAAGAAATAAATAAAACAAAAAGATTTACAAGAATACAAGGGGCATACCCCAGGCCCTAACAACAAAACAAAACCACAAACCTCGGCAACAAATCACCGAAGCCCAGCCACAAAAATAAAAACACTATACAAAATCGAGAACACCGAGGCTATAACCAAAATCGGGAATCAAAGGATGATTACTAGCCATCGGATTGTACAAAGGCCATGTCCTGTAATGAATCGAGTCCTTGTACAATACATATAAGCAGTGGCCACCTTTGAACAACCCAAACCAAAAAGTACCCAGCCTCCTTGGATCCTTCCTACACACCCCGTAGGAATAGGCTCCTATACCTTTAAAAATAAAAAACAAAGTCCTACCAGGAACCTTACGGGAAAACAAAAACAAACCCATTATATCATCTTTGATGGGTTGCCTGTAGCGCAGCAGAACTACAGACACAAAAATCCTCCTACACAGCCCGTAGGGGTAGGCGGAATTACCTAATAAAACTATGTACACACAGTAAAAAAAGACAACTGATTTTCACTTTCATGTAGCACAGCAAGGCGCTTGAAGCTGCCATCACCACGTTACATATACACACTTCATGCCTTCTGGATCTGCACAAGAAGCAGCCACCATCCCTACACACTATACTGTATACCTGTTCAAAGTATGATAAGCAGGAATTTCCAAAACAGTATAAGTAGTCATGGAGAAGTAAAAACAACAAGCACTCTGTGTAGGACCTCCCCTCACTCGGCCCACAATAGAAGACGTCTCTCCACTCCATATAATATCTCACATCACTAGGCACGCAACTCACATATTCTCTCATAAATTCCAGATGGACAGTGTACATGATAGCTCCTTTAACCAGCACAAAATATAGATAATATACAATAAATGTTAGGGCAAAATATATGTACTTCCTCTCCTCACTCAACCCACAGTACAGTAACAAGTATACTTGCTCACATCACACAACCCTCCATTCGGCCTCTCCATTTTTAGTAAAGATCTGTGATCCATCATAAGCTGATAGGATTGGAGAACATTGTTTTCTCCATTTTTGTTTTCTCTAACTTTCTCTTCTAGCACTCTAGATTAAAGTTTTTCTCTAACTTTGTCCGTCCTTCTCCAACCTTGTCTATTTTGTTCTAGGAACTAATTAGCTTAAGTGGCCAAGTTTAACTCAAACTAACCTTGCTTAGCCTCCTGGAAAGAGAATTTTCAGAGTAATTGTAGCTTAATGACATTAGTTTAACTTAAACACCTCATTTATGGTTTTCTAAATCACCTGTGCGTTCAATTCTCAAGTCCAAATGGATGAATTTGAATTCCATTTGATTTTCTTCCTATTTCCCTTTGTTTTCTCTAACTTTCTCTTCTAGCTCTCTAGAATAAAGTTTTTCTCTAACTTTTTTTTTTTTTTTTGGGTGAATAAGACATAAATAAAACAACAAAATATACAGGATTACAAGGGGCAAACCCCAGGCCCTACCCAGAAGCTATACAAGAAAACCGAAAGCAAACCAGAACTAAAACCAGAGCATAATGTTCATGGACTATTTAAAGAAATAGAGAATGAACAAAAGGAAGATTTCCAGACTATCAACAAAATAAACCAAACTAGAACCCAAAACCTGCAGACTGAGACCCGCACACAATAAGTCTGTTCCAAGAAACTAATTATCAAAACGACAACAATAAACAGATCCAACCAAGTAAAATCTAGCCCTGATCCAGAAGTTGCATGGGGCAAACTCCCCAAAGAAAGACACAAGAGCCCAAAACAGTGGTGAAGATAACCAGCAGACACACCAAACATCCAGAGTCATGAGATAACAAAATAAAGTCTCTAGTACATCCCACTAGAGTAGGCCAAACAAATGTAGACGTAGAATGTATAAAGTAAATGTAAATTACAAACAGCTTATGAACAGTCTTGTAGTATCGGACGGCGCATGAAGCAGCCACTCCCAAAGACCCAATACTTTTTGACAGGTACGGAGCCTTCAACTGCAGCTGGAGATAACATGCCTTAGTTGAAAGACCCATAGTCCCATGCCTCACACTTGATACTTTAGTATTCACACACAGCAGCACTAGATAACACTCCCCCGAAGTACACAACTGGATTGTGCGAACTAGACATAATAGAAGGACCTGCCAGTTAAGCACCATCAAGAAAAAAGAAAAAAAAACCAATAACATCAGTATCCAAGATAGTTTGTAATACCCACTCAATTTAGATCTCACTCCACTCAACCCACAATATAGGATCTCACCACACTCAAATAAAGCTTCCTTAACCTGCACAATAAAGATACAATATATATAATGGTAAGCGTATAAAACATATAGGTCCTAATTTCACTCAACCCACAGATTCCAATGAAATAGTGACTATATGTCTCACCACACTCAACCCACATATAAAATTAATCTTTATAGAAATGTACCTACACATGTAACAGCTGATTAGAAAGACACTCATTTTCTGGCTCACAGCCACTCAACACACAATATACTGCACTCACATCACTCAGCAACCCTCCCACTATTAGAATGGGGCTTCAAAATAGATTTGGGAAGGTTCCATTGAGCAAGGAACCAGTCATCACCTGTTGCAATAGGAGAGTTGCTAAGAGATAGCATTCTATTTCTCACCATGAGTACAATAGCTTTAATGATAACCTCTACAGGTTTACATTCCTTATTAAAAATTCTGTTGTTTCTCTCAAGCCAAATGTGATACACAGTACAGAGAAAGGAAAGTCTAGTGATTGTGGATTTCACAGATTTCCCTTTACTCTCTCTGTTGACACAAACAACAATCTCAGGCCAAGCAACCTGCTGCCAATTAACATTGCACTTATCTTGGATGGCATACCAAATTCTAGATGTAAAGCTACACCCAAAGAAGAGATGTGGATGGCTTTCATCTAAGTCAAGGCAATAGGGACAGACAGTACTAGAAGAGATACCAAAGCATTGGAGCCTATCACTAGTATTAAGCCTACCATAGATAGCCAGCCAGACAATGAAGCTGACTTTGGGGATAGTGGCATGGCCCCAGATCAAGTTGTACCAAGGAACCGAGTCCTGTTTAACTCTCCATAACTCCCACACAGACTTAACAGTGAAAAGACCATCAGGGTTGAGGGTCCAAAAAACTCTATCCTTCTCCAAAGGGTTAGGAGGGCAATTGTTGGGAGTATAGGAAGTTAATTCCCTGAGATCCCAGGAGTTGGGAAAAGGCCAATGCCAAGAACTCCCAACAATTTTTTCTCTAACTTTATCCGTCCTTCTCCATTTTGTTCGAGGAACTAATTAGCTTAGGACACTAATTGTTCATTAGCTTAGGTGGCCAAGTTAAACACAAACTAACCTTGCTTCGCCTCTAAGAAGGAGAATTTTCTGAGTAATTGTAGCTGAACAATATTAGTTTAACTTAAGCACCTCATTAATGGTTTTCTAAATCACCTATGCGGTCAATTCTCAAGTCCCAATGGGTGAATTTGAATTACCTTTGATTTTCTTCCGATTTCTCTTTGTTTTCTCTAACTTTCTCTTTTAGCTCTCTAGAATAAAGTTTTTCCCTAACTTTGTCCTTCCTTCTCGATTTTTTTTCTAGAAACTAATTAGCTTAGGCCACTAATTGTTTCATTAGCTCAAGCGGCCAAGTTTAACTCAAACTAACCACGCTTAGCCTATAAGAAAGAGAATTTTCTGTGTAATTGTAGCTTAACGATTTCCCTTTAACTTAAGCACCTCATTTAAGCTTTTCTAAATCACATGAGTGTTCAATTCTCATGTCCAAAAGGATGAATTTGAATTCCCTTTGATTTTCTTGCCATTTCTCTTTCTTTTCTCTAACTTTCTCTTTAACCTCTCAAGAAGAAAGTTTCTCTCTAACTTTCTCTGTCGTTCTCCCTCCTTCTCTATTTGGTTCTAGAAACTAATTAGGTTATGCCACTAATTGTTTCATTAGCTTAACTGTCCAAGTTTAACTCGAACTAACCTTGCTTTCAATCGAAGAAAGACAATTTTCTTAGTAATTGTCGCTTAACGATATTAGTTTTACTTAAGCCCCTCATTATGGTTTTCAGAATCACCTTTGTGTTTAATTCTTAGGTCCAAATTGATGAATTTGAATTCCATTTGATTTTCTTCCTGTTTCACTTTCTTTTCTCTAACAATCTCTCCTAGCCCTCAAGAAGAATGCCTCTGTCTCTATCTTTCTCCATCCTTCTTTATTTTGTTCTAGGAACTAATTTGCTTAGGCCAATAATTGTTTCATTTGCTTCTGTGGCCAAGTTTAACTCAAACTAACATTTTAGCCTCTAGGAAAGAGAATTTTCTGAGTAATTGTAGCTTCACGATAATAGTTTTAACTTATGCCCCTCGTTTAAGGTTTTCTAAAGCTCCCAATTGTTCAATTCTCAAGTCCAAAAGGGTGAATTTTAATTCCCTTTGATTTTCTTGCTGTTTCTCTTTCTTTTCTCTAACTTTCCCAGAAACCTCCCAAGAAGAAAGTTTCTCTCTAACTTTCTCTCACTTTTTATTCTAGCTCTCAAAAAGGAACATTTCGTCTAACTTTGTCCGTCCTTCTCCATATTGTTCTAGGAACTAATCAGCTTAGGCCACAAATTGTTTCATTAGCTCAATTGGCCAAGTTTAACTCACACTAACCTTGCTTAGCCTCTAAGAAAGTGAATTTTCTGAGTAATTGTAGCTTAAAGATATTAGTTTAACTTAAGCACCTCATTTATGGTTTTCTAAATCACCTAAGTCGTCAATTCTCCAGTCCAAAAGATGGAAATTGAATTTCCTTTGATTTTCTTCCTATTTCTCTAACTTTCTCTTCTAGCTCTCAAGAAGAAAGTTTCTTTCTAACTTTCTCCGTCCTTCGCCATCCTTCTCGATTTTGTTACAGGAACTAATTAGCTGAGGCCACTAATTGTTTCATCAGCTTATGTGGCCCAGTTTATCTCAAAATAACCCGGCTTAGCGTCAAAGAAAGAGAATTTTCTGAGTACTTGTAGCTTAACGATATTAAGCACCTTATTTATGGTTTTCAAAACCTATGTGTTCAATTCTCAAATCCAAAAGGGTGAATTTGACTTCCCTTTGATTTTCTTCCAAATCTCTTTCTCTTGCTAACTTTCTCTTCTAGCTCTATAGAAGAAAGTTTTTCCCTAACATTGACCATCCTTCTCCATCCTTCTCTAATTATTTCTTACGCCACCAATTATCTCGTTAGCTTAAGAGGCCAAGTTTAACTCAAACAAACCTTGCATAGCCTCTAAGAAAGAGTATTTTCTCAGTAACTGTGGCTTAATGATTTTAGTTTAACTTAAGCTCGTCATTTAAGATTTTCTAAATCACCTACGTATTCAATTCTCAAGTCCAAAGGGATGAATATGAATTCCCCTTGATTTTCTTCCTATTTATCTTTGTTTTCTTTGACTTTCTCTGCTAGCTCTCTAGAAGAAAGTTTTTATCTAACTTTGTCCGTCCGTCTCCATCCTTCTCTATTTTGTTCTAGGAACTAATTAGCTTAGTGTTTCATTAGCTTAAGTGGCCAAGTTTAACTCAAACTAACCTTGCTTAGCGCCCCCTTTGAAAGAGAATTTTCAGAGCAATTGTAGCTTAATGACATTAGTTTAACTTAAACACCTCATTTATGGTTTTCTAAATCACCTATGTGTTCATTCTCAAGTCCAAACGGATGAATTTGAATTCTATTTGATTTTCTTCCTTTTTCTTTTCTTTTTTTTTTTTTTGGGTGAATAAGAAATAAATAAAACAAAAAGATTTACAAGAATACAAGGGGCATACCCCAGGCCCTAACAACAAAACAAAACCACAAACCTCGGCAACAAATCACCGAAGCCCAGCCACAAAATAAAAACACTATACAAATCGAGAACACCGAGGCTACAACCAAAATCGGGAATCAAAGGATGATTACTAGCCATCGGATTGTACAAAGGCCATGTCCTGTAATGAATAGGGTCCTTGTACAATACATATAAGCAGTGGCCACCTTTGAACAACACAAACCAAAAAGTACCCAGCCTCCTTGGATCCTTCCTACACACCCCGTAGGAATAGGCTCCTATACCTTTAAAATAAAAAACAAAGTCCTACCAGGAACCTTACGGGAAAACAAAAACAAACCCATTATATCATCTTTGATGGGTTGCCTGTAGCGCAGCAGAACTACAGACACAAAAATCCTCCTACACAGCCCGTAGGGGTAGGCGGAATTACCTAATAAAACTATGTACACACAGTAAAAAAAGACAACTGATTTTCACTTTCATGTAGCACAGCAAGGCGCTTGAAGCTGCCATCACCACGTTACATATACACACTTCATGCCTTCTGGATCTGCACAAGAAGCAGCCACCATCCCTACACACTATACTGTATACCTGTTCAAAGTATGATAAGCAGGAATTTCCAAAACAGTATAAGTAGTCATGGAGAAGTAAAACAACAAGCACTCTGTGTAGGACCTCCCCTCACTCGGCCCACAATAGAAGACGTCTCTCCACTCCATATAATATCTCACATCACTAGGCACGCAACTCACATATTCTCTCATAAATTCCAGATGGACAGTGTACATGATAGCTCCTTTAACCAGCACAAAATATAGATAATATACAATAAATGTTAGGGCAAAATATATGTACTTCCTCTCCTCACTCAACCCACAGTACAGTAACAAGTATACTTGCTCACATCACACAACCCTCCATTCGGCCTCTCCATTTTTAGTAAAGATCTGTGATCCATCATAAGCTGATAGGATTGGAGAACATTGTTTTCTCCATTTTTGTTTTCTCTAACTTTCTCTTCTAGCACTCTAGATTAAAGTTTTTCTCTAACTTTGTCCGTCCTTCTCCAACCTTGTCTATTTTGTTCTAGGAACTAATTAGCTTAAGTGGCCAAGTTTAACTCAAACTAACCTTGCTTAGCCTCCTGGAAAGAGAATTTTCAGAGTAGAGTAATGTAGCTTAATGACATTAGTTTAACTTAAACACCTCATTTATGGTTTTCTAAATCACCTGTGCGTTCAATTCTCAAGTCCAAATGGATGAATTTGAATTCCATTTGATTTTCTTCCTATTTCCCTTTGTTTTCTCTAACTTTCTCTTCTAGCTCTCTAGAATAAAGTTTTTCTCTAACTTTTTTTTTTTTTTTTGGGTGAATAAGACATAAATAAAACAACAAAATATACAGGATTACAAGGGGCAAACCCCAGGCCCTACCCAGAAGCTATACAAGAAAACCGAAAGCAAACCAGAACTAAAACCAGAGCATAATGTTCATGGACTATTTAAAGAAATAGAGAATGAACAAAAGGAAGATTTCCAGACTATCAACAAAATAAACCAAACTAGAACCCAAAACCTGCAGACTGAGACCCGCACACAATAAGTCTGTTCCAAGAAACTAATTATCAAAACGACACATAATAAACAGATCCAACCAAGTAAAATCTAGCCCTGATCCAGAAGTTGCATGGGGCAAACTCCCCAAAGAAAGACACAAGAGCCCAAAACAGTGGTGAAGATAACCAGCAGACACACCAAACATCCAGAGTCATGAGATAACAAAATAAAGTCTCTAGTACATCCCACTAGAGTAGGCCAAACAAATGTAGACGTAGAATGTATAAAGTAAATGTAAATTACAAACAGCTTATGAACAGTCTTGTAGTATCGGACGGCGCATGAAGCAGCCACTCCCAAAGACCCAATACTTTTTGACAGGTACGGAGCCTTCAACTGCAGCTGGAGATAACATGCCTTAGTTGAAAGACCCATAGTCCCATGCCTCACACTTGATACTTTAGTATTCACACACAGCAGCACTAGATAACACTCCCCCGAAGTACACAACTGGATTGTGCGAACTAGACATAATAGAAGGACCTGCCAGTTAAGCACCATCAAGAAAAAAGAAAAAAAAACCAATAACATCAGTATCCAAGATAGTTGTAATACCCACTCAATTTAGATCTCACTCCACTCAACCCACAATATAGGATCTCACCACACTCAAATAAAGCTTCCTTAACCTGCACAATAAAGATACAATATATATAATGGTAAGCGTATAAAACATATAGGTCCTAATTTCACTCAACCCACAGATTCCAATGAAATAGTGACTATATGTCTCACCACACTCAACCCACATATAAAATTAATCTTTATAGAAATGTACCTACACATGTAACAGCTGATTAGAAAGACACTCATTTTCTGGCTCACAGCCACTCAACACACAATATACTGCACTCACATCACTCAGCAACCCTCCCACTATTAGAATGGGGCTTCAAAATAGATTTGGGAAGGTTCCATTGAGCAAGGAACCAGTCATCACCTGTTGCAATAGGAGAGTTGCTAAGAGATAGCATTCTATTTCTCACCATGAGTACAATAGCTTTAATGATAACCTCTACAGGTTTACATTCCTTATTAAAAATTCTGTTGTTTCTCTCAAGCCAAATGTGATACACAGTACAGAGAAAGGAAAGTCTAGTGATTGTGGATTTCACAGATTTCCCTTTACTCTCTCTGTTGACACAAACAACAATCTCAGGCCAAGCAACCTGCTGCCAATTAACATTGCACTTATCTTGGATGGCATACCAAATTCTAGATGTAAAGCTACACCCAAAGAAGAGATGTGGATGGCTTTCATCTAAGTCAAGGCAATAGGGACAGACAGTACTAGAAGAGATACCAAAGCATTGGAGCCTATCACTAGTATTAAGCCTACCATAGATAGCCAGCCAGACAATGAAGCTGACTTTGGGGATAGTGGCATGGCCCCAGATCAAGTTGTACCAAGGAACCGAGTCCTGTTTAACTCTCCATAACTCCCACACAGACTTAACAGTGAAAAGACCATCAGGGTTGAGGGTCCAAAAAACTCTATCCTTCTCCAAAGGGTTAGGAGGGCAATTGTTGGGAGTATAGGAAGTTAATTCCCTGAGATCCCAGGAGTTGGGAAAAGGCCAATGCCAAGAACTCCCAACAATTTTTTCTCTAACTTTATCCGTCCTTCTCCATTTTGTTCGAGGAACTAATTAGCTTAGGACACTAATTGTTTCATTAGCTTAGGTGGCCAAGTTAAACACAAACTAACCTTGCTTCGCCTCTAAGAAGGAGAATTTTCTGAGTAATTGTAGCTGAACAATATTAGTTTAACTTAAGCACCTCATTAATGGTTTTCTAAATCACCTATGCGGTCAATTCTCAAGTCCCAATGGGTGAATTTGAATTACCTTTGATTTTCTTCCGATTTCTCTTTGTTTTCTCTAACTTTCTCTTTTAGCTCTCTAGAATAAAGTTTTTCCCTAACTTTGTCCTTCCTTCTCGATTTTTTTTCTAGAAACTAATTAGCTTAGGCCACTAATTGTTTCATTAGCTCAAGCGGCCAAGTTTAACTCAAACTAACCACGCTTAGCCTATAAGAAAGAGAATTTTCTGTGTAATTGTAGCTTAACGATTTCCCTTTAACTTAAGCACCTCATTTAAGCTTTTCTAAATCACATGAGTGTTCAATTCTCATGTCCAAAAGGATGAATTTGAATTCCCTTTGATTTTCTTGCCATTTCTCTTTCTTTTCTCTAACTTTCTCTTTAACCTCTCAAGAAGAAAGTTTCTCTCTAACTTTCTCTGTCGTTCTCCCTCCTTCTCTATTTGGTTCTAGAAACTAATTAGGTTATGCCACTAATTGTTTCATTAGCTTAACTGTCCAAGTTTAACTAACTCGAACTAACCTTGCTTTCAATCGAAGAAAGACAATTTTCTTAGTAATTGTCGCTTAACGATATTAGTTTTACTTAAGCCCCTCATTATGGTTTTCAGAATCACCTTTGTGTTTAATTCTTAGGTCCAAATTGATGAATTTGAATTCCATTTGATTTTCTTCCTGTTTCACTTTCTTTTCTCTAACAATCTCTCCTAGCCCTCAAGAAGAATGCCTCTGTCTCTATCTTTCTCCATCCTTCTTTATTTTGTTCTAGGAACTAATTTGCTTAGGCCAATAATTGTTTCATTTGCTTCTGTGGCCAAGTTTAACTCAAACTAACATTTTAGCCTCTAGGAAAGAGAATTTTCTGAGTAATTGTAGCTTCACGATAATAGTTTTAACTTATGCCCCTCGTTTAAGGTTTTCTAAAGCTCCCAATTGTTCAATTCTCAAGTCCAAAAGGGTGAATTTTAATTCCCTTTGATTTTCTTGCTGTTTCTCTTTCTTTTCTCTAACTTTCCCAGAAACCTCCCAAGAAGAAAGTTTCTCTCTAACTTTCTCTCACTTTTTATTCTAGCTCTCAAAAAGGAACATTTCGTCTAACTTTGTCCGTCCTTCTCCATATTGTTCTAGGAACTAATCAGCTTAGGCCACAAATTGTTTCATTAGCTCAATTGGCCAAGTTTAACTCACACTAACCTTGCTTAGCCTCTAAGAAAGTGAATTTTCTGAGTAATTGTAGCTTAAAGATATTAGTTTAACTTAAGCACCTCATTTATGGTTTTCTAAATCACCTAAGTCGTCAATTCTCCAGTCCAAAAGATGGAAATTGAATTTCCTTTGATTTTCTTCCTATTTCTCTAACTTTCTCTTCTAGCTCTCAAGAAGAAAGTTTCTTTCTAACTTTCTCCGTCCTTCGCCATCCTTCTCGATTTTGTTACAGGAACTAATTAGCTGAGGCCACTAATTGTTTCATCAGCTTATGTGGCCCAGTTTATCTCAAAATAACCCGGCTTAGCGTCAAAGAAAGAGAATTTTCTGAGTACTTGTAGCTTAACGATATTAAGCACCTTATTTATGGTTTTCTAAATCACCTATGTGTTCAATTCTCAAATCCAAAAGGGTGAATTTGACTTCCCTTTGATTTTCTTCCTAAATCTCTTTCTCTTGCTAACTTTCTCTTCTAGCTCTATAGAAGAAAGTTTTTCCCTAACATTGACCATCCTTCTCCATCCTTCTCTAATTATTTCTTACGCCACCAATTATCTCGTTAGCTTAAGAGGCCAAGTTTAACTCAAACAAACCTTGCATAGCCTCTAAGAAAGAGTATTTTCTCAGTAACTGTGGCTTAATGATTTTAGTTTAACTTAAGCTCGTCATTTAAGTTTTCTAAATCACCTACGTATTCAATTCTCAAGTCCAAAGGGATGAATATGAATTCCCCTTGATTTTCTTCCTATTTATCTTTGTTTTCTTCGACTTTCTCTGCTAGCTCTCTAGAAGAAAGTTTTTATCTAACTTTGTCCGTCCGTCTCCATCCTTCTCTATTTTGTTCTAGGAACTAATTAGCTTAGTGTTTCATTAGCTTAAGTGGCCAAGTTTAACTCAAACTAACCTTGCTTAGCGCCCCCTTTGAAAGAGAATTTTCAGAGCAATTGTAGCTTAATGACATTAGTTTAACTTAAACACCTCATTTATGGTTTTCTAAATCACCTATGTGTTCAATTCTCAAGTCCAAACGGATGAATTTGAATTCTATTTGATTTTCTTCCTTTTTCTTTTTCTTTTTTTTTTTGGGTGAATAAGAAATAAATAAAACAAAAAGATTTACAAGAATACAAGGGGCATACCCCAGGCCCTAACAACAAAACAAAACCACAAACCTCGGCAACAAATCACCGAAGCCCAGCCACAAAATAAAAACGCTATACAAAATCGAGAACACCGAGGCTACAACCAAAATCGGGAATCAAAGGATGATTACTAGCCATCGGATTGTACAAAGGCCATGTCCTGTAATGAATAGGGTCCTTGTACAATACATATAAGCAGTGGCCACCTTTGAACAACACAAACCAAAAAGTACCCAGCCTCCTTGGATCCTTCCTACACACCCCGTAGGAATAGGCTCCTATACCTTTAAAAATAAAAAACAAAGTCCTACCAGGAACCTTACGGGAAAACAAAAACAAACCCATTATATCATCTTTGATGGGTTGCCTGTAGCGCAGCAGAACTACAGACACAAAAATCCTCCTACACAGCCCGTAGGGGTAGGCGGAATTACCTAATAAAACTATGTACACACAGTAAAAAAAGACAACTGATTTTCACTTTCATGTAGCACAGCAAGGCGCTTGAAGCTGCCATCACCACGTTACATATACACACTTCATGCCTTCTGGATCTGCACAAGAAGCAGCCACCATCCCTACACACTATACTGTATACCTGTTCAAAGTATGATAAGCAGGAATTTCCAAAACAGTATAAGTAGTCATGGAGAAGTAAAAACAACAAGCACTCTGTGTAGGACCTCCCCTCACTCGGCCCACAATAGAAGACGTCTCTCCACTCCATATAATATCTCACATCACTAGGCACGCAACTCACATATTCTCTCATAAATTCCAGATGGACAGTGTACATGATAGCTCCTTTAACCAGCACAAAATATAGATAATATACAATAAATGTTAGGGCAAAATATATGTACTTCCTCTCCTCACTCAACCCACAGTACAGTAACAAGTATACTTGCTCACATCACACAACCCTCCATTCGGCCTCTCCATTTTTAGTAAAGATCTGTGATCCATCATAAGCTGATAGGATTGGAGAACATTGTTTTCTCCATTTTTGTTTTCTCTAACTTTCTCTTCTAGCACTCTAGATTAAAGTTTTTCTCTAACTTTGTCCGTCCTTCTCCAACCTTGTCTATTTTGTTCTAGGAACTAATTAGCTTAAGTGGCCAAGTTTAACTCAAACTAACCTTGCTTAGCCTCCTGGAAAGAGAATTTTCAGAGTAATTGTAGCTTAATGACATTAGTTTAACTTAAACACCTCATTTATGGTTTTCTAAATCACCTGTGCGTTCAATTCTCAAGTCCAAATGGATGAATTTGAATTCCATTTGATTTTCTTCCTATTTCCCTTTGTTTTCTCTAACTTTCTCTTCTAGCTCTCTAGAATAAAGTTTTTCTCTAACTTTTTTTTTTTTTTTTGGGTGAATAAGACATAAATAAAACAACAAAATATACAGGATTACAAGGGGCAAACCCCAGGCCCTACCCAGAAGCTATACAAGAAAACCGAAAGCAAACCAGAACTAAAACCAGAGCATAATGTTCATGGACTATTTAAAGAAATAGAGAATGAACAAAAGGAAGATTTCCAGACTATCAACAAAATAAACCAAACTAGAACCCAAAACCTGCAGACTGAGACCCGCACACAATAAGTCTGTTCCAAGAAACTAATTATCAAAACGACACAATAAACAGATCCAACCAAGTAAAATCTAGCCCTGATCCAGAAGTTGCATGGGGCAAACTCCCCAAAGAAAGACACAAGAGCCCAAAACAGTGGTGAAGATAACCAGCAGACACACCAAACATCCAGAGTCATGAGATAACAAAATAAAGTCTCTAGTACATCCCACTAGAGTAGGCCAAACAAATGTAGACGTAGAATGTATAAAGTAAATGTAAATTACAAACAGCTTATGAACAGTCTTGTAGTATCGGACGGCGCATGAAGCAGCCACTCCCAAAGACCCAATACTTTTTGACAGGTACGGAGCCTTCAACTGCAGCTGGAGATAACATGCCTTAGTTGAAAGACCCATAGTCCCATGCCTCACACTTGATACTTTAGTATTCACACACAGCAGCACTAGATAACACTCCCCCGAAGTACACAACTGGATTGTGCGAACTAGACATAATAGAAGGACCTGCCAGTTAAGCACCATCAAGAAAAAGAAAAAAAAAACCAATAACATCAGTATCCAAGATAGTTGTAATACCCACTCAATTTAGATCTCACTCCACTCAACCCACAATATAGGATCTCACCACACTCAAATAAAGCTTCCTTAACCTGCACAATAAAGATACAATATATATAATGGTAAGCGTATAAAACATATAGGTCCTAATTTCACTCAACCCACAGATTCCAATGAAATAGTGACTATATGTCTCACCACACTCAACCCACATATAAAATTAATCTTTATAGAAATGTACCTACACATGTAACAGCTGATTAGAAAGACACTCATTTTCTGGCTCACAGCCACTCAACACACAATATACTGCACTCACATCACTCAGCAACCCTCCCACTATTAGAATGGGGCTTCAAAATAGATTTGGGAAGGTTCCATTGAGCAAGGAACCAGTCATCACCTGTTGCAATAGGAGAGTTGCTAAGAGATAGCATTCTATTTCTCACCATGAGTACAATAGCTTTAATGATAACCTCTACAGGTTTACATTCCTTATTAAAAATTCTGTTGTTTCTCTCAAGCCAAATGTGATACACAGTACAGAGAAAGGAAAGTCTAGTGATTGTGGATTTCACAGATTTCCCTTTACTCTCTCTGTTGACACAAACAACAATCTCAGGCCAAGCAACCTGCTGCCAATTAACATTGCACTTATCTTGCATGGCATACCAAATTCTAGATGTAAAGCTACACCCAAAGAAGAGATGTGGATGGCTTTCATCTAAGTCAAGGCAATAGGGACAGACAGTACTAGAAGAGATACCAAAGCATTGGAGCCTATCACTAGTATTAAGCCTACCATAGATAGCCAGCCAGACAATGAAGCTGACTTTGGGGATAGTGGCATGGCCCCAGATCAAGTTGTACCAAGGAACCGAGTCCTGTTTAACTCTCCATAACTCCCACACAGACTTAACAGTGAAAAGACCATCAGGGTTGAGGGTCCAAAAAACTCTATCCTTCTCCAAAGGGTTAGGAGGGCAATTGTTGGGAGTATAGGAAGTTAATTCCCTGAGATCCCAGGAGTTGGGAAAAGGCCAATGCCAAGAACTCCCAACAATTTTTTCTCTAACTTTATCCGTCCTTCTCCATTTTGTTCGAGGAACTAATTAGCTTAGGACACTAATTGTTTTATTAGCTTAGGTGGCCAAGTTAAACACAAACTAACATTGCTTTGCCTCTAAGAAGGAGAATTTTCTGAGTAATTGTAGCTGAACAATATTAGTTTAACTTAAGCACCTCATTAATGGTTTTCTAAATCACCTATGCGGTCAATTCTCAAGTCCAAATGGGTGAATTTGAATTACCTTTGATTTTCTTCCGATTTCTCTTTGTTTTCTCTAACTTTTTTTTTGGGTGAATATCTTTTCTCTAACTTTCTCTTTTAGCTCTCTAGAATAAAGTTTTTCCCTAACTTTGTCCTTCCTTCTCGATTTTTTTCTAGAAACTAATTAGCTTAGGCCACTAATTGTTTCATTAGCTCAAGCGGCCAAGTTTAACTCAAACTAACCACGCTTAGCCTATAAGAAAGAGAATTTTCTGTGTAATTGTAGCTTAACAATTTCCGTTTAACTTAAGCACCTCATTTAAGCTTTTCTAAATCACATGAGTGTTCAATTCTCATGTCCAAAAGGATGAATTTGAATTCCCTTTGATTTTCTTGCCATTTCTCTTTCTTTCTCTTTAACCTCTCAAGAAGAAAGTTTCTCTCTAACTTTCTCCGTCGTTCTCCCTCATTCTCTATTTGGTTCTAGAAACTAATTAGCTTATGCCACTAATTGTTTCATTAGCTTAACTGTCCAAGTTTAACTCGAACTAACCTTGCTTTCAATCGAAGAAAGACAATTTTCTTAGTAATTGTCGCTTAACGATATTAGTTTTACTTAAGCCCCTCATTATGGTTTTCAGAATCACCTTTGTGTTTAATTCTTAGGTCCAAATTGATGAATTTGAATTCCATTTGATTTTCTTCCTGTTTCACTTTCTTTTCTCTAACAATCTCTCCTAGCCCTCAAGAAGAATGCCTCTGTCTCTATCTTTCTCCATCCTTCTTTATTTTGTTCTAGGAACTAATTTGCTTAGGCCAATAATTGTTTCATTTGCTTCTGTGGCCAAGTTTAACTCAAACTAACATTTTAGCCTCTAGGAAAGAGAATTTTCTGAGTAATTGTAGCTTCACGATAATAGTTTTAACTTATGCCCCTCGTTTAAGGTTTTCTAAAGCTCCCAATTGTTCAATTCTCAAGTCCAAAAGGGTGAATTTTAATTCCCTTTGATTTTCTTGCTGTTTCTCTTTCTTTTCTCTAACTTTCCCAGAAACCTCCCAAGAAGAAAGTTTCTCTCTAACTTTCTCTCACTTTTTATTCTAGCTCTCAAAAAGGAACATTTCGTCTAACTTTGTCCGTCCTTCTCCATATTGTTCTAGGAACTAATCAGCTTAGGCCACAAATTGTTTCATTAGCTCAATTGGCCAAGTTTAACTCACACTAACCTTGCTTAGCCTCTAAGAAAGTGAATTTTCTGAGTAATTGTAGCTTAAAGATATTAGTTTAACTTAAGCACCTCATTTATGGTTTTCTAAATCACCTAAGTCGTCAATTCTCCAGTCCAAAAGATGGAAATTGAATTTCCTTTGATTTTCTTCCTATTTCTCTAACTTTCTCTTCTAGCTCTCAAGAAGAAAGTTTCTTTCTAACTTTCTCCGTCCTTCGCCATCCTTCTCGATTTTGTTACAGGAACTAATTAGCTGAGGCCACTAATTGTTTCATCAGCTTATGTGGCCCAGTTTATCTCAAAATAACCCGGCTTAGCGTCAAAGAAAGAGAATTTTCTGAGTACTTGTAGCTTAACGATATTAAGCACCTTATTTATGGTTTTCTAAATCACCTATGTGTTCAATTCTCAAATCCAAAAGGGTGAATTTGACTTCCCTTTGATTTTCTTCCTAAATCTCTTTCTCTTGCTAACTTTCTCTTCTAGCTCTATAGAAGAAAGTTTTTCCCTAACATTGACCATCCTTCTCCATCCTTCTCTAATTATTTCTTACGCCACCAATTATCTCGTTAGCTTAAGAGGCCAAGTTTAACTCAAACAAACCTTGCATAGCCTCTAAGAAAGAGTATTTTCTCAGTAACTGTGGCTTAATGATTTTAGTTTAACTTAAGCTCGTCATTTAAGGTTTTCTAAATCACCTACGTATTCAATTCTCAAGTCCAAAGGGATGAATATGAATTCCCCTTGATTTTCTTCCTATTTATCTTTGTTTTCTTCGACTTTCTCTGCTAGCTCTCTAGAAGAAAGTTTTTATCTAACTTTGTCCGTCCGTCTCCATCCTTCTCTATTTTGTTCTAGGAACTAATTAGCTTAGTGTTTCATTAGCTTAAGTGGCCAAGTTTAACTCAAACTAACCTTGCTTAGCGCCCCCTTTGAAAGAGAATTTTCAGAGCAATTGTAGCTTAATGACATTAGTTTAACTTAAACACCTCATTTATGGTTTTCTAAATCACCTATGTGTTCAATTCTCAAGTCCAAACGGATGAATTTGAATTCTATTTGATTTTCTTCCTTTTTCTTTTTCTTTTTTTTTTTTTTGGGTGAATAAGAAATAAATAAAACAAAAAGATTTACAAGAATACAAGGGGCATACCCCAGGCCCTAACAACAAAACAAAACCAAACCTCGGCAACAAATCACCGAAGCCCAGCCACAAAATAAAAACACTATACAAAATCGAGAACACCGAGGCTACAACCAAAATCGGGAATCAAAGGATGATTACTAGCCATCGGATTGTACAAAGGCCATGTCCTGTAATGAATAGGGTCCTTGTACAATACATATAAGCAGTGGCCACCTTTGAACAACACAAACCAAAAAGTACCCAGCCTCCTTGGATCCTTCCTACACACCCCGTAGGAATAGGCTCCTATACCTTTAAAAATAAAAACAAAGTCCTACCAGGAACCTTACGGGAAAACAAAAAAAACCCATTATATCATCTTTGATGGGTTGCCTGTAGCGCAGCAGAACTACAGACACAAAAATCCTCCTACACAGCCCGTAGGGGTAGGCGGAATTACCTAATAAAACTATGTACACACAGTAAAAAAAGACAACTGATTTTCACTTTCATGTAGCACAGCAAGGCGCTTGAAGCTGCCATCACCACGTTACATATACACACTTCATGCCTTCTGGATCTGCACAAGAAGCAGCCACCATCCCTACACACTATACTGTATACCTGTTCAAAGTATGATAAGCAGGAATTTCCAAAACAGTATAAGTAGTCATGGAGAAGTAAAAACAACAAGCACTCTGTGTAGGACCTCCCCTCACTCGGCCCACAATAGAAGACGTCTCTCCACTCCATATTAGCTCCTTTAACCAGCACAAAATATAGATAATATACAATAAATGTTAGGGCAAAATATATGTACTTCCTCTCCTCACTCAACCCACAGTACAGTAACAAGTATACTTGCTCACATCACACAACCCTCCATTCGGCCTCTCCATTTTTAGTAAAGATCTGTGATCCATCATAAGCTGATAGGATTGGAGAACATTGTTTTCTCCATTTTTGTTTTCTCTAACTTTCTCTTCTAGCACTCTAGATTAAAGTTTTTCTCTAACTTTGTCCGTCCTTCTCCAACCTTGTCTATTTTGTTCTAGGAACTAATTAGCTTAAGTGGCCAAGTTTAACTCAAACTAACCTTGCTTAGCCTCCTGGAAAGAGAATTTTCAGAGTAATTGTAGCTTAATGACATTAGTTTAACTTAAACACCTCATTTATGGTTTTCTAAATCACCTGTGCGTTCAATTCTCAAGTCCAAATGGATGAATTTGAATTCCATTTGATTTTCTTCCTATTTCCCTTTGTTTTCTCTAACTTTCTCTTCTAGCTCTCTAGAATAAAGTTTTTCTCTAACTTTTTTTTTTTTTTTTTTGGGTGAATAAGACATAAATAAAACAACAAAATATACAGGATTACAAGGGGCAAACCCCAGGCCCTACCTAGAAGCTATACAAGAAAACCGAAAGCAAACCAGAACTAAAACCAGAGCATAATGTTCATGGACTATTTAAAGAAATAGAGAATGAACAAAAGGAAGATTTCCAGACTACCAACAAAATAAACCAAACTAGAACCCAAAACCTGCAGACTGAGACCCGCACACAATAAGTCTGTTCCAAGAAACTAATTATCAAAACGACAACAATAAACAGATCCAACCAAGTAAAATCTAGCCCTGATCCAGAAGTTGCATGGGGCAAACTCCCCAAAGAAAGACACAAGAGCCCAAAACAGTGGTGAAGATAACCAGCAGACACACCAAACATCCAGAGTCATGAGATAACAAAATAAAGTCTCTAGTACATCCCACTAGAGTAGGCCAAACAAATGTAGACGTAGAATGTATAAAGTAAATGTAAATTACAAACAGCTTATGAACAGTCTTGTAGTATCGGACGGCGCATGAAGCAGCCACTCCCAAAACCCAAACCAATACTTTTTGACAGGTACGGAGCCTTCAACTGCAGCTGGAGATAACATGCCTTAGTTGAAAGACCCATAGTCCCATGCCTCACACTTGATACTTTAGTATTCACACACAGCAGCACTAGATAACACTCCCCCGAAGTACACAACTGGATTGTGCGAACTAGACATAATAGAAGGACCTGCCAGTTAAGCACCATCAAGAAAAAAGAAAAAAAAACCAATAACATCAGTATCCAAGATAGTATGTAATACCCACTCAATTTAGATCTCACTCCACTCAACCCACAATATAGGATCTCACCACACTCAAATAAAGCTTCCTTAACCTGCACAATAAAGATACAATATTATAATGGTAAGCGTATAAAACATATAGGTCCTAATTTCACTCAACCCACAGATTCCAATGAAATAGTGACTATATGTCTCACCACACTCAACCCACATATAAAATTAATCTTTATAGAAATGTACCTACACATGTAACAGCTGATTAGAAAGACACTCATTTTCTGGCTCACAGCCACTCAACACACAATATACTGCACTCACATCACTCAGCAACCCTCCCACTATTAGAATGGGCTTCAAAATAGATTTGGGAAGGTTCCATTGAGCAAGGAACCAGTCATCACCTGTTGCAATAGGAGAGTTGCTAATAGATAGCATTCTATTTCTCACCATGAGTACAATAGCTTTAATGATAACCTCTACAGGTTTACATTCCTTATTAAAAATTCTGTTGTTTCTCTCAAGCCAAATGTGATACACAGTACAGAGAAAGGAAAGTCTAGTGATTGTGGATTTCACAGATTTCCCTTTACTCTCTCTGTTGACACAAACAACAATCTCAGGCCAAGCAACCTGCTGCCAATTAACATTGCACTTATCTTGCATGGCATACCAAATTCTAGATGTAAAGCTACACCCAAAGAAGAGATGTGGATGGCTTTCATCTAAGTCAAGGCAATAGGACAGACAGTACTAGAAGAGATACCAAAGCATTGGAGCCTATCACTAGTATTAAGCCTAACCATAGATAGCCAGCCAGACAATGAAGCTGACTTTTGGGATAGTGCATGGCCCCAGATCAAGTTGTACCAAGGAACCGAGTCCTGTTTAACTCTCCATAACTCCCACACAGACTTAACAGTGAAAGACCATCAGGGTTGAGGTCCAAAAAACTCTATCCTTCTCCAAAGGGTTAGGAGGGCAATTGTTGGGAGTATAGGAAGTTAATTCCCTGAGATCCCAGGAGTTGGGAAAAGGCCAATGCCAAGAACTCCCAACAATTTTTTCTCTAACTTTATCCGTCCTTCTCCATTTTGTTCGAGGAACTAATTAGCTTAGGACACTAATTGTTTCATTAGCTTAGGTGGCCAAGTTAAACACAAACTAACCTTGCTTCGCCTCTAAGAAGGAGAATTTTCTGAGTAATTGTAGCTGAACATATTAGTTTAACTTAAGCACCTCATTAATGGTTTTCTAAATCACCTATGCGGTCAATTCTCAAGTCCAATGGGTGAATTTGAATTACCTTTGATTTTCTTCCGATTCTCTTTGTTTTCTCTAACTTTCTCTTTTAGCTCTCTAGAATAAAGTTTTTCCCTAACTTTGTCCTTCCTTCTCGATTTTTTTCTAGAACTAATTAGCTTAGGCCACTAATTGTTTCATTAGCTCAAGCGGCCAAGTTTAACTCAAACTAACCACGCTTAGCCTATAAGAAAGAGAATTTTCTGTGTAATTGTAGCTTAACGATTTCCCTTTAACTTAAGCACCTCATTTAAGCTTTTCTAAATCACATGAGTGTTCAATTCTCATGTCCAAAAGGATGAATTTGAATTCCCTTTGATTTTCTTGCCATTTCTCTTTCTTTCTCTAACTTTCTCTTTAACCTCTCAAGAAGAAAGTTTCTCTCTAACTTTCTCTGTCGTTCTCCCTCCTTCTCTATTTGGTTCTAGAAACTAATTAGGTTATGCCACTAATTGTTTCATTAGCTTAACTGTCCAAGTTTAACTCGAACTAACCTTGCTTTCAATCGAAGAAAGACAATTTTCTTAGTAATTGTCGCTTAACGATATTAGTTTTACTTAAGCCCCTCATTATGGTTTTCAGAATCACCTTTGTGTTTAATTCTTAGGTCCAAATTGATGAATTTGAATTCCATTTGATTTTCTTCCTGTTTCACTTTCTTTTCTCTAACAATCTCTCCTAGCCCTCAAGAAGAATGCCTCTGTCTCTATCTTTCTCCATCCTTCTTTATTTTGTTCTAGGAACTAATTTGCTTAGGCCAATAATTGTTTCATTTGCTTCTGTGGCCAAGTTTAACTCAAACTAACATTTTAGCCTCTAGGAAAGAGAATTTTCTGAGTAATTGTAGCTTCACGATAATAGTTTTAACTTATGCCCCTCGTTTAAGGTTTTCTAAAGCTCCCAATTGTTCAATTCTCAAGTCCAAAAGGGTGAATTTTAATTCCCTTTGATTTTCTTGCTATTTCTCTTTCTTTTCTCTAACTTTCCCAGAAACCTCCCAAGAAGAAAGTTTCTCTCTAACTTTCTCTCACTTTTTATTCTAGCTCTCAAAAGGAACATTTCGTCTAACTTTGTCCGTCCTTCTCCATATTGTTCTAGGAACTAATCAGCTTAGGCCACAAATTGTTTCATTAGCTCAATTGGCCAGTTTAACTCACACTAACCTTGCTTTAGCCTCTAAGAAAGTGAATTTTCTGAGTAATTGTAGCTTAAAGATATTAGTTTAACTTAAGCACCTCATTTATGGTTTTCTAAATCACCTAAGTCGTCAATTCTCCAGTCCAAAAGATGGAAATTGAATTTCCTTTGATTTTCTTCCTATTTCTCTAACTTTCTCTTCTAGCTCTCAAGAAGAAAGTTTCTTTCTAACTTTCTCCGTCCTTCGCCATCCTTCTCGATTTTGTTACAGAACTAATTAGCTGAGGCCACTAATTGTTTCATCAGCTTATGTGGCCCAGTTTATCTCAAAATAACCCGGCTTAGCGTCAAAGAAAGAGAATTTTCTGAGTACTTGTAGCTTAACGATATTAAGCACCTTATTTATGGTTTTCTAAATCACCTATGTGTTCAATTCTCAAATCCAAAAGGGTGAATTTGACTTCCCTTTGATTTTCTTCCTAAATCTCTTTCTCTTGCTAACTTTCTCTTCTAGCTCTATAGAAGAAAGTTTTTCCC
Source organism: Camellia japonica (assembly GCA_030407325.1). Lineage (NCBI taxonomy): Eukaryota > Viridiplantae > Streptophyta > Magnoliopsida > Ericales > Theaceae > Camellia > Camellia japonica. The sequence goes on along the minus strand of JAPPVO010000017.1, from coordinate 98,532,454 downwards.
TAACATTGACCATCCTTCTCCATCCTTCTCTAATTATTTCTTACGCCACCAATTATCTCGTTAGCTTAAGAGGCCAAGTTTAACTCAAACAAACCTTGCATAGCCTCTAAGAAAGAGTATTTTCTCAGTAACTGTGGCTTAATGATTTTAGTTTAACTTAAGCTCGTCATTTAAGATTTTCTAAATCACCTACGTATTCAATTCTCAAGTCCAAAGGGATGAATATGAATTCCCCTTGATTTTCTTCCTATTTATCTTTGTTTTCTTTGACTTTCTCTGCTAGCTCTCTAGAAGAAAGTTTTTATCTAACTTTGTCCGTCCGTCTCCATCCTTCTCTATTTTGTTCTAGGAACTAATTAGCTTAGTGTTTCATTAGCTTAAGTGGCCAAGTTTAACTCAAACTAACCTTGCTTAGCGCCCCCTTTGAAAGAGAATTTTCAGAGCAATTGTAGCTTAATGACATTAGTTTAACTTAAACACCTCATTTATGGTTTTCTAAATCACCTATGTGTTTCAATTCTCAAGTCCAAACGGATGAATTTGAATTCTATTTGATTTTCTTCTTCCTTTTTCTTTTCTTTTTTTTTTTTGGGTGAATAAGAAATAAATAAAACAAAAAGATTTACAAGAATACAAGGGGCATACCCCAGGCCCTAACAACAAAACAAAACCACAAACCTCGGCAACAAATCACCGAAGCCCAGCCACAAAATAAAAACACTATACAAAATCGAGAACACCGAGGCTACAACCAAAATCGGGAATCAAAGGATGATTACTAGCCATCGGATTGTACAAAGGCCATGTCCTGTAATGAATAGGGTCCTTGTACAATACATATAAGCAGTGGCCACCTTTGAACAACACAAACCAAAAAGTACCCAGCCTCCTTGGATCCTTCCTACACACCCCGTAGGAATAGGCTCCTATACCTTTAAAAATAAAAAACAAAGTCCTACCAGGAACCTTACGGGAAAACAAAAACAAACCCATTATATCATCTTTGATGGGTTGCCTGTAGCGCAGCAGAACTACAGACACAAAAATCCTCCTACACAGCCCGTAGGGGTAGGCGGAATTACCTAATAAAACTATGTACACACAGTAAAAAAAGACAACTGATTTTCACTTTCATGTAGCACAGCAAGGCGCTTGAAGCTGCCATCACCACGTTACATATACACACTTCATGCCTTCTGGATCTGCACAAGAAGCAGCCACCATCCCTACACACTATACTGTATACCTGTTCAAAGTATGATAAGCAGGAATTTCCAAAACAGTATAAGTAGTCATGGAAGTAAAAACAACAAGCACTCTGTGTAGGACCTCCCCTCACTCGGCCCACAATAGAAGACGTCTCTCCACTCCATATAATATCTCACATCACTAGGCACGCAACTCACATATTCTCTCATAAATTCCAGATGGACAGTGTACATGATAGCTCCTTTAACCAGCACAAAATATAGATAATATACAATAAATGTTAGGGCAAATATATGTACTTCCTCTCCTCACTCAACCCACAGGTACAGTAACAAGTATACTTGCTCACATCACACAACCCTCCATTCGGCCTCTCCATTTTTAGTAAAGATCTGTGATCCATCATAAGCTGATAGGATTGGAGAACATTGTTTTCTCCATTTTTGTTTTCTCTAACTTTCTCTTCTAGCACTCTAGATTAAAGTTTTTCTCTAACTTTGTCCGTTCTTCCAACCTTGTCTATTTTGTTCTAGGAACTAATTAGCTTAAGTGGCCAAGTTTAACTCAAACTAACCTTGCTTAGCCTCCTGGAAAGAGAATTTTCAGAGTAATTGTAGCTTAATGACATTAGTTTAACTTAAACACCTCATTTATGGTTTTCTAAATCACCTGTGCGTTCAATTCTCAAGTCCAAATGGATGAATTTGAATTCCATTTGATTTTCTTCCTATTTCCCTTTGTTTTCTCTAACTTTCTCTTCTAGCTCTCTAGAATAAAGTTTTTCTCTAACTTTTTTTTTTTTTTTTGGGTGAATAAGACATAAATAAAACAACAAAATATACAGGATTACAAGGGGCAAACCCCAGGCCCTACCCAGAAGCTATACAAGAAAACCGAAAGCAAACCAGAACTAAAACCAGAGCATAATGTTCATGGACTATTTAAAGAAATAGAGAATGAACAAAAGGAAGATTTCCAGACTATCAACAAAATAAACCAAACTAGAACCCAAAACCTGCAGACTGAGACCCGCACACAATAAGTCTGTTCCAAGAAACTAATTATCAAAACGACAACAATAAACAGATCCAACCAAGTAAAATCTAGCCCTGATCCAGAAGTTGCATGGGGCAAACTCCCCAAAGAAAGACACAAGAGCCCAAAACAGTGGTGAAGATAACCAGCAGACACACCAAACATCCAGAGTCATGAGATAACAAAATAAAGTCTCTAGTACATCCCACTAGAGTAGGCCAAACAAATGTAGACGTAGAATGTATAAAGTAAATGTAAATTACAAACAGCTTATGAACAGTCTTGTAGTATCGGACGGCGCATGAAGCAGCCACTCCCAAAGACCCAATACTTTTTGACAGGTACGGAGCCTTCAACTGCAGCTGGAGATAACATGCCTTAGTTGAAAGACCCATAGTCCCATGCCTCACACTTGATACTTTAGTATTCACACACAGCAGCACTAGATAACACTCCCCCGAAGTACACAACTGGATTGTGCGAACTAGACATAATAGAAGGACCTGCCAGTTAAGCACCATCAAGAAAAAAGAAAAAAAAACCAATAACATCAGTATCCAAGATAGTTTGTAATACCCACTCAATTTAGATCTCACTCCACTCAACCCACAATATAGGATCTCACCACACTCAAATAAAGCTTCCTTAACCTGCACAATAAAGATACAATATATATAATGGTAAGCGTATAAAACATATAGGTCCTAATTTCACTCAACCCACAGATTCCAATGAAATAGTGACTATATGTCTCACCACACTCAACCCACATATAAAATTAATCTTTATAGAAATGTACCTACACATGTAACAGCTGATTAGAAAGACACTCATTTTCTGGCTCACAGCCACTCAACACACAATATACTGCACTCACATCACTCAGCAACCCTCCCACTATTAGAATGGGGCTTCAAAATAGATTTGGGAAGGTTCCATTGAGCAAGGAACCAGTCATCACCTGTTGCAATAGGAGAGTTGCTAAGATAGCATTCTATTTCTCACCATGAGTACAATAGCTTTAATGATAACCTCTACAGGTTTACATTCCTTATTAAAAATTCTGTTGTTTCTCTCAAGCCAAATGTGATACACAGTACAGAGAAAGGAAAGTCTAGTGATTGTGGATTTCACAGATTTCCCTTTACTCTCTCTGTTGACACAAACAACAATCTCAGGCCAAGCAACCTGCTGCCAATTAACATTGCACTTATCTTGGATGGCATACCAAATTCTAGATGTAAAGCTACACCCAAAGAAGAGATGTGGATGGCTTTCATCTAAGTCAAGGCAATAGGGACAGACAGTACTAGAAGAGATACCAAAGCATTGGAGCCTATCACTAGTATTAAGCCTACCATAGATAGCCAGCCAGACAATGAAGCTGACTTTGGGGATAGTGGCATGGCCCCAGATCAAGTTGTACCAAGGAACCGAGTCCTGTTTAACTCTCCATAACTCCCACACAGACTTAACAGTGAAAAGACCATCAGGGTTGAGGGTCCAAAAAACTCTATCCTTCTCCAAAGGGTTAGGAGGGCAATTGTTGGGAGTATAGGAAGTTAATTCCCTGAGATCCCAGGAGTTGGGAAAAGGCCAATGCCAAGAACTCCCAACAATTTTTTCTCTAACTTTATCCGTCCTTCTCCATTTTGTTCGAGGAACTAATTAGCTTAGGACACTAATTGTTTCATTAGCTTAGGTGGCCAAGTTAAACACAAACTAACCTTGCTTCGCCTCTAAGAAGGAGAATTTTCTGAGTAATTGTAGCTGAACAATATTAGTTTAACTTAAGCACCTCATTAATGGTTTTCTAAATCACCTATGCGGTCAATTCTCAAGTCCCAATGGGTGAATTTGAATTACCTTTGATTTTCTTCCGATTTCTCTTTGTTTTCTCTAACTTTCTCTTTTAGCTCTCTAGAATAAAGTTTTTCCCTAACTTTGTCCTTCCTTCTCGATTTTTTTTCTAGAAACTAATTAGCTTAGGCCACTAATTGTTTCATTAGCTCAAGCGGCCAAGTTTAACTCAAACTAACCACGCTTAGCCTATAAGAAAGAGAATTTTCTGTGTAATTGTAGCTTAACGATTTCCCTTTAACTTAAGCACCTCATTTAAGCTTTTCTAAATCACATGAGTGTTCAATTCTCATGTCCAAAAGGATGAATTTGAATTCCCTTTGATTTTCTTGCCATTTCTCTTTCTTTTCTCTAACTTTCTCTTTAACCTCTCAAGAAGAAAGTTTCTCTCTAACTTTCTCTGTCGTTCTCCCTCCTTCTCTATTTGGTTCTAGAAACTAATTAGGTTATGCCACTAATTGTTTCATTAGCTTAACTGTCCAAGTTTAACTCGAACTAACCTTGCTTTCAATCGAAGAAAGACAATTTTCTTAGTAATTGTCGCTTAACGATATTAGTTTTACTTAAGCCCCTCATTATGGTTTTCAGAATCACCTTTGTGTTTAATTCTTAGGTCCAAATTGATGAATTTGAATTCCATTTGATTTTCTTCCTGTTTCACTTTCTTTTCTCTAACAATCTCTCCTAGCCCTCAAGAAGAATGCCTCTGTCTCTATCTTTCTCCATCCTTCTTTATTTTGTTCTAGGAACTAATTTGCTTAGGCCAATAATTGTTTCATTTGCTTCTGTGGCCAAGTTTAACTCAAACTAACATTTTAGCCTCTAGGAAAGAGAATTTTCTGAGTAATTGTAGCTTCACGATAATAGTTTTAACTTATGCCCCTCGTTTAAGGTTTTCTAAAGCTCCCAATTGTTCAATTCTCAAGTCCAAAAGGGTGAATTTTAATTCCCTTTGATTTTCTTGCTGTTTCTCTTTCTTTTCTCTAACTTTCCCAGAAACCTCCCAAGAAGAAAGTTTCTCTCTAACTTTCTCTCACTTTTTATTCTAGCTCTCAAAAAGGAACATTTCGTCTAACTTTGTCCGTCCTTCTCCATATTGTTCTAGGAACTAATCAGCTTAGGCCACAAATTGTTTCATTAGCTCAATTGGCCAAGTTTAACTCACACTAACCTTGCTTAGCCTCTAAGAAAGTGAATTTTCTGAGTAATTGTAGCTTAAAGATATTAGTTTAACTTAAGCACCTCATTTATGGTTTTCTAAATCACCTAAGTCGTCAATTCTCCAGTCCAAAAGATGGAAATTGAATTTCCTTTGATTTTCTTCCTATTTCTCTAACTTTCTCTTCTAGCTCTCAAGAAGAAAGTTTCTTTCTAACTTTCTCCGTCCTTCGCCATCCTTCTCGATTTTGTTACAGGAACTAATTAGCTGAGGCCACTAATTGTTTCATCAGCTTATGTGGCCCAGTTTATCTCAAAATAACCCGGCTTAGCGTCAAAGAAAGAGAATTTTCTGAGTACTTGTAGCTTAACGATATTAAGCACCTTATTTATGGTTTTCTAAATCACCTATGTGTTCAATTCTCAAATCCAAAAGGGTGAATTTGACTTCCCTTTGATTTTCTTCCTAAATCTCTTTCTCTTGCTAACTTTCTCTTCTAGCTCTATAGAAGAAAGTTTTTCCCTAACATTGACCATCCTTCTCCATCCTTCTCTAATTATTTCTTACGCCACCAATTATCTCGTTAGCTTAAGAGGCCAAGTTTAACTCAAACAAACCTTGCATAGCCTCTAAGAAAGAGTATTTTCTCAGTAACTGTGGCTTAATGATTTTAGTTTAACTTAAGCTCGTCATTTAAGGTTTTCTAAATCACCTACGTATTCAATTCTCAAGTCCAAAGGGATGAATATGAATTCCCCTTGATTTTCTTCCTATTTATCTTTGTTTTCTTCGACTTTCTCTGCTAGCTCTCTAGAAGAAAGTTTTTATCTAACTTTGTCCGTCCGTCTCCATCCTTCTCTATTTTGTTCTAGGAACTAATTAGCTTAGTGTTTCATTAGCTTAAGTGGCCAAGTTTAACTCAAACTAACCTTGCTTAGCGCCCCCTTTGAAAGAGAATTTTCAGAGCAATTGTAGCTTAATGACATTAGTTTAACTTAAACACCTCATTTATGGTTTTCTAAATCACCTATGTGTTCAATTCTCAAGTCCAAACGGATGAATTTGAATTCTATTTGATTTTCTTCCTTTTTCTTTTTCTTTTTTTTTTTTTTTGGGTGAATAAGAAATAAATAAAACAAAAAGATTTACAAGAATACAAGGGGCATACCCCAGGCCCTAACAACAAAACAAAACCACAAACCTCGGCAACAAATCACCGAAGCCCAGCCACAAAATAAAAACACTATACAAAATCGAGAACACCGAGGCTACAACCAAAATCGGGAATCAAAGGATGATTACTAGCCATCGGATTGTACAAAGGCCATGTCCTGTAATGAATAGGGTCCTTGTACAATACATATAAGCAGTGGCCACCTTTGAACAACACAAACCAAAAAGTACCCAGCCTCCTTGGATCCTTCCTACACACCCCGTAGGAATAGGCTCCTATACCTTTAAAAATAAAAAACAAAGTCCTACCAGGAACCTTACGGGAAAACAAAAACAAACCCATTATATCATCTTTGATGGGTTGCCTGTAGCGCAGCAGAACTACAGACACAAAAATCCTCCTACACAGCCCGTAGGGGTAGGCGGAATTACCTAATAAAACTATGTACACACAGTAAAAAAAGACAACTGATTTTCACTTTCATGTAGCACAGCAAGGCGCTTGAAGCTGCCATCACCACGTTACATATACACACTTCATGCCTTCTGGATCTGCACAAGAAGCAGCCACCATCCCTACACACTATACTGTATACCTGTTCAAAGTATGATAAGCAGGAATTTCCAAAACAGTATAAGTAGTCATAGAGAAGTAAAAACAACAAGCACTCTGTGTAGGACCTCCCCTCACTCGGCCCACAATAGAAGACGTCTCTCCACTCCATATAATATCTCACATCACTAGGCACGCAACTCACATATTCTCTCATAAATTCCAGATGGACAGTGTACATGATAGCTCCTTTAACCAGCACAAAATATAGATAATATACAATAAATGTTAGGGCAAAATATATGTACTTCCTCTCCTCACTCAACCCACAGTACAGTAACAAGTATACTTGCTCACATCACACAACCCTCCATTCGGCCTCTCCATTTTTAGTAAAGATCTGTGATCCATCATAAGCTGATAGGATTGGAGAACATTGTTTTCTCCATTTTTGTTTTCTCTAACTTTCTCTTCTAGCACTCTAGATTAAAGTTTTTCTCTAACTTTGTCCGTCCTTCTCCAACCTTGTCTATTTTGTTCTAGGAACTAATTAGCTTAAGTGGCCAAGTTTAACTCAAACTAACCTTGCTTAGCCTCCTGGAAAGAGAATTTTCAGAGTAATTGTAGCTTAATGACATTAGTTTAACTTAAACACCTCATTTATGGTTTTCTAAATCACCTGTGCGTTCAATTCTCAAGTCCAAATGGATGAATTTGAATTCCATTTGATTTTCTTCCTATTTCCCTTTGTTTTCTCTAACTTTCTCTTCTAGCTCTCTAGAATAAAGTTTTTCTCTAACTTTTTTTTTTTTTTTTGGGTGAATAAGACATAAATAAAACAACAAAATATACAGGATTACAAGGGGCAAACCCCAGGCCCTACCCAGAAGCTATACAAGAAAACCGAAAGCAAACCAGAACTAAAACCAGAGCATAATGTTCATGGACTATTTAAAGAAATAGAGAATGAACAAAAGGAAGATTTCCAGACTATCAACAAAATAAACCAAACTAGAACCCAAAACCTGCAGACTGAGACCCGCACACAATAAGTCTGTTCCAAGAAACTAATTATCAAAACGACAACAATAAACAGATCCAACCAAGTAAAATCTAGCCCTGATCCAGAAGTTGCATGGGGCAAACTCCCCAAAGAAAGACACAAGAGCCCAAAACAGTGGTGAAGATAACCAGCAGACACACCAAACATCCAGAGTCATGAGATAACAAAATAAAGTCTCTAGTACATCCCACTAGAGTAGGCCAAACAAATGTAGACGTAGAATGTATAAAGTAAATGTAAATTACAAACAGCTTATGAACAGTCTTGTAGTATCGGACGGCGCATGAAGCAGCCACTCCCAAAGACCCAATACTTTTTGACAGGTACGGAGCCTTCAACTGCAGCTGGAGATAACATGCCTTAGTTGAAAGACCCATAGTCCCATGCCTCACACTTGATACTTTAGTATTCACACACAGCAGCACTAGATAACACTCCCCCGAAGTACACAACTGGATTGTGCGAACTAGACATAATAGACCTGCCAGTTAAGCACCATCAAGAAAAAAGAAAAAAAAACCAATAACATCAGTATCCAAGATAGTATGTGTAATACCCACTCAATTTAGATCTCACTCCACTCAACCCACAATATAGGATCTCACCACACTCAAATAAAGCTTCCTTAACCTGCACAATAAAGATACAATATATATAATGGTAAGCGTATAAAACATATAGGTCCTAATTTCACTCAACCCACAGATTCCAATGAAATAGTGACTATATGTCTCACCACACTCAACCCACATATAAAATTAATCTTTATAGAAATGTACCTACACATGTAACAGCTGATTAGAAAGACACTCATTTTCTGGCTCACAGCCACTCAACACACAATATACTGCTGCACTCACATCACTCAGCAACCCTCCCACTATTAGAATGGGGCTTCAAAATAGATTTGGGAAGGTTCCATTGAGCAAGGAACCAGTCATCACCTGTTGCAATAGGAGAGTTGCTAAGAGATAGCATTCTATTTCTCACCATGAGTACAATAGCTTTAATGATAACCTCTACAGGTTTACATTCCTTATTAAAAATTCTGTTGTTTCTCTCAAGCCAAATGTGATACACAGTACAGAGAAAGGAAAGTCTAGTGATTGTGGATTTCACAGATTTCCCTTTACTCTCTCTGTTGACACAAACAACAATCTCAGGCCAAGCAACCTGCTGCCAATTAACATTGCACTTATCTTGGATGGCATACCAAATTCTAGATGTAAAGCTACACCCAAAGAAGAGATGTGGATGGCTTTCATCTAAGTCAAGGCAATAGGGACAGACAGTACTAGAAGAGATACCAAAGCATTGGAGCCTATCACTAGTATTAAGCCTACCATAGATAGCCAGCCAGACAATGAAGCTGACTTTGGGGATAGTGGCATGGCCCCAGATCAAGTTGTACCAAGGAACCGAGTCCTGTTTAACTCTCCATAACTCCCACACAGACTTAACAGTGAAAAGACCATCAGGGTTGAGGGTCCAAAAAACTCTATCCTTCTCCAAAGGGTTAGGAGGGCAATTGTTGGGAGTATAGGAAGTTAATTCCCTGAGATCCCAGGAGTTGGGAAAAGGCCAATGCCAAGAACTCCCAACAATTTTTTCTCTAACTTTATCCGTCCTTCTCCATTTTGTTCGAGGAACTAATTAGCTTAGGACACTAATTGTTTCATTAGCTTAGGTGGCCAAGTTAAACACAAACTAACCTTGCTTCGCCTCTAAGAAGGAGAATTTTCTGAGTAATTGTAGCTGAACAATATTAGTTTAACTTAAGCACCTCATTAATGGTTTTCTAAATCACCTATGCGGTCAATTCTCAAGTCCCAATGGGTGAATTTGAATTACCTTTGATTTTCTTCCGATTTCTCTTTGTTTTCTCTAACTTTCTCTTTTAGCTCTCTAGAATAAAGTTTTTCCCTAACTTTGTCCTTCCTTCTCGATTTTTTTTCTAGAAACTAATTAGCTTAGGCCACTAATTGTTTCATTAGCTCAAGCGGCCAAGTTTAACTCAAACTAACCACGCTTAGCCTATAAGAAAGAGAATTTTCTGTGTAATTGTAGCTTAACGATTTCCCTTTAACTTAAGCACCTCATTTAAGCTTTTCTAAATCACATGAGTGTTCAATTCTCATGTCCAAAAGGATGAATTTGAATTCCCTTTGATTTTCTTGCCATTTCTCTTTCTTTTCTCTAACTTTCTCTTTAACCTCTCAAGAAGAAAGTTTCTCTCTAACTTTCTCTGTCGTTCTCCCTCCTTCTCTATTTGGTTCTAGAAACTAATTAGGTTATGCCACTAATTGTTTCATTAGCTTAACTGTCCAAGTTTAACTCGAACTAACCTTGCTTTCAATCGAAGAAAGACAATTTTCTTAGTAATTGTCGCTTAACGATATTAGTTTTACTTAAGCCCCTCATTATGGTTTTCAGAATCACCTTTGTGTTTAATTCTTAGGTCCAAATTGATGAATTTGAATTCCATTTGATTTTCTTCCTGTTTCACTTTCTTTTCTCTAACAATCTCTCCTAGCCCTCAAGAAGAATGCCTCTGTCTCTATCTTTCTCCATCCTTCTTTATTTTGTTCTAGGAACTAATTTGCTTAGGCCAATAATTGTTTCATTTGCTTCTGTGGCCAAGTTTAACTCAAACTAACATTTTAGCCTCTAGGAAAGAGAATTTTCTGAGTAATTGTAGCTTCACGATAATAGTTTTAACTTATGCCCCTCGTTTAAGGTTTTCTAAAGCTCCCAATTGTTCAATTCTCAAGTCCAAAAGGGTGAATTTTAATTCCCTTTGATTTTCTTGCTGTTTCTCTTTCTTTTCTCTAACTTTCCCAGAAACCTCCCAAGAAGAAAGTTTCTCTCTAACTTTCTCTCACTTTTTATTCTAGCTCTCAAAAAAGGAACATTTCGTCTAACTTTGTCCGTCCTTCTCCATATTGTTCTAGGAACTAATCAGCTTAGGCCACAAATTGTTTCATTAGCTCAATTGGCCAAGTTTAACTCACACTAACCTTGCTTAGCCTCTAAGAAAGTGAATTTTCTGAGTAATTGTAGCTTAAAGATATTAGTTTAACTTAAGCACCTCATTTATGGTTTTCTAAATCACCTAAGTCGTCAATTCTCCAGTCCAAAAGATGGAAATTGAATTTCCTTTGATTTTCTTCCTATTTCTCTAACTTTCTCTTCTAGCTCTCAAGAAGAAGTTTCTTTCTAACTTTCTCCGTCCTTCGCCGTCCTTCTCGATTTTGTTACAGGAACTAATTAGCTGAGGCCACTAATTGTTTCATCAGCTTATGTGGCCCAGTTTATCTCAAAATAACCCGGCTTAGCGTCAAAGAAAGAGAATTTTCTGAGTACTTGTAGCTTAACGATATTAAGCACCTTATTTATGGTTTTCTAAATACCTATGTGTTCAATTCTCAAATCCAAAAGGGTGAATTTGACTTCCCTTTGATTTTCTTCCTAAATCTCTTTCTCTTGCTAACTTTCTCTTCTAGCTCTATAGAAGAAAGTTTTTCCCTAACATTGACCATCCTTCTCCATCCTTCTCTAATTATTTCTTACGCCACCAATTATCTCGTTAGCTTAAGAGGCCAAGTTTAACTCAAACAAACCTTGCATAGCCTCTAAGAAAGAGTATTTTCTCAGTAACTGTGGCTTAATGATTTTAGTTTAACTTAAGCTCGTCATTTAAGATTTTCTAAATCACCTACGTATTCAATTCTCAAGTCCAAAGGGATGAATATGAATTCCCCTTGATTTTCTTCCTATTTATCTTTGTTTTCTTTGACTTTCTCTGCTAGCTCTCTAGAAGAAAGTTTTTATCTAACTTTGTCCGTCCGTCTCCATCCTTCTCTATTTTGTTCTAGGAACTAATTAGCTTAGTGTTTCATTAGCTTAAGTGGCCAAGTTTAACTCAAACTAACCTTGCTTAGCGCCCCCTTTGAAAGAGAATTTTCAGAGCAATTGTAGCTTAATGACATTAGTTTAACTTAAACACCTCATTTATGGTTTTCTAAATCACCTATGTGTTCAATTCTCAAGTCCAAACGGATGAATTTGAATTCTATTTGATTTTCTTCCTTCTTTTCTTTTTTTTTTTTTTGGGTGAATAAGAAATAAATAAAACAAAAAGATTTACAAGAATACAAGGGGCATACCCCAGGCCCTAACAACAACAAAACAAAACCACAAACCTCGGCAACAAATCACCGAAGCCCAGCCACAAAATAAAAACACTATACAAAATCGAGAACACCGAGGCTACAACCAAAATCGGGAATCAAAGGATGATTACTAGCCATCGGATTGTACAAAGGCCATGTCCTGTAATGAATAGGGTCCTTGTACAATACATATAAGCAGTGGCCACCTTTGAACAACACAAACCAAAAAGTACCCAGCCTCCTTGGATCCTTCCTACACACCCCGTAGGAATAGGCTCCTATACCTTTAAAAATAAAAAACAAAGTCCTACCAGGAACCTTACGGGAAAACAAAAACAAACCCATTATATCATCTTTGATGGGTTGCCTGTAGCGCAGCAGAACTACAGACACAAAAATCCTCCTACACAGCCCGTAGGGGTAGGCGGAATTACCTAATAAAACTATGTACACACAGTAAAAAAAGACAACTGATTTTCACTTTCATGTAGCACAGCAAGGCGCTTGAAGCTGCCATCACCACGTTACATATACACACTTCATGCCTTCTGGATCTGCACAAGAAGCAGCCACCATCCCTACACACTATACTGTATACCTGTTCAAAGTATGATAAGCAGGAATTTCCAAAACAGTATAAGTAGTCATGGAGAAGTAAAAACAACAAGCACTCTGTGTAGGACCTCCCCTCACTCGGCCCACAATAGAAGACGTCTCTCCACTCCATATTAGCTCCTTTAACCAGCACAAAATATAGATAATATACAATAAATGTTAGGGCAAAATATATGTACTTCCTCTCCTCACTCAACCCACAGTTACAGTAACAAGTATACTTGCTCACATCACACAACCCTCCATTCGGCCTCTCCATTTTTAGTAAAGATCTGTGATCCATCATAAGCTGATAGGATTGGAGAACATTGTTTTCTCCATTTTTGTTTTCTCTAACTTTCTCTTCTAGCACTCTAGATTAAAGTTTTTCTCTAACTTTGTCCGTCCTTCTCCAACCTTGTCTATTTTGTTCTAGGAACTAATTAGCTTAAGTGGCCAAGTTTAACTCAAACTAACCTTGCTTAGCCTCCTGGAAAGAGAATTTTCAGAGTAATTGTAGCTTAATGACATTAGTTTAACTTAAACACCTCATTTATGGTTTTCTAAATCACCTGTGCGTTCAATTCTCAAGTCCAAATGGATGAATTTGAATTCCATTTGATTTTCTTCCTATTTCCCTTTGTTTTCTCTAACTTTCTCTTCTAGCTCTCTAGAATAAAGTTTTTCTCTAACTTTTTTTTTTTTTTTTGGGTGAATAAGACATAAATAAAACAACAAAATATACAGGATTACAAGGGGCAAACCCCAGGCCCTACCCAGAAGCTATACAAGAAAACCGAAAGCAAACCAGAACTAAAACCAGAGCATAATGTTCATGGACTATTTAAAGAAATAGAGAATGAACAAAAGGAAGATTTCCAGACTATCAACAAAATAAACCAAACTAGAACCCAAAACCTGCAGACTGAGACCCGCACACAATAAGTCTGTTCCAAGAAACTAATTATCAAAACGACAACAATAAACAGATCCAACCAAGTAAAATCTAGCCCTGATCCAGAAGTTGCATGGGGCAAACTCCCCAAAGAAAGACACAAGAGCCCAAAACAGTGGTGAAGATAACCAGCAGACACACCAAACATCCAGAGTCATGAGATAACAAAAAAAGTCTCTAGTACATCCCACTAGAGTAGGCCAAACAAATGTAGACGTAGAATGTATAAAGTAAATGTAAATTACAAACAGCTTATGAACAGTCTTGTAGTATCGGACGGCGCATGAAGCAGCCACTCCCAAAGACCCAATACTTTTTGACAGGTACGGAGCCTTCAACTGCAGCTGGAGATAACATGCCTTAGTTGAAAGACCCATAGTCCCATGCCTCACACTTGATACTTTAGTATTCACACACAGCAGCACTAGATAACACTCCCCCGAAGTACACAACTGGATTGTGCGAACTAGACATAATAGAAGGACCTGCCAGTTAAGCACCATCAAGAAAAAAGAAAAAAAAACCAATAACATCAGTATCCAAGATAGTTTGTAATACCCACTCAATTTAGATCTCACTCCACTCAACCCACAATATAGGATCTCACCACACTCAAATAAAGCTTCCTTAACCTGCACAATAAAGATACAATATATATAATGGTAAGCGTATAAAACATATAGGTCCTAATTTCACTCAACCCACAGATTCCAATGAAATAGTGACTATATGTCTCACCACACTCAACCCACATATAAAATTAATCTTTATAGAAATGTACCTACACATGTAACAGCTGATTAGAAAGACACTCATTTTCTGGCTCACAGCCACTCAACACACAATATACTGCACTCACATCACTCAGCAACCCTCCCACTATTAGAATGGGGCTTCAAAATAGATTTGGGAAGGTTCCATTGAGCAAGGAACCAGTCATCACCTGTTGCAATAGGAGAGTTGCTAAGAGATAGCATTCTATTTCTCACCATGAGTACAATAGCTTTAATGATAACCTCTACAGGTTTACATTCCTTATTAAAAATTCTGTTGTTTCTCTCAAGCCAAATGTGATACACAGTACAGAGAAAGGAAAGTCTAGTGATTGTGGATTTCACAGATTTCCCTTTACTCTCTCTGTTGACACAAACAACAATCTCAGGCCAAGCAACCTGCTGCCAATTAACATTGCACTTATCTTGGATGGCATACCAAATTCTAGATGTAAAGCTACACCCAAAGAAGAGATGTGGATGGCTTTCATCTAAGTCAAGGCAATAGGGACAGACAGTACTAGAAGAGATACCAAAGCATTGGAGCCTATCACTAGTATTAAGCCTACCATAGATAGCCAGCCAGACAATGAAGCTGACTTTGGGGATAGTGGCATGGCCCCAGATCAAGTTGTACCAAGGAACCGAGTCCTGTTTAACTCTCCATAACTCCCACACAGACTTAACAGTGAAAAGACCATCAGGGTTGAGGGTCCAAAAAACTCTATCCTTCTCCAAAGGGTTAGGAGGGCAATTGTTGGGAGTATAGGAAGTTAATTCCCTGAGATCCCAGGAGTTGGGAAAAGGCCAATGCCAAGAACTCCCAACAATTTTTTCTAACTTTATCCGTCCTTCTCCATTTTGTTCGAGGAACTAATTAGCTTAGGACACTAATTGTTTCATTAGCTTAGGTGGCCAAGTTAAACACAAACTAACCTTGCTTCGCCTCTAAGAAGGAGAATTTTCTGAGTAATTGTAGCTGAACAATATTAGTTTAACTTAAGCACCTCATTAATGGTTTTCTAAATCACCTATGCGGTCAATTCTCAAGTCCCAATGGGTGAATTTGAATTACCTTTGATTTTCTTCCGATTTCTCTTTGTTTTCTCTAACTTTCTCTTTTAGCTCTCTAGAATAAAGTTTTTCCCTAACTTTGTCCTTCCTTCTCGATTTTTTTTCTAGAAACTAATTAGCTTAGGCCACTAATTGTTTCATTAGCTCAAGCGGCCAAGTTTAACTCAAACTAACCACGCTTAGCCTATAAGAAAGAGAATTTTCTGTGTAATTGTAGCTTAACGATTTCCCTTTAACTTAAGCACCTCATTTAAGCTTTTCTAAATCACATGAGTGTTCAATTCTCATGTCCAAAAGGATGAATTTGAATTCCCTTTGATTTTCTTGCCATTTCTCTTTCTTTTCTCTAACTTTCTCTTTAACCTCTCAAGAAGAAAGTTTCTCTCTAACTTTCTCTGTCGTTCTCCCTCCTTCTCTATTTGGTTCTAGAAACTAATTAGGTTATGCCACTAATTGTTTCATTAGCTTAACTGTCCAAGTTTAACTCGAACTAACCTTGCTTTCAATCGAAGAAAGACAATTTTCTTAGTAATTGTCGCTTAACGATATTAGTTTTACTTAAGCCCCTCATTATGGTTTTCAGAATCACCTTTGTGTTTAATTCTTAGGTCCAAATTGATGAATTTGAATTCCATTTGATTTTCTTCCTGTTTCACTTTCTTTTCTCTAACAATCTCTCCTAGCCCTCAAGAAGAATGCCTCTGTCTCTATCTTTCTCTCATCCTTCTTTATTTTGTTCTAGGAACTAATTTGCTTAGGCCAATAATTGTTTCATTTGCTTCTGTGGCCAAGTTTAACTCAAACTAACATTTTAGCCTCTAGGAAAGAGAATTTTCTGAGTAATTGTAGCTTCACGATAATAGTTTTAACTTATGCCCCTCGTTTAAGGTTTTCTAAAGCTCCCAATTGTTCAATTCTCAAGTCCAAAAGGGTGAATTTTAATTCCCTTTGATTTTCTTGCTGTTTCTCTTTCTTTTCTCTAACTTTCCCAGAAACCTCCCAAGAAGAAAGTTTCTCTCTAACTTTCTCTCACTTTTTATTCTAGCTCTCAAAAAGGAACATTTCGTCTAACTTTGTCCGTCCTTCTCCATATTGTTCTAGGAACTAATCAGCTTAGGCCACAAATTGTTTCATTAGCTCAATTGGCCAAGTTTAACTCACACTAACCTTGTTAGCCTCTAAGAAAGTGAATTTTCTGAGTAATTGTAGCTTAAAGATATTAGTTTAACTTAAGCACCTCATTTATGGTTTTCTAAATCACCTAAGTCGTCAATTCTCCAGTCCAAAAGATGGAAATTGAATTTCCTTTGATTTTCTTCCTATTTCTCTAACTTTCTCTTCTAGCTCTCAAGAAGAAAGTTTCTTTCTAACTTTCTCCGTCCTTCGCCATCCTTCTCGATTTTGTTACAGGAACTAATTAGCTGAGGCCACTAATTGTTTCATCAGCTTATGTGGCCCAGTTTATCTCAAAATAACCCGGCTTAGCGTCAAAGAAAGAGAATTTTCTGAGTACTTGTAGCTTAACGATATTAAGCACCTTATTTATGGTTTTCTAAATCACCTATGTGTTCAATTCTCAAATCCAAAAGGGTGAATTTGACTTCCCTTTGATTTTCTTCCTAAATCTCTTTCTCTTGCTAACTTTCTCTTCTAGCTCTATAGAAGAAAGTTTTTCCCTAACATTGACCATCCTTCTCCATCCTTCTCTAATTATTTCTTACGCCACCAATTATCTCGTTAGCTTAAGAGGCCAAGTTTAACTCAAACAAACCTTGCATAGCCTCTAAGAAAGAGTATTTTCTCAGTAACTGTGGCTTAATGATTTTAGTTTAACTTAAGCTCGTCATTTAAGGTTTTCTAAATCACCTACGTATTCAATTCTCAAGTCCAAAGGGATGAATATGAATTCCCCTTGATTTTCTTCCTATTTATCTTTGTTTTCTTCGACTTTCTCTGCTAGCTCTCTAGAAGAAAGTTTTTATCTAACTTTGTCCGTCCGTCTCCATCCTTCTCTATTTTGTTCTAGGAACTAATTAGCTTAGTGTTTCATTAGCTTAAGTGGCCAAGTTTAACTCAAACTAACCTTGCTTAGCGCCCCCTTTGAAAGAGAATTTTCAGAGCAATTGTAGCTTAATGACATTAGTTTAACTTAAACACCTCATTTATGGTTTTCTAAATCACCTATGTGTTCAATTCTCAAGTCCAAACGGATGAATTTGAATTCTATTTGATTTTCTTCCCTTTTCTTTTCTTTTTTTTTTTTTTGGGTGAATAAGAAATAAATAAAACAAAAAGATTTACAAGAATACAAGGGGCATACTAACAACAAAACAAAACCACAAACCTCGGCAACAAATCACCGAAGCCCAGCCACAAAATAAAAACACTATACAAAATCGAGAACACCGAGGCTACAACCAAAATCGGGAAGCAAAGGATGATTACTAGCCATCGGATTGTACAAAGGCCATGTCCTGTAATGAATAGGGTCCTTGTACAATACATATAAGCAGTGGCCACCTTTGAACAACCCAAACCAAAAAGTACCCAGCCTCCTTGGATCCTTCCTACACACCCCGTAGGAATAGGCTCCTATACCTTTAAAAATAAAAAACAAAGTCCTACCAGGAACCTTATGGGAAAACAAAAACAAACCCATTATATCATCTTTGATGGGTTGCCTGTAGCGCAGCAGAACTACAGACACAAAAATCCTCCTACACAGCCCGTAGGGGTAGGCGGAATTACCTAATAAAACTATGTACACACAGTAAAAAAGACAATTGATTTTCACTTTCATGTAGCACAGCAAGGCGCTTGAAGCTGCCATCACCACGTTACATATACACACTTCATGCCTTCTGGATCTGCACAAGAAGCAGCCACCATCCCTACACACTATACTGTATACCTGTTCAAAGTATGATAAGCAGGAATTTCCAAAACAGTATAAGTAGTCATAGAGAAGTAAAAACAACAAGCACTCTGTGTAGGACCTCCCCTCACTCGGCCCACAATAGAAGACGTCTCTCCACTCCATATAATATCTCACATCACTAGGCACGCAACTCACATATTCTCTCATAAATTCCAGATGGACAGTGTACATGATAGCTCCTTTAACCAGCACAAAATATAGATAATATACAATAAATGTTAGGGCAAAATATATGTACTTCCTCTCCTCACTCAACCCACAGTACAGTAACAAGTATACTTGCTCACATCACACAACCCTCCATTCGGCCTCTCCATTTTTAGTAAAGATCTGTGATCCATCATAAGCTGATAGGATTGGAGAACATTGTTTTCTCCATTTTTGTTTTCTCTAACTTTCTCTTCTAGCACTCTAGATTAAAGTTTTTCTCTAACTTTGTCCGTCCTTCTCCAACCTTGTCTATTTTGTTCTAGGAACTAATTAGCTTAAGTGGCCAAGTTTAACTCAAACTAACCTTGCTTAGCCTCCTGGAAAGAGAATTTTCAGAGTAATTGTAGCTTAATGACATTAGTTTAACTTAAACACCTCATTTATGGTTTTCTAAATCACCTGTGCGTTCAATTCTCAAGTCCAAATGGATGAATTTGAATTCCATTTGATTTTCTTCCTATTTCCCTTTGTTTTCTCTAACTTTCTCTTCTAGCTCTCTAGAATAAAGTTTTTCTCTAACTTTTTTTTTTTTTTTTGGGTGAATAAGACATAAATAAAACAACAAAATATACAGGATTACAAGGGGCAAACCCCAGGCCCTACCCAGAAGCTATACAAGAAAACCGAAAGCAAACCAGAACTAAAACCAGAGCATAATGTTCATGGACTATTTAAAGAAATAGAGAATGAACAAAAGGAAGATTTCCAGACTATCAACAAAATAAACCAAACTAGAACCCAAAACCTGCAGACTGAGACCCGCACACAATAAGTCTGTTCCAAGAAACTAATTATCAAAACGACAACAATAAACAGATCCAACCAAGTAAAATCTAGCCCTGATCCAGAAGTTGCATGGGGCAAACTCCCCAAAGAAAGACACAAGAGCCCAAAACAGTGGTGAAGATAACCAGCAGACACACCAAACATCCAGAGTCATGAGATAACAAAATAAAGTCTCTAGTACATCCCACTAGAGTAGGCCAAACAAATGTAGACGTAGAATGTATAAAGTAAATGTAAATTACAAACAGCTTATGAACAGTCTTGTAGTATCGGACGGCGCATGAAGCAGCCACTCCCAAAGACCCAATACTTTTTGACAGGTACGGAGCCTTCAACTGCAGCTGGAGATAACATGCCTTAGTTGAAAGACCCATAGTCCCATGCCTCACACTTGATACTTTAGTATTCACACACAGCAGCACTAGATAACACTCCCCCGAAGTACACAACTGGATTGTGCGAACTAGACATAATAGAAGGACCTGCCAGTTAAGCACCATCAAGAAAAAAGAAAAAAAAACCAATAACATCAGTATCCAAGATAGTATGTAATACCCACTCAATTTAGATCTCACTCCACTCAACCCACAATATAGGATCTCACCACACTCAAATAAAGCTTCCTTAACCTGCACAATAAAGATACAATATATATAATGGTAAGCGTATAAAACATATAGGTCCTAATTTCACTCAACCCACAGATTCCAATGAAATAGTGACTATATGTCTCACCACACTCAACCCACATATAAAATTAATCTTTATAGAAATGTACCTACACATGTAACAGCTGATTAGAAAGACACTCATTTTCTGGCTCACAGCCACTCAACACACAATATACTGCACTCACATCACTCAGCAACCCTCCCACTATTAGAATGGGGCTTCAAAATAGATTTGGGAAGGTTCCATTGAGCAAGGAACCAGTCATCACCTGTTGCAATAGGAGAGTTGCTAGATAGCATTCTATTTCTCACCATGAGTACAATAGCTTTAATGATAACCTCTACAGGTTTACATTCCTTATTAAAAATTCTGTTGTTTCTCTCAAGCCAAATGTGATACACAGTACAGAGAAAGGAAAGTCTAGTGATTGTGGATTTCACAGATTTCCCTTTACTCTCTCTGTTGACACAAACAACAATCTCAGGCCAAGCAACCTGCTGCCAATTAACATTGCACTTATCTTGCATGGCATACCAAATTCTAGATGTAAAGCTACACCCAAAGAAGAGATGTGGATGGCTTTCATCTAAGTCAAGGCAATAGGGACAGACAGTACTAGAAGAGATACCAAAGCATTGGAGCCTATCACTAGTATTAAGCCTACCATAGATAGCCAGCCAGACAATGAAGCTGACTTTGGGGATAGTGGCATGGCCCCAGATCAAGTTGTACCAAGGAACCGAGTCCTGTTTAACTCTCCATAACTCCCACACAGACTTAACAGTGAAAAGACCATCAGGGTTGAGGGTCCAAAAAACTCTATCCTTCTCCAAAGGGTTAGGAGGGCAATTGTTGGGAGTATAGGAAGTTAATTCCCTGAGATCCCAGGAGTTGGGAAAAGGCCAATGCCAAGAACTCCCAACAATTTTTTCTCTAACTTTATCCGTCCTTCTCCATTTTGTTCGAGGAACTAATTAGCTTAGGACACTAATTGTTTCATTAGCTTAGGTGGCCAAGTTAAACACAAACTAACCTTGCTTCGCCTCTAAGAAGGAGAATTTTCTGAGTAATTGTAGCTGAACAATATTAGTTTAACTTAAGCACCTCATTAATGGTTTTCTAAATCACCTATGCGGTCAATTCTCAAGTCCCAATGGGTGAATTTGAATTACCTTTGATTTTCTTCCGATTTCTCTTTGTTTTCTCTAACTTTCTCTTTTAGCTCTCTAGAATAAAGTTTTTCCCTAACTTTGTCCTTCCTTCTCGATTTTTTTTCTAGAAACTAATTAGCTTAGGCCACTAATTGTTTCATTAGCTCAAGCGGCCAAGTTTAACTCAAACTAACCACGCTTAGCCTATAAGAAAGAGAATTTTCTGTGTAATTGTAGCTTAACGATTTCCCTTTAACTTAAGCACCTCATTTAAGCTTTTCTAAATCACATGAGTGTTCAATTCTCATGTCCAAAAGGATGAATTTGAATTCCCTTTGATTTTCTTGCCATTTCTCTTTCTTTTCTCTAACTTTCTCTTTAACCTCTCAAGAAGAAAGTTTCTCTCTAACTTTCTCTGTCGTTCTCCCTCCTTCTCTATTTGGTTCTAGAAACTAATTAGGTTATGCCACTAATTGTTTCATTAGCTTAACTGTCCAAGTTTAACTCGAACTAACCTTGCTTTCAATCGAAGAAAGACAATTTTCTTAGTAATTGTCGCTTAACGATATTAGTTTTACTTAAGCCCCTCATTATGGTTTTCAGAATCACCTTTGTGTTTAATTCTTAGGTCCAAATTGATGAATTTGAATTCCATTTGATTTTCTTCCTGTTTCACTTTCTTTTCTCTAACAATCTCTCCTAGCCCTCAAGAAGAATGCCTCTGTCTCTATCTTTCTCCATCCTTCTTTATTTTGTTCTAGGAACTAATTTGCTTAGGCCAATAATTGTTTCATTTGCTTCTGTGGCCAAGTTTAACTCAAACTAACATTTTAGCCTCTAGGAAAGAGAATTTTCTGAGTAATTGTAGCTTCACGATAATAGTTTTAACTTATGCCCCTCGTTTAAGGTTTTCTAAAGCTCCCAATTGTTCAATTCTCAAGTCCAAAAGGGTGAATTTTAATTCCCTTTGATTTTCTTGCTGTTTCTCTTTCTTTTCTCTAACTTTCCCAGAAACCTCCCAAGAAGAAAGTTTCTCTCTAACTTTCTCTCACTTTTTATTCTAGCTCTCAAAAAGGAACATTTCGTCTAACTTTGTCCGTCCTTCTCCATATTGTTCTAGGAACTAATCAGCTTAGGCCACAAATTGTTTCATTAGCTCAATTGGCCAAGTTTAACTCACACTAACCTTGTTAGCCTCTAAGAAAGTGAATTTTCTGAGTAATTGTAGCTTAAAGATATTAGTTTAACTTAAGCACCTCATTTATGGTTTTCTAAATCACCTAAGTCGTCAATTCTCCAGTCCAAAAGATGGAAATTGAATTTCCTTTGATTTTCTTCCTATTTCTCTAACTTTCTCTTCTAGCTCTCAAGAAGAAAGTTTCTTTCTAACTTTCTCCGTCCTTCGCCATCCTTCTCGATTTTGTTACAGGAACTAATTAGCTGAGGCCACTAATTGTTTCATCAGCTTATGTGGCCCAGTTTATCTCAAAATAACCCGGCTTAGCGTCAAAGAAAGAGAATTTTCTGAGTACTTGTAGCTTAATGATATTAAGCACCTTATTTATGGTTTTCTAAATCACCTATGTGTTCAATTCTCAAATCCAAAAGGGTGAATTTGACTTCCCTTTGATTTTCTTCCTAAATCTCTTTCTCTTGCTAACTTTCTCTTCTAGCTCTATAGAAGAAAGTTTTTCCCTAACATTGACCATCCTTCTCCATCCTTCTCTAATTATTTCTTACGCCACCAATTATCTCGTTAGCTTAAGAGGCCAAGTTTAACTCAAACAAACCTTGCATAGCCTCTAAGAAAGAGTATTTTCTCAGTAACTGTGGCTTAATGATTTTAGTTTAACTTAAGCTCGTCATTTAAGGTTTTCTAAATCACCTACGTATTCAATTCTCAAGTCCAAAGGGATGAATATGAATTCCCCTTGATTTTCTTCCTATTTATCTTTGTTTTCTTCGACTTTCTCTGCTAGCTCTAGAAGAAAGTTTTTATCTAACTTTGTCCGTCCGTCTCCATCCTTCTCTATTTTGTTCTAGGAACTAATTAGCTTAGTGTTTCATTAGCTTAAGTGGCCAAGTTTAACTCAAACTAACCTTGCTTAGCGCCCCCTTTGAAAGAGAATTTTCAGAGCAATTGTAGCTTAATGACATTAGTTTAACTTAAACACCTCATTTATGGTTTTCTAAATCACCTATGTGTTCAATTCTCAAGTCCAAACGGATGAATTTGAATTCTATTTGATTTTCTTCTTCTTTTTTTTCTTTTTTTTTTTTTTTTGGGTGAATAAGAAATAAATAAAACAAAAAGATTTACAAGAATACAAGGGGCATACCCCAGGCCCTAACAACAAAACAAAACCACAAACCTCGGCAACAAATCACCGAAGCCCAGCCACAAAATAAAAACACTATACAAAATCGAGAACACCGAGGCTACAACCAAAATCGGGAATCAAAGGATGATTACTAGCCATCGGATTGTACAAAGGCCATGTCCTGTAATGAATAGGGTCCTTGTACAATACATATAAGCAGTGGCCACCTTTGAACAACACAAACCAAAAAGTACCCAGCCTCCTTGGATCCTTCCTACACACCCCGTAGGAATAGGCTCCTATACCTTTAAAAATAAAAACAAAGTCCTACCAGGAACCTTACGGGAAAACAAAAACAAACCCATTATATCATCTTTGATGGGTTGCCTGTAGCGCAGCAGAACTACAGACACAAAAATCCTCCTACACAGCCCGTAGGGGTAGGCGGAATTACCTAATAAAACTATGTACACACAGTAAAAAAGACAACTGATTTTCACTTTCATGTAGCACAGCAAGGCGCTTGAAGCTGCCATCACCACGTTACATATACACACTTCATGCCTTCTGGATCTGCACAAGAAGCAGCCACCATCCCTACACACTATACTGTATACCTGTTCAAAGTATGATAAGCAGGAATTTCCAAAACAGTATAAGTAGTCATAGAGAAGTAAAAACAACAAGCACTCTGTGTAGGACCTCCCCTCACTCGGCCCACAATAGAAGACGTCTCTCCACTCCATATAATATCTCACATCACTAGGCACGCAACTCACATATTCTCTCATAAATTCCAGATGGACAGTGTACATGATAGCTCCTTTAACCAGCACAAAATATAGATAATATACAATAAATGTTAGGGCAAAATATATGTACTTCCTCTCCTCACTCAACCCACAGTTACAGTAACAAGTATACTTGCTCACATCACACAACCCTCCATTCGGCCTCTCCATTTTTAGTAAAGATCTGTGATCCATCATAAGCTGATAGGATTGGAGAACATTGTTTTCTCCATTTTTGTTTTCTCTAACTTTCTCTTCTAGCACTCTAGATTAAAGTTTTTCTCTAACTTTGTCCGTCCTTCTCCAACCTTGTCTATTTTGTTCTAGGAACTAATTAGCTTAAGTGGCCAAGTTTAACTCAAACTAACCTTGCTTAGCCTCCTGGAAAGAGAATTTTCAGAGTAATTGTAGCTTAATGACATTAGTTTAACTTAAACACCTCATTTATGGTTTTCTAAATCACCTGTGCGTTCAATTCTCAAGTCCAAATGGATGAATTTGAATTCCATTTGATTTTCTTCCTATTTCCCTTTGTTTTCTCTAACTTTCTCTTCTAGCTCTCTAGAATAAAGTTTTTCTCTAACTTTTTTTTTTTTTTTTGGGTGAATAAGACATAAATAAAACAACAAAATATACAGGATTACAAGGGGCAAACCCCAGGCCTACCCAGAAGCTATACAAGAAAACCGAAAGCAAACCAGAACTAAAACCAGAGCATAATGTTCATGGACTATTTAAAGAAATAGAGAATGAACAAAAGGAAGATTTCCAGACTATCAACAAAATAAACCAAACTAGAACCCAAAACCTGCAGACTGAGACCCGCACACAATAAGTCTGTTCCAAGAAACTAATTATCAAAACGACAGCAATAAACAGATCCAACCAAGTAAAATCTAGCCCTGATCCAGAAGTTGCATGGGGCAAACTCCCCAAAGAAAGACAAGAGCCCAAAACAGTGGTGAAGATAACCAGCAACACACCAAACATCCAGAGTCATGAGATAACAAAATAAAGTCTCTAGTACATCCCACTAGAGTAGGCCAAACAAATGTAGACGTAGAATGTATAAAGTAAATGTAAATTACAAACAGCTTATGAACAGTCTTGTAGTATCGGACGGCGCATGAAGCAGCCATCCCAAAGACCCAATACTTTTTGACAGGTACGGAGCCTTCAACTGCAGCTGGAGATAACTGCCTTAGTTGAAAGACCCATAGTCCCATGCCTCACACTTGATACTTTAGTATTCACACACAGCAGCACTAGATAACACTCCCCGAAGTACACAACTGGATTGTGCGAACTAGACATAATAGAAGGACCTGCCAGTTAAGCACCATCAAGAAAAAGAAAAAAAAACCAATAACATCAGTATCCAAGATAGTATGTAATACCCACTCAATTTAGATCTCACTCCACTCAACCCCAATATAGGATCTCACCACACTCAAATAAAGCTTCCTTAACCTGCACAATAAAGATACAATATATATAATGGTAAGCGTATAAAACATATAGGTCCTAATTTCACTCAACCCACAGATTCCAATGAAATAGTGACTATATGTCTCACCACACTCAACCCACATATAAAATTAATCTTTATAGAAATGTACCTACACATGTAACAGCTGATTAGAAAGACACTCATTTTCTGGCTCACAGCCACTCAACACACAATATACTGCACTCACATCACTCAGCAACCCTCCCACTATTAGAATGGGGCTTCAAAATAGATTTGGGAAGGTTACATTGAGCAAGGAACCAGTCATCACCTGTTGCAATAGGAGAGTTGCTAACAGATAGCATTATATTTCTCACCATGAGTACAATAGCTTTAATGATAACCTCTACAGGTTTACATTCCTTATTAAAAATTCTGTTGTTTCTCTCAAGCCAAATGTGATACACAGTACAGAGAAAGGAAAGTCTAGTGATTGTGGATTTCACAGATTTCCCTTTACTCTCTCTGTTGACACAAACAACAATCTCAGGCCAAGCAACCTGCTGCGAATTAACATTGCACTTATCTTGCATGGCACACCAAATTCTAGATGTAAAGCTACACCCAAAGAAGAGATGTGGATGGCTTTCATCTAAGTCAAGGCAATAGGGACAGACAGTACTAGAAGAGATACCAAAGCATTGGAGCCTATCACTAGTATTAAGCCTACCATAGATAGCCAGCCAGACAATGAAGCTGACTTTGGGGATAGTGGCATGGCCCCAGATCAAGTTGTACCAAGGAACCGAGTCCTGTTTAACTCTCCATAACTCCCACACAGACTTAACAGTGAAAAGACCATCAGGGTTGAGGGTCCAAAAAACTCTATCCTTCTCCAAAGGGTTAGGAGGGCAATTGTTGGGAGTATAGGAAGTTAATTCCCTGAGATCCCAGGAGTTGGGAAAAGGCCAATGCCAAGAACTCCCAACAATTTTTTCTCTAACTTTATTCGTCCTTCTCGATTTTTTTTCTAGAAACTAATTAGCTTAGGCCACTAATTGTTTCATTAGCTCAAGCGGCCAAGTTTAACTCAAACTAACCACGCTTAGCCTATAAGAAAGAGAATTTTCTGTGTAATTGTAGCTTAATGATTTCCGTTTAACTTAAGCACCTCATTTAAGCTTTTCTAAATCACATGAGTGTTCAATTCTCATGTCCAAAAGGATGAATTTGAATTCCCTTTGATTTTCTTGCCATTTCTCTTTCTTTTCTCTAACTTTCTCTTTAACCTCTCAAGAAGAAAGTTTCTCTCTAACTTTCTCTGTCGTTCTCCCTCCTTCTCTATTTGGTTCTAGAAACTAATTAGGTTATGCCACTAATTGTTTCATTAGCTTAACTGTCCAAGTTTAACTCGAACTAACCTTGCTTTCAATCGAAGAAAAGACAATTTTCTTAGTAATTGTCGCTTAACGATATTAGTTTTACTTAAGCCCCTCATTATGGTTTTCAGAAT
Organism: Camellia japonica; assembly: GCA_030407325.1. Classification (NCBI taxonomy): domain Eukaryota; kingdom Viridiplantae; phylum Streptophyta; class Magnoliopsida; order Ericales; family Theaceae; genus Camellia; species Camellia japonica. The sequence continues at coordinate 98,505,002 of JAPPVO010000017.1, read as the reverse complement.
CACCTTTGTGTTTAATTCTTAGGTCCAAATTGATGAATTTGAATTCCATTTGATTTTCTTCCTGTTTCACTTTCTTTTCTCTAACAATCTCTCCTAGCCTCAAGAAGAATGCCTCTGTCTCTATTTTCTCCATCCTTCTTTATTTTGTTCTAGGAACTAATTTGCTTAGGCCAATAATTGTTTCATTTGCTTCTGTGGCCAAGTTTAACTCAAACTAACATTTTAGCCTCTAGGAAAGAGAATTTTCTGAGTAATTGTAGCTTCACGATAATAGTTTTAACTTATGCCCTCGTTTAAGGTTTTCTAAAGCTCCCAATTGTTCAATTCTCAAGTCCAAAAGGGTGAATTTTAATTCCCTTTGATTTTCTTGCTGTTTCTCTTTCTTTTCTCTAACTTTCCCAGAAACCTCCCAAGAAGAAAGTTTCTCTCTAACTTTCTCTCACTTTTTATTCTAGCTCTCAAAAAGGAACATTTCGTCTAACTTTGTCCGTCCTTCTCCATATTGTTCTAGGAACTAATCAGCTTAGGCCACAAATTGTTTCATTAGCTCAATTGGCCAAGTTTAACTCACACTAACCTTGCTTAGCCTCTAAGAAAGTGAATTTTCTGAGTAATTGTAGCTTAAAGATATTAGTTTAACTTAAGCACCTCATTTATGGTTTTCTAAATCACCTAAGTCGTCAATTCTCCAGTCCAAAAGATGGAAATTGAATTTCCTTTGATTTTCTTCCTATTTCTCTAACTTTCTCTTCTAGCTCTCAAGAAGAAAGTTTCTTTCTAACTTTCTCCGTCCTTCGCCATCCTTCTCGATTTTGTTACAGGAACTAATTAGCTGAGGCCACTAATTGTTTCATCAGCTTATGTGGCCCAGTTTATCTCAAAATAACCCGGCTTAGCGTCAAAGAAAGAGAATTTTCTGAGTACTTGTAGCTTAACGATATTAAGCACCTTATTTATGGTTTTCTAAATCACCTATGTGTTCAATTCTCAAATCCAAAAGGGTGAATTTGACTTCCCTTTGATTTTCTTCCTAAATCTCTTTCTCTTGCTAACTTTCTCTTCTAGCTCTATAGAAGAAAGTTTTTCCCTAACATTGACCATCCTTCTCCATCCTTCTCTAATTATTTCTTACGCCACCAATTATCTCGTTAGCTTAAGAGGCCAAGTTTAACTCAAACAAACCTTGCATAGCCTCTAAGAAAGAGTATTTTCTCAGTAACTGTGGCTTAATGATTTTAGTTTAACTTAAGCTCGTCATTTAAGGTTTTCTAAATCACCTACGTATTCAATTCTCAAGTCCAAAGGGATGAATATGAATTCCCCTTGATTTTCTTCCTATTTATCTTTGTTTTCTTCGACTTTCTCTGCTAGCTCTCTAGAAGAAAGTTTTTATCTAACTTTGTCCGTCCGTCTCCATCCTTCTCTATTTTGTTCTAGGAACTAATTAGCTTAGTGTTTCATTAGCTTAAGTGGCCAAGTTTAACTCAAACTAACCTTGCTTAGCGCCCCCTTTGAAAGAGAATTTTCAGAGCAATTGTAGCAATGACATTAGTTTAACTTAAACACCTCATTTATGGTTTTCTAAATCACCTATGTGTTCAATTCTCAAGTCCAAACGGATGAATTTGAATTCTATTTGATTTTCTTCCTTTTTCTTTTTCTTTTTTTTTTTTTGGGTGAATAAGAAATAAATAAAACAAAAAGATTTACAAGAATACAAGGGGCATACCCCAGGCCCTAACAACAAAACAAAACCACAAACCTCGGCAACAAATCACCGAAGCCCAGCCACAAAATAAAAACACTATACAAAATCGAGAACACCGAGGCTACAACCAAAATCGGGAATCAAAGGATGATTACTAGCCATCGGATTGTACAAAGGCCATGTCCTGTAATGAATAGGGTCCTTGTACAATACATATAAGCAGTGGCCACCTTTGAACAACACAAACCAAAAAGTACCCAGCCTCCTTGGATCCTTCCTACACACCCCGTAGGAATAGGCTCCTATACCTTTAAAAATAAAAAACAAAGTCCTACCAGGAACCTTACGGGAAAACAAAAACAAACCCATTATATCATCTTTGATGGGTTGCCTGTAGCGCAGCAGAACTACAGACACAAAAATCCTCCTACACAGCCCGTAGGGGTAGGCGGAATTACCTAATAAAACTATGTACACACAGTAAAAAAAGACAACTGATTTTCACTTTCATGTAGCACAGCAAGGCGCTTGAAGCTGCCATCACCACGTTACATATACACACTTCATGCCTTCTGGATCTGCACAAGAAGCAGCCACCATCCCTACACACTATACTGTATACCTGTTCAAAGTATGATAAGCAGGAATTTCCAAAACAGTATAAGTAGTCATAGAGAAGTAAAAACAACAAGCACTCTGTGTAGGACCTCCCCTCACTCGGCCCACAATAGAAGACGTCTCTCCACTCCATATAATATCTCACATCACTAGGCACGCAACTCACATATTCTCTCATAAATTCCAGATGGACAGTGTACATGATAGCTCCTTTAACCAACACAAAATATAGATAATATACAATAAATGTTAGGGCAAAATATATGTACTTCCTCTCCTCACTCAACCCACAGTTACAGTAACAAGTATACTTGCTCACATCACTCAACCCTCCATTCGGCCTCTCCATTTTTAGTAAAGATCTGTGATCCATCATAAGCTAATAGGATTGGAGAACATTGTTTTCTCCATTTTTGTTTTCTCTAACTTTCTCTTCTAGCACTCTAGATTAAAGTTTTTCTCTAACTTTGTCCGTCCTTCTCCAACCTTGTCTATTTTGTTCTAGGAATGATCTTCAATTCACCCAAATTTCATGATTCTAAGATGAACATAAGTTCCCTTTATTCTTGAAAGACGACATAGTTCATTTATAGATAACATAGAGTTAATGTTCGTTATTGACAGAACAAATGATTCCATAGTCATACCGCCGTATGTAAATCTTTCAACATTCACATTGATTTCCAGCTAACATAACTGTTAGTGTAATCACTTACAAGGATAAGACATTAGTAACAACCGTACTATTACTCACAGTGGTAGGTCTTTGATAGCGATGGAACGATGTCCTCGTCTTGACCTACAAACACAATGCACATAACAGATTATGAGAATAAAACCAATCTCTTTTTATTCCTTACTCAATAGGTATGGTGGTTCTAGACTCATTAGTCCTCCATAGGTTATAATCCATGCCTCATAAGATAGGAGGAATCGATAGGAGAAAGGTTCAAACGAAGAGACGGTACAAATCGGTAAACAGAAAGTGAACAGTCGTCACTAATTTGGGCATAACTATTTCTGTATTTAAAATTTGGGAGTGAGACTACCACCATTGGAAACTAGACTTCCGGGGCTTGATTTTAGACTCAAGAATCACTCAAAACGGAGTCCGAATGCAAAAGATATGCTTGTTCAAAGTTACCTAGTGCATACTGAAACAGGGGTGGCCGCTCGTGCGGCCCAATTCCACTCGAGCGGAGAAACCCAGCCGCTCGTGCGGTCAAAAGCAGAATGGAAACCTCTTTTTTTCCCTCATTCTCCGCTCGTGCGGTGCCCGTGGCCGCTCGTGCGGTCTAGGCAAAAAAACATCAGTCCGAAAATGGTTCTTTTGCTCAAACACTTGATTCTTTTCATTCTTAAGCTTGGTTCTAAACATAAATAACTCAAAAACATGTAAAATTAACCCACAAGGTGATAAATTATCAACATTCAAGTGTAATCCCATCTCAAACAAATCAATCTTTGCCTCAAATTAAAATTCAAGTCCCATCTTTTCCATATATTAAAACTTCCATAACATATGCTCAAAATCATGCTAGTACATCTTACCCATGGTTGATTCTCACATTAAATCTTGTTATTCTATAAATCACTCCTAAGATTGAGCCCACATCAAACAAGTTAAAGAAACTCAAGGTTAAATTTCTTAAATTCAACCCAATCCACTCATATAGATGGATTCTCTACAAGGATAGTAGTTAGAGCCACATACCTTACCCAAATCCTTGTTCTTCCCTTTAATCTCTTCAATTTTCCCAAGCTTCTTGGTTGATCTCCTTCCTCTCTCTTCTACTTTCTTCAATCATCCTCAAATCCCCCATGGATGTTGAGTTTTGCCTCTCCTTCTCTCTCTCACGGTTTACTTTCTCTCTCCCTTAGATATTTTCCCAAAAAGATGAGTTCAACAACTCATATATCTATGCATATATAATACACACATAAGTTCACCATTCCATGGGAAACCAAACATGCCCTTACGAATCACACAAAATCAGATTTCAATTAAACTTCCCAGATGACTCTAAAAATTATGCTGATCATAAATATGTCATCTGTTCCGGTTTCTGAAGCCTCTACGACCTTCAATTTTGCGGTACAAAATTAACCACCCAAACGTGCATTAACGAATCAAACAAATTAGAATTCCTATTAATCTTCCCAAATAGTTCCAAAAATTCCCATTAACATATCCAAGCACTCAGTTTTGATTTCTGAACCCATATAGGTCGGTAATTTCAATTTTAAATCCGTAACTCAACAGATAACGCTTCAATTCCAAAAGATATAGTTAAATTAAAACACCTCATCTCATAGTTAAATACAAATGATTTCCTATACGCATTTTAGGGTCATTACATCACTAGTATATAGTCTGTTGTGAAGAGCCACCCAGACTATAAAACTGACTTTAGGAATCCTATGAGGGCCCCAGATAAGCTTATGCCAATCCACTCTAGCAAATTTATTTCTCCAATGATTCCAAGCTGAATGAATGGAAAACTGACCATCAGTAGTAAGTTTCCAGATAGCTTGGTCACACCTAGAAGGGTTAGGTCTATAGCACACAGGAGTAGAAGAGATCAACTCCTAAATTTCCCAAGAATTGGGAGTAGGCCACTTCCAAGAGTGACCATCAATGATTTGACTAACTTTAGTCTCACTGTTAAGGCATGAATCATACATAATTCTGTCCCCAAACTTGTTCCACAGCGGACCAAGAGGGTGCCAATTGTCGTACCAAAGGAAAGTGGACTCCCCACATCCAATTTTGTGAGTAATCAGAGGGGACATCCAATCCCTAAGAGACAATATCTTCCTTCACACCCAGGAAGGATCATTAGGGACTTTAACTTTCCAAAAGCTCTTACCCTTAAGTAAATATGATTTAACCCATTGACACCACATAGACGCCTCACCCCCAGAAAATAAGAACCAAATGTGCTTAGCAATAGCAGCTCTATTCCAAGTATCTAAGGACTTGAAAGCCAAGACCCCCCCCCCCCTCATTTTTAGGAGCACACACAGACTCCCAAGCAATTTTGGCACTATGAGTCTTAAGATCACTGCCAGACCAAAGGAAAGCTCTCAGGATACTTTCAATCTCCTTAATAACCTTCTTTGGAAGAATGAATAGGGAAGACCAGTACACTTGCATGGAAAAAAGAATGGATTGGATAAGCTGGCTTCTACCAACAAAAGACAGAGCTCTATTAGTCCAATTCTTCACTTTTTTGGTAATCTTATCAATGAGAGGGACACAATCAGAGGCCCTCAACTTAGTGGTAATAAGGGGGACACCGAGATATTTAACGGGAAGGGTTCCTTCTCTGAATTTAGCAATCTCAAGAATAGAATCTCTTAACCCCATCTCACATCCAGAAAAATAGATGTTACTCTTACTGGAATTAGGGGTGAGGCCTTTGGTGTTATTCACCCAAAAAAAAAATTTGTTTGGTGTAGCTGTGAGATTATGGATTTAAGCAGCAGAGTAGTGTTTGGTTGATAAGCTGTAAAATAATTTTTTACTGTGTAATTGTTCTTTTTGCCCTTATATGATATAAAAATGATTATTTTGTCATTTTTTTTCAGTTTTAATTTTAAAAAATTATTTCATTAATAAAAGTTAATATAATTAGTATTACAAGATTAAGTCATTTTCATTTTTTCATTATAAATTAATTAGTATAAAATTATTTCATTTTTTCATTATAAATTAATTAGTGTCAATTAATGGCTTATTTTCATTTTTTTCATTATAAATTATTATTTTCATTTTTTCATTATAAATTATTATTTCCAGTTTTTCATTATAAATCAATTAGTATAAAATTAGGGAGCTTTTTCCATAAATCCATCTTTAATTACTTATGTTCCATTCAACCCATATTCTTTTTGACTATTCCATTAGGTCCTATTTGAGATAAGAAAACCAAAATACCCTTTTCATCTACTTATGTTCTATTTAGTTCATATTATTTTCTTATGTTTTAATAAGTCCTATGGGTGACATAATTACCAAAATACCCCTAATGTGAATGTTCATACCGTCAATGTGTAGGGGCCCGGCCCATGTACAATGTGAATATTCACATTGACATATTAACATTCACATTGATAGGAGTGTAAAATTAGCCCGTGGCCCGGGGCGAGCCCGGTCCGGCCCGTGACAATGTGAATATTCACATTGACATATTAACATTCACATTGATAAGACTGTAAAATTAGCCCGCGGCCCGTGGGCGGCCCAAAACCCGTGGGCGGCCCGGGGCGAGCCCAGCCCGGCCCGTGACAATGTGATTCACATTGACATATTAACATTCACATTGATAAGACTGTAAAATTGGCCCGCGGCCCGTGGGCGGCCCGGGGCAAGCCCGGCCCAGCCCGGCCCGTGACAATGTGAATATTCACATTGACATATTAACATTCACATTGATAGGAGTGTAAAATTAGCCCGCGGCCCGTGGGAGGCCCGAAGCCCGCCCGCTGCCCGGGGCGGGCCCGGCCCAGCCCGTGACAATGTGAATATTCACATTGACATGTTAACATTCACATTGATAAGAGTGTAAAATTGACTCGCGTCCCATGGGCGGCCTGAAGCCCGTGGCGGCTCGGGGCGAGCCCGGCTCGGCCCGTGACAATGTGAATATTCACATTGACATATTAACATTCACATTGATAGGAGTGTAAAATTAGCCCGCGGCCCGTGGGAGGCCCGAAGACCGCCTGCTGCCCTGGGCGGGCCCGGCCCGGCCCGTGACAATGTGAATATTCACATTGACATATTAATATTCACATTGATAGGAGTGTAAAACTGACCTGCGGCCCGAAGACGACAGCCTCGGGTCGGGCCGGTGGGCCTGGGTCTAGGCTCGAGCTTAGGCCGGGCTTGGGCGGGCCTGGCCATTTTTTTTAATTCTTTTAAATTTTTCTACCAAAATTTTATTATTTTCCACAAAAAAAGACATTGTGCCTCAGGTGGGCTGGGCCTCGGACCGAGCCTTGAATGAGCCTTAAGCGGGCCGATGGGCCGGGCCGGGCTTCAAAGTGATGGCCTAGGCCCTAGCCTAGGGTCTCGGACATGCTCGGGCCCGGACCCAAACGAGCTTGCCCCGGGCCGTGGGCGGGCTTCGAGTAGCCCACGGGCCGCGGGCCAATTCTACATTCCTATCAATGTGCATGTTTTTTTTTTTGGGTGGGTAAGTCATAAATTAAAGACAAAAGTTTACACATTTACAAGGGGCATACCCCAGGTAATACAAAGAATCTCACGCTGCCCCCCAAAGGAGGGGGAAACTATTACAGATAATAAAAACAAAATAACTAATTAACAAAACCCAAAAACAGCAAGGTACCCAACAAATAAAGCATAAATAGATTTTAAAATTGCCCATATATTTTTCAAGTAACCCCTACCATCCAGAATAATAGATGGAAATTTGAAAAAATATATGGGCAAACTAATAAAAAACATTCAATAATAGCCCACCATTGATCTACACTAAAAGCATACACACTTTTCAGCAAAAAAAATTAGCTTCCACGTCAAGCAATAGAGATTGCCGAAGTGCACCCACGTGAGCCCCTCAAAAATCAAAGGGGTCCCACAATCCACTTTTTGCACTATCACCAATATAATCATTAGCCTCTTCAACAAAATAACTTGTGGGACCCAAAACCAACTAAAACAGCATATATTAAAATATGCACAACCTCAGCCATGTGAACCCACTTTAAACATCTTCAAATGGAGGGCCTCACCTAAGTCATTCACAAAAGCAACTTCAGGCGGGAATATATCCACTCAAATACGCCAAACAACTATCACGAAATCCAGCCCATGGTTTTTCAAAACAAATGCCAAAACCAGTGGTATACAACTAAAAAAAAAACACCCACTTGTACACACTGCACCATACACGCACGGGCAGGAACGCACTGCCCAATGTGCACGTGAGCCCATGCTGTATCACACTAAGAAACCACTCACCAATGGTGCGTGAAAAAATAATGAAACAGCGCGTGGCTATACATCATCGTCTCCAGAAAACGTGAGATGTACACCATCACCCAAAACACACGTAACAGTACCAAATCGCGCCGGAGCCTGAAAAACGGCACTGTCGGCAGCAAACCACATACGCTGAAAAGGTAAGATACCCCCAACACCCAGCATCGAACCACCTACTGCGATCACGCCATACAAACTGAAGGCACCCAGCAAACCAACCTAGGCACACCATAACATCATCATTTTATCTCTGTTGTAGAGAGAGAGGCTATAACACGCAGACCCACTTCAAACAGAATAACAATCGGACATGGAAACCCCAACATTTCCGGCAACCCAAATCGTGGTCGACAAGCAGGGAACCAAATGGAGCTCAACCTTGCTGAACTGTGAGCCATCCCACCGAGCCGAACCATTGACGACCACACAGGTGGTAACCCAACCCAGAACATGATGCAATGGCATGAACACCCACAGGTCACCCGAGCTTAACACCAAGCTTTAGGCAGCACCCCAAACCAGCCATAAGAATAGCCGGAATGAGACTGAAATGTCGGACTTCCATGAAACCGAAATAGACACGACTTGTTAAAATAGAAATCAACAAATCAAAGCACCAATTAATCAATAGAGCTGGCCTGAAATTCAGATCAGACTCTAAATCACTCTCTTACCAAACCAGACAAAGAATTTGATAAGGAATATCAAAGAAAACTCCATGGGTAACAACGGAGAGAGCTTTCTCTCTCTAGAAACTAGAGAGAGAAGCTCCCAACCTAATCCCCGGAGTAGGTGGTTCGATGGGCCGAGCTGGGCCTACCCCGAGCCGAGGGCGAGCTTCGGGCAGCGAACAAATTTTACACTCCTATCAATGTTAATGTTAACATGTCAATGTGAATATTCACATTGTCACGGGTCGGGCCAAGCCCGCCTCGGGCTGCGGTCGGGCTTCGGGCCGCCCACGGGCTGCGGGCCAATTTTACACTCTTATCAATGTGAATGTTAACATGTTAATGTGAATATTCATTGTCAATATGAATATTCACACTGTCAACGGGCCGGGCCCGCCCGGGCCGCGGCGGGCTTTTGGCCGCCCATGGGCCGCGAGCCAATTTTATACTCTTATCAATGTGAATGTTAACATGTCAATGTGAATATTCACATTGTCAACAGGCCGTTGGGCCGCCCCGGGCCGCCCACGGCCGTGGGGGTTTCGGCAGCCACGGGGCAGGCTAATTTTATACTCTTATCAATGTGAATGTTAACATGTCAATGTGAATATTTACATTGTCAACAAGCCGGGCCGGGCCCGCCCCGGTTGGCCCACGGGCGGGTTTTGGGTAGCCACGGGGCGCGGGCCAATTTTATACTCTTATCAATGTGAATATTAACATGTCAATGTGAATATTCACATTGTCAACGGGCCGGGCCCGCCCACAGGCCGTGGGCGGGTTTCGGCCAGCCACGGGGCGCGGGCTAATTTATACACTCCTATCAATGTAAATGTTAACATGTCAATGTGAATATTCACATTGTCAACGGGTCGGGCGGGCCGCCCGCGGCCACGGGGCAGGCTTTTGGCCACCACAGGACGCTGGCCAATTTTATACTCTTATCAATGTGAATGTTAACATGTCAATGTGAATATTCACATTGTCAACGGGCCGGGCAGGCCGGGCCCGCCCCGGGCCGCGGGCGGGCTTTTGGCCGCCCATGGGCTGCGGACCAATTTTTATACTCTTATCAATGTGAATGTTAACATGTCAACGTGAATATTCACATTGTCAACGGCCCGGACCGGGCCCGCCTCGGGCCGCCCATAGACTGCGGGCGGGTTTCGCGCCGCCACGGGACGCGGGCCAATTTTACACTCCTATTAATGTGAATGTTAACATGTCAATGTGAATATTCACATTGTCAACAAGCCGGGCCCGCCCCGGCTTGCTGACGGGTTTCGGGCCGTCCACGGGCCAATTTTACATTCCTACCAATGTCAATTTTAAAATATGAATGTTCACATCATAAATTGCTAACCGTTCAAAAAATATTTATAAGGGTATCAAAATTAAATATAAGGGCATAAGTGTCCAAGAAAATAGTGTAAATCAAGAAAAAGGACTTTATGGAATAAAATACATACATGGGACTAAATGGGTTAAAAAATTCTTTCATGGACTTCTTGGGCTAAAACACTTCTAAATAGGATTTATCAATAAATTTCCCATAAAATTATTCCATTATAAATTAATTAGTGTCAATTAATGGCTTATTTTCATTTTTCATTATAAATTATTATTTACATTTTTTCATTATAAATTAATTAGTGGCAATTAATGGCTTTTTGTAATCAATTAATACTAAAATTATTAATTAGTATTAATTAATATAAAATTTATCTTAGTAATGGCTAAAATGCTTTATTATTATTATTATTATTATTATTATTATTATTAAAAAAATACTGAAAACCTCTAGGGGAAGAAAAAAAAAAGTGAAAACCCTAGCTCCGACAATCACAGCGACGACGTGGCGGGGCTAGGGTTTTGTCACGTCGACAGCCCCTTCTTCTTATCCTCCTCCTTCTCATCTCACCTTCGACAGCCCCTTGCAAAACCCTAGTCGCAATCACGAAGAGAGAGAGAGAGAGAGAGAGAGAGCTGGGGTTTTGTCATGCCATCGATCGCGAAGAGGGAAAAAGAGCTAGGGTTTGTCACGCTATCGATCGCAAAGAGAGAGAAACAGAGAGAGAGCTAGGGCTTCACTGCCTTTGGTTCATGCGAGAGAGAGAAGAGAGAAGAGAGAGAGCTCTGGTGCACTGGTTCGAGCCAGAGAGAGAGGAGAAGAGAGAGAGCTCCCTTTCGCCAGAAATTGCCTCTTAGAGACGCGTGAGAGACAGAAATGAGTTGTGTTTGGTTTATATACATGGCACACTTGTAATAACTTGAAATTTTGAGGGGCATTTAAGTCATTTTGCCCCTCAAATGGCAGCTACATACTTAAGCTGTTTGGAAAAGATTCTCATCTCCCACTCGCAGAAAAAGCTGATTTTTGGCTTAGAAAAAGCTATAATTTGTATTATCAAGCTAAACCAAACACACCAAAATAGCTTAAATTAAACTAAAAGCTGAAATCAGCTGAAAATAAGCCCTACCAAACAAGGCCACTGGGAGGTAGTGTTATTCACTCGTGCGAGACTTCTTGCGTTCGAGCGACTGTCTTTTGTCTATAAAACTTCTAGGAGTTCGTAAGCAGGCCATTTTACATAACTTTTTCATGTCTCTCTCTCTCTCTCTCTCTCTCTCTCTCTCTATAAAACATTTCAAAACCCTAAGTTGAGACCTACTCTCTCTAAAACTCATCTTCTCTCTACAAATACACCTAGCTCTAGACAAATAAATTATACTTTTGATTAAGTTTAAGAGAAAATTTCTTCTTCAGAGCTAGATGAGAAAGTTATAGAAAATAAAGAGAAATTGGAAGAAAATCAAAAGAGGTGCATAAATTAAACGAAAATCGTTAAGCTAGAATTACTCAGAAAATTCTCTTTTTTAGAAGCCAAGCAAGCTTATTTTGAGTTAAATTTGGCCACTTAAGCTAATAAAACAATTAGTGGCCTAAGCTAATTAGTTCCTAGAACAAAATAAAGAAGGATGGAGAAGTACATAGAAAGTTAGAGAGGAACTTTCTTCTTAACAGGTAGAAGAGAAAGTTAAAGGAAATAAAGAAAAATAGCAAGAAAATCAAAGGGAATTTAAATTCATCCATTTGGACTTGAGAATTGAACACATAAGCGATTTAGAAAATCGTAAATGAGGTGCTTAAGTTAAACTTATATCTACAATTACTCAGAAAATTCTCTAGGCTAAACAAGGTCAGTTTCAGTTAAACTTGGCCACTTGAGCTAATGAAACAATTAGTGGCCTAAGCTAATTAGTTCCTAAAACAAAATAGAGAAGGATGGAGAAGAACGGACAAAGTTAGAGAAAAACTTTATTCTAGAGAGCTAGAAGAGAAAGTTAGAAAAAACAAAGAGAAACAGGAAGAAAATCAAATGGAATTCAAATTCATCCTTTTGGATAGGAGAATTGCACACATAGGTGATTTAGAAAACCATAAATGAGGTGCTTAAGTTAATCTAATATTGTTAAGCTACAATTACTCAGAAAATTCTCTTTCTTAGAGGCTAAGCAACGTTAGATTGAGTTAAACTTGGCCACTTAAGCTAATGAAACAATTACTAGCCTAAGCTAATTAGTTCCTAAAACAAAATAGAGAAGGATGGAGAAGGACGGACAAAGTTAGAGAAAAACTTTATTCTAGAGAGCTAGAAGAGAAAGTTAGAGAAAACAAAGGGAAATAGGAAGAAAATCAAACGGAATTCAAATTCATCCTTTTGGACAGGAGAATTGAACACATAGGTGATTCAAAAACCATAAATGAGGCGCTCAAGTTAAAAATAATATCGTTAAGCTACAATTACTTAGAAAATTCTCTTTCTTAGAGACTAAGCAAGGTTAGTTTGAGTTGAAACAATTACTCGCCTAAGCTAATTATTTCCAAGGACAAACATTCTTCTTGAGGGCTAGAAGAAAAAGTAAGAGAAAACAAAGAGAAATAGGAAGAAAATCAAAGGAAATTCAAATTCATCCTTTTAGACTTGAGAATTGAACACACATAGGTGATTTAGAAAACCATAAATGAGGTGCTTAAGTTAATCTAATATTGTTAAGCTACAATTACTCAGAAAATTCTCTTTCTTTGTAAAGCCCTCAAAATATTATATAAATCATCCATTCATAAGAATCATAAACATAATAGAAATGTTATATTTCATTTATCAGAATTTATATTACAAAAGGTATTACAGGTAATTCCTTAAAGTTAACAACTGAATGAGTGCCCTACGGGCTTACATCTTTCCAAGTTGTTACTTGGTTTCAACAAAAGTAGAGTTCCTGCAAGATCTAGAATGGGTTAGAGAGAGAAGCTCTGACATCTCTCTAGAAAACCCTCTGTTTTCTAGGGTTTCAATCCCTCATCGAATTCACGATGTCAGCATTTACTTCCATTAATCCACCATTTAATGAGCATGAAGTGAGGAGTCCGTGTAAGGATCGTATTGTTGAAGCCAAAAACACCCCAAATACCCAAATCACGAGTGATCTGAGCGACACCGCAAGAAACAACCAAAACTCGAACCCTAATTTTCTACCTGATCCCTCTCAATCGATGGATCTTCAAAAGATTGCCGATCGCCTTCAAAGGTTGAAGAACCCTGAATCGAGAGAAACAGAACCCAAATCACCATTTGTATCAAACCCAAGCCCTAGATGGGCTGTAGAGATGGAAACGGAAGATGAAGCTTTTAGGAATATTCCTGATAGTTTGGAGATCGCGAGAAACAGGGTCAATGGGAGGAAAGTCCAGACCCTTCAATCAGATCCGTCTTTCAACCTAGAAGTTCCTAGTGAACCTGTAACCCTAGATGAGGATGATCGATATGACCCTAAAAGTCGAGGTGGGGGCTCAAACTACAGAGGAGGCCAGGGTGGAAGAGGTCAAGGAGGAGGCAGAGGTCAAGGGATGGCGTCTGGAACATCGAAAACCTGGGCTGAAGTAGCTGCAAATCCGGATCGTTCTTGTCTTCTGAGGTATATCCCTCCTTCAGTTAACAATGATTTTATCAGTGTAAATCTCCCTCCTAGACCAAACCCGTTGGAAAAATGGGATTCTTGCTTAGTGGGTTATTTTATTGACAAAGGGGTTGCCTTCAATTATATGAGGAACACTGCTTTTAGTTTGTGGAAAAACAAAGGCCTTAATGTGGTTTTGGCTAATGGAGAGGGTTTCATTTTCTTCATATTTGAGAGCCCTAATTGTTGCATTGAGATTCTCGAGGGGGGACCATGGTACATAGGAGGTTTCCACCTTATTCTCAAGAAGTGGACTAGGATGATGAGACTGACCAAGGATAAAATCCAAAAAGTGCCTGTGTGGGTTAAGTTTTTCAATGTCCCGTTGGAATACTGGGATAGTGATGGGTTGAGTAGGATAGCAAGTGCAGTGGGAACTCCTCTTTTTACTGATCATCTTACTGTGAAAGGGACTAGAGTGGCATTTGCCCGTGTTTGTGTGGAAGTGGATGCCAGGGCCAAACAACCTCCCTCATTTCCAGTTTACTGTGGAGAAGAGCAAGTGATAGTTCAGGTGGAGTATCAGGGTCTACCTACTAAATGTGAACATTGCTTGGTTTTTGGGCATGACACTACCAAGTGTGTTACTAACCAAGTGGCTAAATTAGTTAACCTCCATAAAGAATCAGAGAACAACCCAGGTCCAGGATGGAGCACTGTTCAGGCTAAGGGTAAAAGGAAAGTGGGTGATCCAGATCCAATTGAGGAAGATATGGAAGGTAATTTGGCTAGTAACACAGAAGATGAGGCAGCCAAAACCCCTCTTGAAGAGAACATCTGTCCTGATCTACCAGAAAAAAGTACATCAGCTGCTATGGTCACTGAAACAAGCTTGGAAAATCAGGCTACAACCCATGCTGAGGAAAGTCCTTTGGGCAACCTAATTTCTGCACCTGCAGATGCTACCAACACTGAGGATGGATTAGCAGGGATCAAACAGAACCTGCTGGATATTACTATGTTAGCCCTCCCAGGGGATACAGTTCTTTTGGAGAAAGTGCAGAATCTGGCTACTGCTGAGGATAGTCCACAAGCCACTCTTGTTGCAGGTCATGCGAGCTCTACCACCAGCAAATCTTCTGGCAAGGGTAAAAGCCAGAAGAAGAAAAAAGGTAACCTTTGTTATCTTGGGTTGAGAGTTAATTTTTTTGTTATCCATGTCTTTTAAAATAGCTTCTTGGAATATTAGAGGGTTCAATGACTCCTCTAGGCAAAAAGAAATGAGAAAATTTTTGGTTAAAGAAGATATTAAGGTCATGGGTATTTTGGAGACCAAAATAAAAGCTATAAATGAAAACAATGTTTTCTCTTCGTGCATGAGCAATTGGTCTTTTTTGACTACTCTCAACCTAATAAAACTGGTAGAATTTGTGTGATGTGGGACCCAGCTTTTTGTGATGTCACTTGGTCAACTTGTCTGACCAGCATATTCTCTGTGAAATAACTGATTTATCTCAGGCCAAGGTTTTCAAATCTTGTTTTGTCTATGCCGAGAATTGTAGTATTTTGAGGAAAAAGTTTTTTGACCAAATGTTCAATCTTTCCAATCTCTTCTCTGATGCCCCTTAACCTTTCTCGGGGATTTCAATGCCATCAGATACAGCTATGAAAAGTTTGGGGGATCTCTTATGTGGAATAGTGAGAAAGAGGTCTTTAATTCTTACATTCTCAATGCTGAGCTTGTTGACCTATCTTATGGTGGTTGTCAATTCACTTGGGCTAATAAGAGGACTAGGGGGATTACATTGCCACTAAGATTGATAGAGTTTTGGTCACTGAGTCTTGGATTGACCAATTCCCTGTCTCTAATGCTATGTTTCCCCTTCCAGTATCTCCGACCACTCTCCTGTTGTTGTCACTGTCTCTGGTAAGGCCCACTCTTTTAAAAACCTTTTAAATACTTTGATTTCTAGGCTGAGCACAAGGATTTCCTTCCTAAAGTGTCAGGACTGGAATCAGTATATTAGCGGTGTCCCTATGTTTAGAGTCTGCCAGAAACTCCGCATTCTTAAACCTATCCTTAAATCCCTAAACAAGAAGGAGTTTAGTGACATTTCAACTAGAGTTTTGGCCTCTAAAGCTGAGCTGGACTCTCTTCAATGGAAACTAGACAAAGATCCATGCAATAGCTCTTTTCAGCTCCTTGAGAGGAGCTTATTCAAAAAATATGTGGATCTTAGTGCTGTTGAGGAGAGTTTGGCGCATCAAAAATCTAGAGTCCAATGGCTTGGGAAAATTCTTAATGTTGAGATGGAGGGGGGTAGGGTTTCGTCTAATCCTGAGGAAACCCATAATGCTTTTATTGATTATTTTTCTAAACTCTTTGGCACTCCTTCACAGAACCATCATAGAGGCACTAATAGAGTTCATGATCTGATTAAAGCTAGGGTCACTTCTGATCAAGCTATTAAGTTGGCTAGCCCTATTTTTGATAAGGAGATTAAGGATGTTTTTTGGTCCTTGAAAGCTAATAAGGCCCCTGGCCCTGATGGTTATTCAGCTGGCTTCTTAAGAGCACTTGGAGTGTTGTTGGTAAAGATGTTACCAGGCCATAAGCCTTCTTTGAATCTGGGAAACTTCTATCTGAAATCAACACACTACAATTGTGCTTATTCCGAAAATTCCAATCCGGTGAAAGTTGGTGACTATAGGCCCATCTCTTGTTGCAATACAATCTATAAGTGCATTGCTAAGATTCTTGCTAACAGAATTAAAGAGGTCCTCCCTGACCTCATTGATCCTGTTCAATCTGCTTTTGTGCAAGGGAGGAGAATTTCGATAATATTTTTCTTATCTCAGGAACTCATGAGGGGCTATCATAGGAGCTCTCCTGTTCCTAAATGTACCATGAAAGTTGATATTATGAAAGCCTATGATACTGTCAAATGGGAGTTTATCATTGATATTCTTACTACCATGGGTTTTCCCCAAATTATGATAACATGGATTAAAGCTTGTATGACTAGTCCATCCTTTTCCATATGTATCAATGGTAGCCTTCATGGCTACTTTAAAGGGGCTAGAGGTCTTAGGCAAGGAGACCCTTTGTCTCCTTATCTTTTTGTCTTGGCTATGGAGGTTTTGGCTAGGATTCTGGAGGAAAAATCTAAGAATCCTCTTTTCAAATTTCATTGGAGATGTGAGAAAACCAGAATTGTAAACCTTTGCTTTGCTGATGACCTTATGATTTTCAATAAGGGTGATATTAATACTGTTCGGTTGATTATGGATGGCCTGAATGAGTTTAGTGTTCTTTCTGGCCTTACTCCTAATCCTAGCAAGAGTAATATTTATTTCTCTGGCTGTTCTGAGGATTTAAGGGCTAGTATCCTTCATATTGCCACTTTCTCTGAAGGAATGCTTCCTGTCAAATACCTTGGAGTGCCTCTCATTACCACAAAATTGAGAGCTACGGACTGTAAGCAGCTTGTTGATAGGATCACTAAGAGAATTAGTAGTTGGACCAATAAACTTCTTTCTTACGCTGGTAGGGCTCAGCTCATCCAGACCATCTTATTCTCTATGCAAGTTTATTGGTCCTCTCTCTTTATCTTACCCAAGAAAGTTATTAAGGAGATTGAGAGCCTCCTTAGAGCTTTCTTGTGGTCTGGTACTGATCTCAAAAAGCACAGTGCGAAGATTGCTTGGGATAAAATTTGTGTTCCGAAGAAAGAGGGTGGTCTTGGTTTCAAATCTATGGAGGTTTGGAATAAGGCTGCCATTGCTAAACATGTATGGTTTCTGTTCTCTGGAGGGGAAAAATCTATGTGGTGCCAGTGGGTCAAGTCTTATCTTATTAAGGGTAAATGTTTTTGGAAAATTAAAACCCCTAGTGACCCTTCTTGGGTTTGGAGGAAAATCCTCTCTCTCAGGCCTGTTATTTACCCCCTTATTAAACATCGGATTGGTAATGGCCAGAACACCTTCTTGTGGTATGACAACTGGCACCATCTTGGCCCTCTCTGGGAAAGATATGGTGATAGAATCATGTATGACTCTGGTTTAAATGGGGAGTCCAAAGTTAGTAAAATTATTGTTGGGAGTTCTTGGCATTGGCCTTTTCCCAACTCCTGGGATCTCAGGGAGTTAACATCCCAAACTCCTAACAATTGCCTTCCTAACCCCTTGGAGAAGGATACTGTCGTTTGGTCTCTCAATCCTGATGGTGTTTTCACTATTAAGTCTGCTTAGGAGTTGTGGAGATATAAACAGGACTCGGTTCCTTGGTTTAATTTAGTCTGGGGTCATGTCACTATCCCCAAAGTTAGCTTCATTATCTGGTTGGCTATCTATGGTAGGCTGAACACTAGTGATAGACTCCAATTGTTTGGAATCTCGTCTAGTCCTACCTGTCCATTCTGCCTTGATTTAAATGAAAGCCATCAACACCTTTTCTTTGACTGCAACTTTACATCCAGAATTTGGCATGTCATGCAAGGTAAATGCAATGTTCAATGGCAGCAGGTCTCTTGGCCTGAGACTGTTACTATTGTCAACAGAGAGAGTAAAGGGAAGTCCATGAAATCCATCATCACTAGACTTTCTTTCCTCAGTACTATGTATCATATTTGGCTTGAAAGAAACAATAGAGTTTTTAACAAAGAATGCAAACCTGTAGAGGTTATCATTAAATCTATTGTGCTCATGATGAGAAGTAGAATGTTATCTGTTAGCAACATTCCTATTGCAACAGGTTATGATTGGTTCCTTGCTCAATGGAACCTTCCTAGATCCATTTTGAAGCCCCATCTTTACAATGATGGGAGGGCTGCTGAGTGATGTGAGTGCACTATAATGTGGGTTGAGTGGATGTGAGCATATTAATGAGTGTCTATCTAATTAGCTGTTACCTGTGTAGATGTATTTCTATGAAGATTAATATTATTTGTGGGTTGAGTGTGGTGAGACATATAGTCACAATTTCCTTGAACTTCTGTGGGTTGAGTGAAATTAGGATCTATATGTTTTACAAGCTTACCACTATATATATTGTATCTTTTTATGTGCAGGTTAAGGAAGCTTTTTCCGAGTGTGGTGAGATTCAATATTGTGGGTTGAGTGGAGTGAGATCAAAAAATGAGAGGGTCTTACATACTATTTTGGGTATTGCTGATCTTGGCTTCTACCTCTTGTTGCTTAATTGGCAGGTCATTTTACTATGTCTAAGTCGAATACTCAATCAGTGCACTATTGGGGATTGTTATCTAAAGCTGCCGTGGGAAACTCATAAGCTATGTAGTGCGAGGAATGGTTCTATCGGTTTGGCTGCTGCAAGCGCCTTCCAAAAACTGCTGAATGATCAAAAGTTGTCTTTTAATTTTATTGTTTATATATATTTAAAACTTGTTCAGTTTTGGCCTACTCTAGTGGGATGTACTAGAGATAAAAGTCTGGTTTGCCTTTATTTTCCAATTGTTGGGTACATACAGCAGGTAATTGCTTTTTTCTGCACTTCCTAGGTTTTTGGTTGTTGACCAATCGGATTGTTCCAGGATTGGCTGACTCAAGGTGAAATGTTGACTGTTTTGGTTTTTTGGCTGCCTTTAGTATGGCAGATCCATCCTAGCTTTATTAGTATTTCTTATGATCCTTCGCTTGTGTTCAATTGCTATTTCTTTGCAAGATAGGTTTTGAACATTATGTGTATGGTTTATTCTTTGTTGTTCTTCGTGGCTTATGGCCGTTTCTGTATAGCTCTGTAGGTCCTGGGGCATGCCCCTTGTAATCTTTGTATATTCTGCTGTTTTATTTATGTCTTATTCACCCAAAAAAAAAAAACTCTTTTACATATAAAGCCCTCGGCTTGAATTTACATTTAAATACAAAGATGATAACAAAAACGGAGCCTTCAGCCCCTAAACCTCCCAAGCTAAGTCCTTGGAGGCGGCATGTCACCCGTACCTGAAAAATGGTTTCCCAAGTAAGGAGAGCCAAAGCCCAGTATAGAGATATGCTAAACAGTATATGAGGATTAACTAAAACATGTGTATCAGATAAATGTGCAACATCCCTGACCAACACATATTCTTTTCATGTTCATTCAATATAGATAGCCAATAACTCAACTCATTTCCATTCTTCCGTTTCGGATAAAATCAATTAACCAAATTCATTATTATCAAACAACCAAAATGAGACTACAACTCAATGGTTCACAATTCACTATATTCATCAATCCAACACTTCTATTTCTTGCCATTTTACGGAACTACGTTTGAGGGAACCGGCACCCATAAATAAATAAGGTTTCAGGACTTCCACCATGGACACTCCGGCCAACTTAATTATCAATGGAGTCCATCCGCCAAACAATGGAGTACATCCCCTATCTCCTCCCATTCAATGATACATATACCATTATTTAAACACGTTGTCATATACAATGACTCATCAATTCACATATTCAATGGTTTACTCAAACCGTCATATTAAATGACATAATTCAATTGATTAGTTTTCGATTTTCCTAATCCTCATGCATTTTCTACAACAATCACAGCTATTCTCCACCGATAGCCCAAAACAGATATTTCTAAACAGATATATAAATCTATCAACAGATAATTTATCAAATTTTAAATAGGTGAGTGATTTATCAATCCAACTACACCATTTTAATCACATATTCCCCCAATTTCATAATCCCACATTGATTTCATTATTTCTACAAAATAGTTTATTTTATTCAAACTAGGGCATTTTTCCCCCTTTGCCAAATATTGCACCCAAGGCTAAATTTCACTCATTATACACAAATAACCCTATTGTGAAGACCTCACATACACATATGGAGTCCAAAATAGAAAACCCCTCTTTCACAAATTCAATCCCAAACCCTAACTTCATCCAAACTTCCCAACTCCACCATTTATGCAAAGATGACACACATCTAGGTTAAAACTCATAATAAAGAGTAGAACACCCTAACTCAAATGGAGAAGCTCAAAGAGGAAGAAGGAGAAACTTGAAGATGCTCCAAACTTGAACTTTTTCGGATCAAAAGGAAGCCCACGCCAAACTCTAGCTTTCTAACAAAGGGAGTAGGGTAGGAGGACTCTAAATCATGTAGTATTTGTAGAGAAAGTGGGTGTTTTAGAGAGAGAGGCAGACGGATTAGGGTTTTGAGTGAAGAAAAGATCAAAAAGTGATATAAAATCACGCTACTGCGAACTGATATATGCGAGGCTCGCTCGAGCAAAGGAGTTGTCGCTCAAGCAACCAGACACAACAAGTGGCATTGCTCGAGCGCAAGAAGCGTTGCTCGAGCATACAATGCAAAGCTTCAGGTCTGCCACCAACGCAGACGCACGCTTGAGCGCAAGAGTTCTCGCTCGAGCGCAAGCTGCGTCTAAGAAAGAAACCTGAGGACCCTCAATCCTCGCTCGAGCGTAAGAACCCTCGCTCGAGCGAAGAAGCAAATACCCAAGGCTTGCTCGAGCGCAAAAAGCTTCGCTCAAGCGAAGGAGCCAAAACTTGGGCAGCAACCATTTGTACCAACTCATCACCAACCTGTTCCAAACTCACCCAACAAGACCCAAAACTCAATTTCAAAGAATTAAAAGGTAATAACAAGACAAGGATAAGATATTCAACCACGGAACCCAAGTCCAGGACACAAAGAAGGTCGGGGCAAAAATCGGGATTGCTATAACCTCCCCCCCTTAAAGAATTTCGTCCTCAAAATTTATACAAGTTTCAAAATCCTGATTACCCAATTTTCAAGATGTAATCCATTCAACCTTTATCACCATGACCCACCCACCGGTCAATCCATCTTTCTCAAGAGAATAATTTCACAATATATAGCTCAACGTACATTACCAACATGCATTCTTCCGAAATTTCACTAACTTTCAACACATGCATCTCATGTTTTCCAAAACATATTCAATGTTTAAAACATACTTGTATTTCCAAAACACATTCAACATATACAATGTTTAAACTAAACTCGCATTTCCAAGACATATTCAACATTTATAATGTTTTACAATCCAAAACATATACAATGTTTTTATAGTTCATCAACAAAAATAGGTTCGGATATTTCTCTTGGACCTCCAATTCGAGCCCCCAAGTTGCTCCCTCAACCCCGTAATGTTTCCACAATACCTTGACTAAGGGAATTGTCTTGCCTTGCAAGACTTGATCCCGTCTATCCAAGACCCTCACCGATCTCTCCTTATACGAAGCATCCTCATCTACCTCTAAGTCGGTCCAATCCAACACATGTGATAGATCCGGCTCATACTTCCAAAGCATACTAATATGAAACACGTCATGCACTCCGGAATGTTGTAGCGGCAACGCCAAACGATAGGCAACCTCCCCAATCCACTCAAGAATCTCAAAAGGGCCAATAAACCGAGGGGACAACTTCCCACTCTTCCCAAACCTCATCAATCCCCGTCTAGGTGATATTTTCAAAAAGACATGATCACCCACCTCGAATGACAAAGGTCTCCTCCTACAGTCGACATAACTCTTTTGGCAACTCTGGGCTATAACCAACCTCTTTTTTTTTTTTTTTTTTGGGTGAGTAAGTCATAAAATAAAGACAATGAAATTTACAAGTTTACAAGGGGCATACCCCAGGCACGCCCAACGACAAACAATTGACAAATACAGAAACTACGTAAAACTAACACTGCATCCCCCTAAAGAAGGGGGAAGAAATACAACCCATCCTCGCGAAGCGGAAGAACAACGACAAAAAACAACACCATAACTCAACTTTGCCCATATATCCTTTTTGTCCCCAAGTAACCCCTACCATTAGAGATAATAGATGGTAACTTGGGGTGGATATATGGGCAAAGATGCAAAATTAAACACCACAAAACTAGTTAAACGTAACAAACAAACACACAAAGCTGCAATCCACAAGCCCGATCCAAAAGGACAACCACCCCCACAAGCCGCCAGTCTCTACCGAAGATAAGCACATGGAGTCCAATAAGCCTTCCACTCCTCACAGCCGTGACATCCTAGCCACTAACCAAAGCCATGACGGAGGAAAAATCTACCCCACGACAAATCCCGACAGAGTCACATGAAGCTAGCACGAGCAGTAACCATAATCAACAGTCTTAGGAGTTGTAGCGAAAAAACAATAGCCCCACAGCAACAGACCAATACATAGCCAAAAATCGCATAAGATCAAACATCACATCCCCCAGTCCCTTCCTTGGTAGATCACAAGCCACAAACCCCACGGCAGTGTGCCCTTCACTCCATGTCAGGCGTAGCAATACAATCAATTAGGATGGGTCACATGAAGACAAGAAGCAACCAAAAACCAGTAGCTGTCCTCCCGCTCATCTCCCAGTCTCTAACTCAGCAAGTCATCGAACCACTATTCTCCATAGCAGTGACCCCTCAATCACTTTTGGCGGAGATGGCTCAAAACTCACGTCGTATCAGAGTATTGGCAAGGCCTTGTACTCCTAGGTCAAAACTGGTAAACCCCTCTAGCTGAACATTCTTCTTTCTATTTTTCTTCTCATTTCGCAGGAGTTTCGGGACAGAAGTAGGTTGCCTACCTAATCCTGAATGATTTAGGCTCAGAACACCCTTCCCATTTAAATTCTTACTTAGTGCCTGGGCCAAATCCACTTCAAGATTGATGCCATGCCCATGCCCATCTCTAGATCTACTAAAGCTTCTAATAAAACTAGGAGTAAAGACTTGCTCAACATTAATTTTTGGGCTGTGCACTGACTCCTCCATTATGGTCTCCTCGACAACTGTGTTTACCTCCTCTCCCAAATGACAATCACTAGGCCCTGTCCTCTATTCTACCTACTCGGTACATACTTCTTCTTCTCTGCTAAAACCTCCATCACACTTTGACTTCTCAACAACTGTGTTTACCTCCATCACACTTTTTACCTCATTTTCCATAGCACTCCTCTGAAATTGTTTCTTCCACACTACTGCCACAGATTTCGTTGGAGCTGCACTCTTCCAAGCCATTGTGCTTCATATTACTAAAATCTGCTAAATGATCTTCACACACAAGAATAGGATGTAGTTTTTGCACTCTAAAAATAGTTTTTGTTAATAATCTCCATACAAGATGTAGCCACTCTGATTCTAGTATGTGAGAAGGACTTTAGTTGACAAATATCTTCATCCACGCTTAGAACAATACCCCAAATGCTTCCAATATTGTTGAGTCTGTCCCTATTCCAGAGATTTAAAGGTATGCCATAACACCTCAACCACACACATCTCTCTTGTTTGAGATAGAATTCTGGCTTCCATTCTACCACAAACTGATTCCAATTCTTAAACCATTCTTTGATATTGCAAATATTTGATTTCAACTCCTCTTGAGATTTGAAGGTTAATACTATATCTCGTCCTCCCCTTTTTCTGACCATTACCTGATCCAACCATTTCTCCTTCAGGACATTTTCAATGGTAATAGTAGAGCATTCAGTATTAAGCCTGACTATTGCACTATCACAGAGCTATCCATGACCCTCTTCATTGGCTCTTATGGTCAAACTTGTTTTTCCAGCCACAGTGGGTATGTCCCATTTTAATACTTCAGCGAACGATCTTAGGCCTGTATATGAAACATCACCCCTGTTTCTGTTAGTTTCAGGAGGTCTTCTGATGGTATGAGGTCTTCTCCTGCTCTGATCATCTCTGTTGCTCCTAACATTGGTAGCTTTTTTAACTTCTAGCACCCTTTCATCTACCACCAGTCCATTTGCTTTTTGGATGGTGATGCTTGCTGCTATAGGGCAATCAAACCTCACAAAACCAAATCAAGAGTTTGACATTGTCCTTCTTTTGAAGGGTATAAAGACATCCTTAATTTTGCCACATTGTGTGAAGAGTTTGAATAGAGTTTTAACATCCATAGCTGAAGGTACATTATCCACAAATACAGTGAACAGCCCATCCTTATCTTCCTTACCTTGAGCTCCATCTCTTTCTCGCTGCCTCACTACCGGAATCTAGCCTCCATTTCCTCCTTGTGCTATTACATTTTCACCGAAGCATTTTATCGAACATGTGGAGTGTGAAAACTTTTTTACTAGGAAAAACAGGACCAACTACTCTTGGCTTCCCCCAAATCACAAAACCCAGATGAAATTAGAAGGTCAGAGAAAATGCTAAAAGCCTTACTCGAATGATGATGGATGGTATATTTGATAGTCTGATCAGTCACTGCTAACGATGGTGATGTTGAAACAGTGATTGGATGCCGCTAACGATTAGAGAGTCTCACCTCTCTCTAGTTCCTATGGCGTGACGGGCGATTGCGGATGAATTTTTTTTTGATTATGTAGGAATTAGATTGCCACCAAGGAATTAGATTCTCTATGTTCAACATGGCATTTTTAAAATTGAATTCATAAAATTTAGGCCTCGTTTGGCAAGTGGCTTTTTTAGCCAAAAAGTCACTAAAAAATCAAAAAGCCAACAACCTATACCAAAAAGTCAAAGTTCCCTTTTCTCTCTACTTTTTGCACATCTTTTCGTAAAAAATAAAAAATTCATTCCAACATACTAGTTTTTTTACATCATATTTTAGCCTAAAAGTTAAAAAGTTACTAAAAAAGTCTGTTCCCAAACGAGGCCTAGTACCATTTATTGAAACAATTTATCACTTTACTTATATATATATATATATATATATTCAATTATGAAATTTTCAAAATTAAACTGGTGTAATAAATTGTAAGATGACTTTGTAACAAGTTATTTGATAAAAAATATATATATATATAGTGATTACACTAAAAAAAATCGTGATTATAACATTTTGAGATAGTTAACTTTAGTAGATTTAGAAATAATAATAATTACTATTTTTGTTAAGTTAATGCATATAAAAGAAGTACGCCCAATTATATTTTTTTTATCAATTATAAATGTTCGATTAATAGTAATATTATTTACTCTTTCTTTTGTTGATATAAATCAAAATTTATAATTCTTATAATACTTTTTTCGATGAAATATTACATATGATTTTGCCCTAAAATTTGAATCTTGGATTCGTCCATGCATATATGGGTATACCGCAACAATAACCGTTGTCTCCTAAATTCCAGCAATGTTGGGAGTTAGTTTTTTTTTGGCTCTAGTGTATAAACTCTTCCATTAGAGGTGTTTATTACTTGGCCATGCAGTTATGGAATTTAACTTATTTATTCATTAAAGCTTTTCAATTTGAGATGTTAATGAATTAGTTGGTTATATAGTTGCTAAGGTTATATATTATTTTCTCTTAGACATGTGTTGGGCAATTGTTGCTGCTGAAGCTGTTGCAGCAGGTTTTAGCATTATATGCAAACAAGATCTCCCTGAACTTTCCTCCCATGAGCTCTTAGATTGCTGCATGGAAGAAGACACACTATGTTACACATTTTTGCTGAAAAAGGCTTTTAATTATATCGAAGCAAATGGAGTTAGAATGGAAAGCGAATATCCTTTCGTTGGAACCACATGTTGCTACAGACCTAAGAATGAACAGGAGGTAATAAACTTTATATTTTATATGAATTTAACACTTAACCTAATTTTTAATTTTTATTAGAAGTTAGGTTCAATACGCATTAGTGAGCTTATTACGATAGATCCTACGAATGAAACACAAATTCTCAAGGCAGTGAAGCAGCAGCCGGTGACGGGAGGAGTACTCGTGACTCAAGAATTCAGTGATCTCAAAGGGGTAAATTTATTTAATTTTTATTATACAATATCATTAAATACTATTTACAAAAAAAATTCACGATTTTTTTTTCTTTTCTTTTGTTATTATATATAGAGCATTTATGAAGGGTCCGAAAATTATCTAAGATGTTGTAGGGCGTACCTGGGGTATGCCCCTTGTAAACTTGTACATTTTACTGTCTTTATTTTATGACTTACTTACCCAAAAAAAAAAAAAAAAGAAAATTATCTGAGATGCGAGAAAGGAAGGATTGGTAAGCATGCTGTCCTCATTGTAGGATTTGGCTATGACGAGAAATACAAGAAGTATTACTGGATAATCAAGAATTCTTATGGGAGAGGAGGGTGAATGGATACGGACGAATAGCCCATACCAGTGTTCTACCCAACAAAAAACCCCTAATTTTTGCAACTTGTTATCCAGTTTTCTGAATAAGAACTTGAAGTCAAAACTATTACTCTTGATGAATATGGATGGGGTCTTTACGATATTGTTGAATTGAGTTATATACTAATACTGTACTAGTGATAATATGTTTGATTAAGTTATAACCAAATATCTCAAAATGACAACTAAAAGTACATACATTACAAGAAATTACACTTTTGGCGACTAAACTTGTCATGACCCAAACCCGCCCCTATGGGTTAAGGACATAACCGGCCAGTAATCCTGAGATTACCTACGGCCTCAAACCAAAACAAACATAGCTCAACAGAGGAAAGGGGCCAAACGGAAGCAGTAATTAAAAACTTTGTCCATAGAGCGTGCTTATATGCACTCCAAGCAAACCATACACGTATGCGTTAATAACCCACACTTCAAAAGTACAGTTCCGAAAATTCTTTACACACAGGATCATCCAAAACGAGTCAACCCACGACAGACTATCCACAAATATACATAAAGTCCTTGCCAACAAGATAGAGTGTAAATACATAACAAAGTGGCAAGGAAGGGTCTCGTGCGTGAGACACAAGGTTGACTCTCCAAAACTCATGTTGTTCCTGGCAAACTTCACTGGGGCTGGGTTTGTGCATCTCTTGGCTCACCTACAAACACATGAATGAGCGTGAGCGATAGCCCAGTGAATAATATCAAATGCAGCATTTACATAACATTGTAGAACAACATATTCCAAACGGCCTTGGGCCCAATTCATATTTCTATTTAACAGATACATATAACTAAATACAAATCAAGTGACTGCAATTCCAAACATTCCGGCCTTTGGCCCATTTTTTTGGGTAAGTAAGTCATAAAATAAAGACAATGAAATTTACACGTTTACAAGGGGCATACCCCAGGCACGCCCAGCAACAAATAAAAAACAAATATAACCAACATAAACTACCACTGCAACCCCTAAAAAAAAGGGGACAAGCAAGAACAACAGAAATACAGAAAAACCCCAACTCTGCCCATATATCCTCTTTGTCCTCAAGTAACCCCTACCATCAGAGATAATAGATGGGAACTTGAGGTGGATATATGGGCAGAGATACACACAAAATAACACCACTAAGCCAATAAACAAAACAGACACAGACCAAACAACAACCCTCAAGCCGAGTCAAAGATAATAATCAACCCCACAAGCCCCCAGTCTCTACTGCCAATAAAACATGGAATCCAATAAGCAACTCACTCTTCACAGCCGTGACATCCAAGCCACTTAACTCAAGCCATGACGGAGGATAAGATCTACCCCATGAGAAATCCCAGCAGAGTCACATGAAGCTAGCACGATCAAAAAAACCATAAGCCACGGACCAGGGAACCTTTGGCCCATTCAGATTTCCATTCTTGTCAAACGGCCTTTGGCCCATTCGATTATGTCAAAACGGCCTTTGGCCCAATCATGTATGTCAAAACGGCCTTTGGCCCACACATTCGTATCAAAACGGCCTTTGGCCCACGCATTCGTATCAGAACGGCCTTTGGCCCGTTCATTCGTATCAAAACGGCCTTTGGCCCATTCATTCGTATCAAAACGGCCTTTGGCCCATTCATTCGTATCAAAACGGCCCTTGGCCCATTCATTTATGTCAGAACGGCCTTTGGCCCACTCATTCATGTCAAAACGACCTTGGGTCCATTCAGGTTTATCAAAACGACCTTGGGTCCATTCATGTTTAACAAAACGACCTTGGGTCCATTCATGTTTAACAAAACGACCTTTGGTCCATTCGTGTTCAACTTACATCCACAATCCCAATTAGCAATTCATAAGCTTTAAGGGAATAAACAATTGAACATTCACAAGCATTCAAATATCGATATTACTCACAGTGATCGGCTTGTGGATTTGCCCTGGAGCTCGACCCTACACATTTCACGAACACAAGAGGGTCACTAATAGCTCAATCCGTTCTTCAATTCACATATTCCTCTTTAGGCTTTATTCTTATCTCATTAACTCATTTACAATGCTTAACACATGCCTAAGAGTGCTTGCAAGTGAAAGAGAACGGAAAACGAAACACAGAATGCGAAAGCAAAATTTCAGAAATCAGGGTCCCCGCTCGAGTAGACCCTTAAGGCCTGCAAAAGTTCTGGATAGGTGGAAATTGCGCTCGATCGCCCAATATGGCGCTCGAGCGGAGAGCCTCTCAACATAGCACCCCGCTCGAGCGTGACCTTCCCCGCTCGAGCGGACGCTATGTCTGCAAAAAGTACTGGATGCATCATTTTTACGCTCGAGCGTGAACTAGAACGCTCGAGCGGAAGTTCATCCTCCATGATCCCTCGCTCGAGCGTGAACTTTCCCGCTCGAGCGGACACCATGCCTGCAAGAACAAAATACTGGGAGCTCGAAATCCCCGCTCGAGCGGACATCAAAATTCTGGGTTTCCCAGATTGTGTTCTTGAGCTCCAAAACAATTTTCCAGCTACACTTCTTGCATGCAATGGCTCGAATTTCATGTACAATCATGCTAACATGGTATAGACCCCAAATTACAACTCAATGAGGCTCAATTTACAAATAATTCACATGCATGCCCCAAAACTCATCCTAATATGGTAAAATCATGCATTCAAGCTCATCTCTTAATTATTCAAACATGCATGCTAAATTTTGACCTCATTTCCAACCCAAACAAAACAAATGGTGTTCATTCTCATGGAATACAACAAAAGCATGCTTGCATGTAAGATTTAACACCTTTACTTCCATGTTCAACTCAATACATGCTAGATTATGCAATTCTACAACAATTATATACATGCATGCCTTCATTGACCATCAATTGAACACAAACAACTCCATCTCCTTAACATCAAGCTAACTCATGTTCTTGATCATGAAACACACTTGAATCTACACATTTACAACAAAAATCCATGAGTTCACTTACTTACCTAGAAGCTTAATTCCTTCAATTTATGGTCCAATTTAGAGATGGACTTCAATTCTTCAAGCTTGAGTCGAAATAGCACAATTCTCTCCCCCCTCTCTCTTTCTAACAGCCGGCCCTCACTCTCTCACAATGGCGTCCTCAGATTTTTGAGCTCAAATGAGCTAAGGGGGGTGTAATGCTATAACACAACAAGGCCCACTAATAACATATTTTAATATAAAATATTTGGGCTCTTAATTCATCAATTTAATCAGTTTAAATTGACCAGAATCAATTTTCAATTAAATTTCACCGTAGGCTCTAAAAATTATGCCAACCGTAATGGCGTAATTAATTTCGGGTTCTGTGGCCGATAAGGCCCTCAATTTAATTCCCGAAGCGGATTATTCAAACAGATATTCCTACGATGAACAGATAGAATCCCAAAATCACATATATCCACATAATGGTACACAAAATCATATCAAAACATATAATCACATACGTATTAGGGACCAATTAACATAATACAGAACAGGGGTATCACAGTCTTCCCCCCTTTAGGAAGTTTGGTCCTCCAAACTTAAGTTACCTTCGTCGGGAAACAAATGTGGATAGCGTAGTCGCATTTCCTGCTCTTTTTCCCACGTGGCATCCGTCCCATAGTGCTCTTTCCATTCTACTTTCACCATTGGGATGGACTTGTTCCTCAATTCTTTCACTTGTCGGTCAACAATTCTTTCTGGCCATTCCGCGTATTCCATATTTTCATCAATAGCAACCCGGTGATAATCAATCACATGGAACGGGTCTCGGAGGTAACCTCTCAACATCGACACGTGAAACACATTATGGATTTGTTCAAATCCCGGTGGCAAAGCAACTCTATAAGCAACTGGACCAAGTCTCTCCAGAATCTGGAATGGTCCGATATAACGGGGCGACAACTTGCCCTTTTTCCCAAATCTGACTTGGCCTTTCATCGGAGAAACACGGATGAACACATGGTCACCAACCTCATACTCAAGAGGTCTTCTCCGAACGTCTGCATAATTCTTTTGTCGGTCCTGAGCTGTTTTGAGCCTTTGGCGAATAGTCTTGATTTTCTCAGAAGTGTCTTGCACAATTTCTGGCCCAAGCAAAGCTCTATCCCGACCTCTGTCCAACAAATAGGTGATCTACACCTCCTACCATACAAAGCCTCGTATGGTGCCATACCGATGCTGGAGTGGAAGCTGTTATTATAAGCAAATTCTGCAAGTGGCAAGTAGTCTTCCCAACTCCCCTGAAAATCTAAAGCACACATGCGAAGCATATCTTCCAAGGTTTGTATCGTTCGTTCTGACTGCCCATCTGTCTGTGGGTGGAATGCAGTACTGAATCTTAGTTCTGTTCCCATAGCTTCCTGCAAACTCTTCCACAATCTAGACACAAATTTCGGATCTCTATCCGATACAATAGATACTGGAACACCGTGTAAACGGACAATCTCATCAACATAAATGGTAGCCAATCTATAAGCAGTAAACGTAGTTTTGACAGGCAGAAAATGTGCAGATTTAGTCAGTCTATCAACTACTACCCAAATAGAATCCATACCTCGAGAGGTCTGAGGTAGGCCAACGACAAAATCCATAGTCACATGTTCCCACTTCCACTCGGGAATAGGGAGAGGTTGAAGTAGACCGCCTGGTTTCTGATATTCAGCCTTAACTTGCTGACACTGAAGACACTTGGACACATATTCTGCAATCTCTTTCTTCATCTTAGGCCACCAATAGGTTTGTTTCAAATCCCGGTACATTTTATTGTTGCCGGGGTGCATAGCAAATACAGATCTGTGGGCTTCATCTAAAACTCTCTTCTTTAGTTCCAGGATATCAGGGACACACATTCTGTTTCGGAATTTCAACAGTTCATTCTCAATGCTGAATTCTGCTTTTGGACTCGTCTCAAATTCATCAATTACCTTTCTAAGGAACTCATCCTCTTTCTGTTTCTGCTTGATTTCATCAATGATTGCCGGCTCGGCTGTAATGGCGGCTATCAATCCGCCCGGTTCGCATACCACCACTTCAATTTCAGACTTCTCAAAGTCCTGCAAAATCTCCCTCTGCTCAGTAAGCAAGCAAGCCATATCCCTGTTGATTTTCTGCTCAAAGCATCAGCCACTGTATTAGCTTTCCGGGGTGATACTGAATCTCTAGATCGTAGTCTTTTATCAGTTCTAGCCATCTTCTCTGACGCATATTCAACTCTTTCTGCGTGAAGAAGTATTTCAGGCTCTTATGATCCGTGTAGACTTCACACTTTGCCCCATACAAGTAATGCCGCCAGATTTTCAAAGCAAAACAACCGCGGCCAACTCTAGGTCATGTGTTGGATAATTCTTCTCATGTGGCCTCAACTGTCGAGAGGCGTAAG
The DNA here is from genome assembly GCA_030407325.1 of Camellia japonica. Lineage (NCBI taxonomy): Eukaryota > Viridiplantae > Streptophyta > Magnoliopsida > Ericales > Theaceae > Camellia > Camellia japonica. The sequence continues at coordinate 98,472,508 of JAPPVO010000017.1, read as the reverse complement.
CAATAACCTTTCCGTTCTGCATTAACACACAACCCAAACCCTTATAAGACGCATCACTGAAAATCACGAAATTTTCCGTACCTGAAGGTAATGTCAAAATTGGTGCAGTAGTCAATCTCGTCTTCAACTCATGAAAGGCTGATTCTCTTTCACTGCTCCACTCAAATGGTTGCCCTTTACGTGTCAATTGGGTAAGAGGCACAGCTAGTTTCGAAAAATCTTTCACAAACCTCCTGTAGTACCCAGCTAAGCCCATGAAGCTACGGACTTCTGTCACATTAGTTGGTGTAGGCCAGTTCACAATTGCCTCTATTTTCTGCGGGTCCACTGAAATTCCTTCCTTGTTGATCACATGCCCTAAGAAGACAACCTCATCCAACCAAAACTCACATTTCTTTAGTTTAGCAATAATTTTCTTTCCCGAAGTATTTGTAAAACAGTCCTCAAGTGATTTCATGTTCAAGTCTATCTTTAGAGTATATCAAAATATCATCGATGAAGACCACAACAAACTCGTCAAGGTAGGTTTTAAAAATTCTATTCATTAGGTCCATAAACGCTGCCGGAGCATTAGTCACTCCAAATGGCATAACAAGAAACTCAAAATGACCATACCTCGTTCTGAATGCTGTTTTCTCAACATCCTCTGCCTTAACTTCAGCTGATGATACCCGGATCTCAAATCAATCTTAGAAAACACCTGTGATCCCTGCAACTGGTCAAATAAATCATCAATACGGGGTAGGGGATATTTGTTCTTGATCGTTACCTTGTTCAATTCCCGATAATCGATGCATAGACGCAAAGTACCATCCTTCTTTTTCACAAACAGCACCGGTGCACCCCAGGCGAAGTGCTAGGTCGGATAAACCCCTTACCAAGCAGATCTTGCAATTGTTCTTTCAACTCTTCATTTCAGCGGTAGCCATTCTGTAGGGAGCCTTAGAAATAGGCTGGGTGCCTGGCACGGTCTCAATAGTGAACTCTATCTCCCTGTCTACTAATTCCCCTGGTAATTCATTCGGAAACACATCCGGAAATTCTCTAACAATAGGAATATCATTCAATTCAACATTCTCATATTGTCCAGATAACCCTGGCACCCCTTCCTGATTAATTTACATGCTTTCATTGCAGATATCAAATAAGGTGGAGGCACTACCCCATTCCCCACAAACACAATCTCTTTTTGTCCTGGTGGTTTAAATACAACCCTTTTTGTCACACAATCTATGGTGGCACAATACTTGGTCAACCAATCCATGCCCAAAATTACATCGAAATGCCTAAAGTTCAAGGGCAACAAATCTACATAGAGGGTAGCATCCTCGATGTACATGTCACAAAACCGATATATATAGTCACATAACACAGATTCCCCCGATGGAGCAGACACACAAACAATATGGTAATAACTCTAGGGGTCTATTTTAGTCTAGATGCAAATGTATATGTACAAATGAGTGTGTTGATCCAGAATCAATTAATACAAAGGCACTGCTTACATATTGAAATAGTACCTGAGACAACGTATTAGCATTCCGTGTATCGCCTGGAACAAGTGCAAAAACTCTCTCCTGTCTCACTGTCTCCCCAGTAGTAGCAGATCTCAAAGTATTTCCCGGCTTTGGAACTGATGCAGTTGAACCAGCTGCCAGTTTCCCACTGTTCTGATTACACTCTCGGGCTATATGTCCCTGTTTCCCACACTTGAAACAGGCTCCTGATGCACGGTAACAGACTCCACGGTGCCTTCTACTACAGATGTTGCACATGGAAGCTGTGTCTCGGGAAGAATTTGAAGTATTTGAGGAGCTCGTGTTCTGCTTTTTCGAAAATTTCTTCTTTGAAAAGAAGCCTTGCCTTTTGTTACCCTTCCATTCCGTTGTTGGCTTGGCTTGTCTAGTTATGTTGGTCTCTGATATGATGGCTCTGTCAAGCACCCCAATGTAAGTCTCCAGCTTTAGGACGTTCACCCGCTCGAGGATGTCATTGCGGAGTCCACCTTCAAAATGCCTTGCTTTCTTATAGTCTGTGTCAATTACATGTGGTGCAAACTCAGCCACTGTCACGCTATCTTGCTTGAGTTCCATGAACTCGGCCACTTTCCTATCCCGAACACACTGCGAGAAGTACTTATCATAGAATATTTCTAAGAATTTCACCCAGTCAACATCCTTATGATTTTCTCGCATCAACATCCACCATCTTCTCACTTCGTCTTCAAGCATAAAAGTGGCTAGAAGCACTTTCTGAGTCTCTGAACAGGGGAACACTTCAAATAGCTTCTCAATACCGAGGACCCACGCTTCGGCTTTCAATGGATCTAATCCCCCGTGGAACTGTGGTGGTTTCATTTTCTTGAATTCTTTGGTGAGGGCTATAATCCGGTCATCATTTTGATTATCTGGCGCGGGTGGTGCCGGAGGTGGAGGTGGCGGGGTGGTTGCTGCCACTGTTGTTGCCACTCCTGTGCTGTCTCAAAGCCTCTGCCATTTCCTGAACCATTCTTTCCATTCTGTCCAGTCTGGCAGTAGAAGATTCCTCTATCTCATCACCTCTGGTTCTCACCATCTGATTAAACTTGCATTACATTTCATACGAAGGTGCACAAGCATGCATATACTAAGAAGCACATATATTCAGGTAGTTTGCAATGCAAGTAGTTCTCAACTTACAATATATAACCGTTCGTATCAAAACATTTAAGCACATAATCAATGCTTCTAATTTCATATTTATCACATGAATGCATCCTAGATCTTATCTAGACGCTTATTGCTCTTTTTGGACAAGTGTGTGAGTTATTAACTCGTGCTCTGATACCACTCTGTCATGACCCAAACCCGCCCCTATGGGTTAAGGACATAACCGGCTAGTAATCCTGAGATTACCTACGGCCTCAAACCAAAACAAACGTAGCTCAACAGAGGAAATGGGCCAAACGGAAGTAGTAATTAAAAACTTTGTCCATAGAGCCGTGCTTATATGCACTCCAAGCAAACCATACACGTATGCGTTAATAACCCACACTTCAAAAGTACAGTTCCGAAAATTCTTTACACACAGGATCATCCAAAACGAGTCAACCCACGACAGACTATCCACAAATATACATAAAGTCCTTGCCAACAAGATAGAGTGTAAATACATAACAAAGTGGCAAGGAAGGGTCTCGTGCGTGAGACACAAGGTTGACTCTCCAAAACTCATATTGTTCCTGGCAAACTTCACTGGGGCTGGGTTTGTGCATCTCTTGGCTCACCTACAAACACATGAATGAGCGTGAGCGATAGCCCAGTGAATAATATCAAATACAGCATTTACATAACATTGTAGAACAACATATTCCAAACGGCCTTGGGCCCAATTCATATTTCTATTTAACAGATACATATAACTAAATACAAATCAAGTGACTGCAATTCCAAACATTCCGGCCTAAAACATGGGTTAGAGAGAGAAGCTCTGACATCTCTCTAGAAAACTTTTGTTTTCTAGGGTTCAATACCTCATTGATTGCCGATGCCTGGAGTTAATGCTTCCCCTGGTAAGATTAATGCGAGAGTTAATGATTCTTCGGTGGATACATCACCGCTGAACGAGGGCTTTACGCTGGGTGGTTTGGAGTTAGCAACACGGGGTACATCTGTGGTACATCAAGGATCTGTAAACAACAACAAATCTGAGGATCTGAGTGGTTCATCGATGGAGGTAACTAAAACATCAGTGGGGAGTGAGGTGAGTGCTGGTGCTAGGGCTGATAGTCCTACGCAAAGGGATCAACACGTCGAAACCCTAGATCTTCAGGGGCCTTCGAGTGAAGTTGTGAAGGGGCCGATCGTCCCTCAAGTGCGATCTGACCATGGAGAAGGGGAAGTTCATACGGGTACGGGAGTGATCGTTGCAGATGGGGGTTCGCAGGGATATATTGATCGCGTGGAAAAGCTTAAAGCCCCGCAGAGCATAGATTCAGAGAAGATTGGTGGTGAGGTCACCCCTTCGACCCCGATTGGTCAGACCTCAAACCCTAGGTGGTCGGATATTATTGATAATGCAGGAAATAACTTTCAGAATCTTCCTGATAGCCTTGATGTTACTAGGAATAGAGGAGAAGGGAGGAATCGTGGTGTCCAATCGGGGGTTGATGATGTCGAAATCCCTGAGGATGATGCCCCCCGTATCCAGTTTGAGGGGCGTGGCAGGGGTGGACGAGGATACCGTGGGACCAGAGGGGGTCGAGGTGGGAATGGAGGACGTAACCCTGCATCAACAGAGGGTGGCCCTAGTCAACCTCAACAGAGAACCTGGGCTAACGTTGCCTCTGCATCAACTCGATCCAACATCAAGTTAAGGTATGTCCCTCCGTCTTTTATCGAAGATGCTGTAGTGGTTAACATGCCTCGCAGATCCGATCCTTTGGAGAAATGGGACTCATGTCTGGTGGGCTATTTCATAGACAAGGGAGTGGGTTATAACTATCTCCGTAATAGTGCTTTTGGGTTATGGAAGAATAAGGGGCTCAAGGAGGTCTTAACCAACGGAGATGGATTCATGTTCTTTGTTTTCGAATCTCCGGACTGCTGTAGGGAAGTTCTTGAGGAGGGGCCGTGGTATATTGGTGGCTATTTGCTTATCCTCAAACAGTGGAAAAGGATGATGAAGCTAGCTAAGGAAAAAGCTACCAAGATTCCAGTCTGGGTCAAATTCTTCAATATTCCATTAGAATACTGGGATCCTGATGGCCTTAGTAGAATTGCTAGTGCGATTGGAAACCCGTTGTGTATGGACCAACTCACTGCCAGAGGGTCTAGGGTGGCCTTTGCCAGGATTTGCATTGAGATAGAAGCTACGTCCAAGCTGCCTACCTACTTTCAGATCCACTGTGATGATGAGGCAGTTCTAATCCGGGCTGAATACCAAGGTTTGCCTTCCATTTGTCAACATTGCCTAATCCACTGTGACTGCTGTAGGGAAGTTCTTGAGGAGGCCGTGGTATATTGGTGGCTATTTGCTTATCCTCAAACAGTGGAAAAGATGATGAACTAGCAAGGAAAAAGCTACCAAGATTCCAGTCTGGGTCAAATTCTTCAATATTCCATTGAATACTGGGATCCTGATGGCCTTAGTAGAATTGCAAGTGCGATTGGAAACCCATTGTGTATGGACCAACTCACTGCCAGAGGGTCTAGGGTGGCCTTTGCCAGGATTTGCATTGAGATAGAAGCTACGTCCAAGCTGCCTACCTACTTTCAATCCACTGTGATGATGAGGCAGTTTAATCCGGGCTGAATACCAAGGTTTGCCTTCCATCTGTCAACATTGCCAAATCTTCGGCCATGAAACCAAGAAGTGTGTGTCCAAACAGGTGGCTCACCTAATAGGTCTCCAAAAGAACTCTGAGGAAGCAACTGAGGCACTAGCAGATGAATGGACTTCTGTTCAAGCTAAAGGGAAGAGGAAGGTTGGGGAGCCTGAACCAGATATCCCTGAAGATGTGGATGTTCCCCCTCCAGTGCCTGCTGAGAATCTTGCTCCAATTAGTCCTGGAGTGGAGGTTCCTGTTCCAGCAGTGGAAGTGAGCACACCAGATGAAGAATTGGCCAAGGTAAAGAATGAGGCTCAGTTATTTCAAGATAGCATTTTTGAAGTGACAAGAATGGTGCTTCCGCATGCAGCACATCTTTTGGATGAGGTGATTGCTGATAGTATTCCAGCGAAGGTGGGTACTCCAGGGACTGCTACAGCCAGCAAGGCCAAGCAAGCTCAAGGTAGTAAATCTTCTGGTAAAGGTAACAGCAGTCAGAAGAAAAAGAAGAAGTAACTATTGCTTCAGTTGGTTGAGGGTTAGTGATCCTTTTTGTTTTTGTTTTTGTTTCCAATGACTTTGAAAATTGCCTCTTGGAATGTTAGAGGGTTTAATGACCCTTCTAAACATAAAGATCTCAAAAAACTTGTGCTTAATGATGATATTCATGTCATTGGTGTTTTGGAGACCAAAGTTAGACAGTGCAATGAGAATAACATCTTTAAAAAATGTTTTGGTAATTGGTCTTTTTTGTCCAACTCTCAACCAACTGAAACTGGCAGGCTGTGGGTGTGTTGGAAAAATGAGTTTTGTGATGTAAAACTGTGTTCAAAGTCTAACCAACACATCTTTTGTGAAATTATGATATTGGCCACTAAAGTCACCTTTTTTGCAACTTTTGTGTATGCGGATAATAAACATTCGGTGAGGAAAGTGGTTTTTGAAAACATGTTGTCTATCTCCCGTGTTAAGTCCAATTCCCCTAGCATTTTCCTGGGTGATTTTAATGCTGTGAGATATCGCCAGGAAAAAGTAGGGGGTTCTTCTATCTGGTCCAATGAGAGTGAAGAATTCGAACTCAACTTATATTAACTCATCTGAGTTGACTGACTTATCTTTATGGTGGTTGTCAATTCACATGGGCTAATAAAAGAGGTGCTGGTGACTATATTGCTACCAAAATTGACAGGGTTCTTGTTAATGAGGCTTGGCTGGAAAAGTTCCCTGAGTCCAGTGCCCTTTTCCTCCCCTCTGGTATTTCTGATCACTCTCCTGCTGTGGTTACTATCAGTGAGACCAAAACTTCTTTTAAGAAACCTTTTAAATACTTTGATTTTTGGTCCAAGCACCCTGATTTCCTAAAATGTGTGTCTGCTAATTGGGTTCAATTTATTAAAGGGGTTCCCATGTTCAGGGTTTGTCAAAAGCTGAAACAACTCAAATCTGATCTCAAGTTGTTGAATAAAAAGGATTTTAGTGATATCTCTGTTAGAGTCCAAGTTGCTAAAGCTAGACTGGAATCTGTCCAGATCAAGCTTGACAAAGACCCTCAGAATTGTGACCTCCAGGTTCAGGAAAGGAATGAGCTTAAGAACTATCTGGATCTTAGCAAGGTGGAGGAGAGTCTAGCTCTCCAAAAATCTAGAGTCCAATGGCTTAGCTTGGGTGATAAGAATAGTAGTTTCTTCTTTAGGTCGGTGAGGAACAATATTAATCGTGGTAAAATTGTGAGTGTTGATTCGGGGGATGGCAATAAGATTACTGAGATGAGTGAAATTCATAATGCTTTTGTGCAATTCTATACAAATCTTTTCGGAGCCCCTTTTGCTGACCAATATAATGGCCTTGATAGGATTAGATCTTTGGTTAAAACTAAGGTGACTCTATCTCAGTCGGATATGCTTGCTAAGCCTATTTCTGACACTGAGATAAAGGATGTCTTTTGGTCCCTCAAGGCCAATAAGGCTCCGGGTCCTGATGGTATTCGGCGGGTTTCTTCAAGAGTTCTTGGGACATTGTGGGTAAGGAGGTCACTCTTGCTATAAGATCTTTTTTTGAAACTGGCAAACTTCTCTCCGAGGTTAACAGTACGATCATAGCCCTGATTCCTAAAATTCCTAACCCATGAAGGTGGGGGACTATAGGCCTATCTCTTGCTGTAATACGATCTATAAATGCATAGCCAAAATCATTGCTAATAGAATCAAAATTGTCCTTCCTGACCTTATTGACCCTGTGCAGTCAGCTTTCGTCCAGGGTAGAAGGATCTCGGATAACATTTTTTTGTCTCAGGAGCTTATGAGGGGCTATCACCGGGATTCTAAAATTCCTAAGTGTGCTATGAAAGTTGATATTATGAAGGCCTATGATAATGTTCGGTGGGAATTCATTCTTGACATATTGTATGCCATGAATTTCCCTCCTTGTATGATTAATTGGATCAAGGCTTGTATGACTAGCCCTTCTTTCTCTATATGCATCAATGGGAGTCTTCATGGGTATTTCAAAGGGGCGAGAGGGCTTAGACAAGGGGATCCGATGTCCCCTTACTTGTTTGTTTTGGCTATGGAAATCCTTTCCAGGATTCTTGCTGAAAAAGGCAGTGATCCTCGTTTCAAATTTCATTGGAGGTGTGATAGAACCAAGATTGTCAATCTGTGTTTTGCTGATGACCTCATGATCTTTAGTAAGGGTGACACTGGCACTGTTAACCTTATCATGCAAGGCTTAGAAGAGTTTAGACTTCTGTCTGGGCTTACTCCTAGTCCTAGCAAAAGTAACATGTTTTTCTCTGGGTGCAGCAATGAGCTTAAAAATGATATCCTTAGTGTTGCCAAATTTACTGAGGGCACTCTCCCAGTGAAATACCTGGGTGTGCCTCTGATCACCACTAAGCTTAAGGCTACTGATCTCAAATTCTGGTTGAGATGATTACCAAGAGGATTAAGAGTTGGACCAATAAGCCTCTTTCCTATGCGGGTAGAGCTCAACTTATCCAGACTGTCCTTTTCTCTATGCAAGTCTACTGGTCTTCCCTTTTTATCCTTCCTAAGAAGGTTATGAGGGAAATTGATAGTATCCTGAGAGCTTTCCTGTGGTCTGGTGTTGAACTTAAGAAGCATAGTGCTAAGATTGCTTGGAATAATGTGTGTAGGCCTAAAGGTGAAGGGGGTTTAGGTTTTAAAGAGATGGGTGTCTGGAATAGGGCGGCTGTAGCTAAGCATGTCTGGTATCTGTTTTCGGGTGAGGAGGGTTCCATGTGGTGTCAATGGGTCAAGTCCTACTTACTCAAGGGTAGGAGCCTTTGGCATGTTAGTATGCCTAGCGACCCTTCTTGGGTCTGGCGTAAGATTTTGTCTCTTAGAAATCTCATTTATCCTCTTATCAAGTTCAAAATTGGTAATGGGGATAAGGTGTTCTTGTGGTTCGATAACTGGCATCCTTTGGGTTCATTATGGCATAGGTTTGGCCACCGTATTTTGTACGACACGGGTCTTTCTTTCAATTCCAAAGTTAGTGAAATTATTTCTAATAATGATTGGAAGTGGCCTGTTGATAATTCTTGGGAGATCAAGGAGTTGATCTCTTCAACTCCCAGTGACCTTAAACCTATGAGGGATAACCAGGACTGTCCTATTTGGAACCTGACTATGGATGGGAAGTTTAGCATACACTCTACTTGGGATTGTTGGAGGGATAAGGGCACGAAAGTGCCTTGGGGTAATCTTGTTTGGGGTCCTCCTTCTATACCTAGGGTGAGCTTTATGGTTTGGATGGCTATTCATGAGAGATTGAACACGGGGGATAGGCTGCACTTGTTTGGCCTTGTTCCTAACCCCTCTTGCCCTTTGTGTCATGGCCCTGGGGAGAGTCACTCCCATTTGTTCTTCAGCTGTGCGTACTCCTCTAGGATTTGGGAGGCTTTACAGGTTAAGTGTAATATTAGTTGGCCCCAGTTATCCTGGCAGGAATCTGTGGTCCATGCTACCCAGTCCATCACAGGTAAAACTCTGAAGTCTATCATTACTAAACTTTCTTTCCTTGGTACAGTCTACCAAATTTGGTTAGAAAGGAATAGGAGGATCTTTAGCAAGGAGTCTAGACCTGAGAGTGTGGTTATTAATCTTATAGTCCAGATGGTTAGAGGTAGGGTGCTCTCTTTGAATAATCTGATTAACTCTACAGGTGATGCTTGGTTCTTGGCTCAATGGAACTTACCTATATCTATTATGAAGCAGCCTAAGGACAACAGTGCTGACAACGTTTTGAGTGTGGAAAGTGCACCCATATTGAGGGTTGAGTGAATGTGAGCAGAAATTGTGGGATTTCTAATGTAGTTTCTCTTTTACAGGTCTTTAATCATGGCTGCTGGGTCCTTCTTGAAGATGGTTCCTTACTCTTTAGCATATTGGGCTATTGTTACTTGTGGGCCGAGTGGAGTGAGCCCATATAATCTGATTCCACATTGTGGGTTGAGGGGTGTGAGACATCTTATAATTTTTTTAACCATATCTATATATTATATGTTTTATATGCAGGTTAAGGAAGCTCCTCATTACAAATTGCTGGCAGGGTGTTTGAGTGTGTTGAAGAGATGTGGGCCGAGTGTTGTGAGAACATATAATGTGTGGAGTGATGTTATTAGATGTGGGTCGAGTGATGGGAGGTCTCATATACTGTGTATTTTATTCTTTCTCCTCTATGATTCCACATGCTCTGATATTTCTTTGTCTGGGTAGGGTTACCCGATCTCAGTGTGGTTGTGTGGGGATGGATGCTCTCTGGACCATCTCTGCAAGTTCTTTTCGCTATGTCCAATTTCAGTGTGGTGGTGTGAAGGTGTATGCCCCAGGCATTACCGCTGCAAGGTTCTTTCACGATGGGAATACTCCGTGTTAATGGCTGCAAGGGGGCTGTTGGAAGAGTGTACATGTACCGTGGCGATGGCAGCTCTTAGCGCCTGGCTATGCTACATGAGAGTGTTCATCAGTTGTCTTCTTTATTGTTTGTACATATTTTTCGTGGGTACTTTGGCCTACCCCTACGGGCTGTGTAGGAGGACTTTAGTGTATTTCGTTGGGTTGTGTTATAGGTATTCTAGCAATTTGTTGGAATGGGTCTATTTTGGTATCCTCATCAGGTTCTCTTGGGGATGTTATTTTTGCATGATAATGCTTCAAGTGCTTAGTCCTACGGGCTGTGTAGGACAATTTCTTTGCTGCTGTGCTCCTTTAGATGGGACGGTTTTGTGTGGGATGCTGGGTTTTTTATTTTGTACACAGTCCCTATCCTTTACAGGACATGGACTATGTATATCCCGTTTGGCTATCTCTCGACTTTCGGATGTAGTGTCTCTCGGCATTGTATAGTTTTGTGTTCTGAGCCGTGGTTTGAGCTGTGTTTTGTTTGTAGGGCCTGGGGTATGCCCCTTGTAATCGTGTAAATCTTTCTGTTTTATTTATTTCTTATTCACCCAAAAAAAAAACATTCCGGCCTTTGGCCCATTCAGATTTCCATTCTTGTCAAACGGCTTTTGGCCCATTCGATTATGTCAAAACGGCCTTTGGCCCACACATTCGTATCAAAACGGCCTTTGGCCCATGCATTCATATCAGAACGGCCTTTGGCCCGTTCATTCGTATCAAAACGGCCTTTGGCCCATTCATTCGTATCAAAACGGCCTTTGGCCCATTCATTCGTATCAAAACGGCCCTTGGCCCATTCATTTATGTCAGAACGGCCTTTGGCCCACTCATTCATGTCAAAACCACCTTGGGTCCATTCAGGTTTATCAAAACGACCTTGGGTCCATTCATGTTTAACAAAACGACCTTGGGTCCATTCATGTTTAACAAAACGACATTTGGTCCATTTGTGTTCAACTTACATCCACAATCCCAATTAGCAATTCATAAGCTTTATGGGAATAAACAATTGAACATTCACAAGCATTCAAATATCGATATTACTCACAGTGATCGGCTTGTGGATTTGCCCTGGAGCTCGACCCTACACATTTCACGAACACAAGAGGGTCACTAATAGCTCAATCCGTTCTTCAATTCACATATTCCTCTTTAGGCTTTATTCTTATCTCATTAACTCATTTACAATGCTTAACACATGCCTAAGAGTGCTTGCAAGTGAAAGAGAACGGAAAACGAAACACAGAATGCGAAAGCGAAATTTCAGAAATCAGGGTCCCCGCTCGAGCGTAAACTTCCCCGCTCGAGCGGACCCTTAAGGCCTGCAAAAGTTCTGGATAGGTGGAAATTGCGCTCGATCGCCCAATACGGCGCTCGAGCGGAGAGCCTCTCAACATAGCTCCCCGCTCGAGCGTGACCTACCCCGCTCGAGCAGACGTTATGTCTGCAAAAAGTACTGGATGCATCATTTTTACGCTCGAGCGTGAACTAGAACGCTCGAGCGGAAGTTCATCCTCCATGATCCCTCGCTCGAGCGTGAACTTTCCCGCTCGAGCGGACACCATGCCTACAAGAACAAAATACTGGGAGCTCGAAATCCCCGCTCGAGCGGACATCAAAATTCTGGGTTTCCCAGATTGTGTTCTTGAGCTCCAAAACAATTTTCCAGCTACACTTCTTGCATGCAATGGCTCGAATTTCATGTACAATCATGCTAACATGGTATAGACCCCAAATTACAACTCAATGAGGCTCAATTTACAAATAATTCACATGCATGCCCCAAAACTCATCCTAATATGGTAAAATCATGCATTCAAGCTCATCTCTTAATTATTCAAACATGCATGCTAAATTTTGACCTCATTTCCAACCCAAACAAAACAAATGGTGTTCATTTTTTTTTTTTTGGGTAAGTAAGTCATAAAATTAAAGACAATGAAATTTACAAGTTTACAAGGGGCATACCCCAGGCACGCCCAACAAACAATAAATAAAAATTACAAAACCAACATAACCCAAACCCGTAGAAGCAGGAGAACAATCAGAGAAAAAAAACAACAAAAACCCACAGTTGCCCATATATCCTGTTTGTCCCCAAGTAACCCCTACTATCAGAAATAATAGATGGAAACTTGGGGTGGATATATGGGCAAAGATACAAATAGACACCATATAACGTATAAACACAACAAACATACACACAAAAGCAACAACCCACAAGCCCAATAACCAGATAACCTCTCCCACAAGCCCCCAGTCTCTGCCACAGATAAAACACATGGAACCCAATAAGCATCCCACTCCTCACTGCCGTGACATCCTAGCCACTTAACCAAAGCAATGTCGGAGGAAAAAATCTATCCCATGAGAGATCCAGACAGAGTCACATGAAGTAAGCAAAATCGGTCACCATAATCAAAGGTCTTGGGAGTTGTAGCGTAAAACGATAGCCCCCCCAGCAGCAAACCAATACATAGCCAAAATATCATGAGAGTAATCATCACATCCCCCAGTCCCAACCTTGGTAGATCACAAGCCTCAAACCCCACAGCAGTGTGCCCTTCACTCTTGTTTGTAGAATTGTTGAGGGGAATTCATGGAAATGGCCTTTCCCTAACTCTTGGGAGCTTAAGGAGATAGTGTCTGTCATCCCCACTAATTGTCATCCCAACTCTTCTTTGATTGACCAACCTTACTGGAGTCTGGATTCTGATGGAGCATTCTCCATTAAGTCGGTGTGGGATCATTGGAGGGTTAAGTATGATAAGGTTCCTTGGTATAAGCTGTTGTGGGGTCATCATATGATTCCCAGAGTTAGTTTCATTGTTTGGTTGGCTTTGTTTGAGCGTCTTAACACTGGGGACAGACTCAAGCTCTTTGGCATTTCACCTACATCTAACTGCCCTTTCTGCCAAGACCCCCTTGAGAGTCATACCCACCTTTTCTTTCAGTGTCCTTTTTCAAACAAAATTTGGGTGACTATTCAGGGAAAGTGCAACATTCAGTGGCCTGATCTCTTGGCCTGGTACTGTTGAGCTTGCTAATCAGGAAAGTAAAGGTAAATCTTTGAGATCTCTGATTCTTAGATTATCCTTCCTTTGCACTGTATATCATGTTTGGCTAGCTAGAAATAACAGGATTTTCAACAAGGAACTTAAACCCGAAGAGGTTGTTATTCAGTCTATCACTCAGATGGTTAGATGCCGAATACTTTCTGTGAACAACATCCCTCGATCTGAGGGTGATAATTGGTATCTTGCTAGTTGGAATTTGCTCGACACAATCTTGAAGCCCCATGTGCCTCGCATGGGTGGGCTGCTGAGTGGTGTGAGTTCCTAAATTGAGAGTCGAGTGTTGGTGAGGAATACATTGTGTGTTTCCTAATTAGCTGTTGCCTGTGCAGAGGTTGCATTGAAGTTTTTGGAAGTAGAGGGTTGAGTGATCATAGAATTTAAATGTTATACATTGTGAATATTGTGTGTGTTGGTGGGTTGAGTGATGTTAGCAATTATATGTGTATTTTCCTAACCTCAATATATATAGTACAGTTTTATATGCAGGTTAAGGAAGCTAATTTCGAGAGTAGTGAGACTCTATATTGTGGGTTGAGTGATGTGAGCCTTTATATTGTGGGCACTTTTTTTTTTTTTTTTTTGGGTGAGTAAGTCATAAAATAAAGACAATGAAATGTACAAGTTTACAAGGGGCATACCCCAGGCACGCCCAAAGACAAATAAATTGACAATTACAGAATCTACGTAATACTAACACTGCAACCCCCTAAGGAAAGGGAGGGAAATACAACCCAAACCCGCAAAGCGGAAGTACAACAGAAAACAAGATAACTCAACTTTGCCCATATATCCTTTTTGTCCCCAAGTAACCCCTACCATCGGAGATAATAGATGGTAACTTGGGGTGCATATATGGGCAAAGATACAAATAAACACCACAAAGCTAGTTAAACATAACAAACATACACCCAAAGCTGCAACCCACAAGCCCGAACCAAATGGATAGCCATCCCCACAAGCCGCCAGTCTCTACAGCAGATAAACACATGGAGTCCAATAAGCATCCCACTCCTCACAGCCGTGACATCCTAGCCACTAACCAAAGCCATGACGGAGGAAAAAATCTACCCCACGATAAATCCCGACAGAGTCACATGAAGCTAGCACAAGTAGTAACCATAATCAACGGTCTTGGGAATTGTAGCGAAAAAACAATAGCCCCACAGCAACAGACCAATACATAGCCAAAAATCGCATAAGATCAATCATCACATCCCCCAGTCCCTTCCTTGGTAGATCACAAGCCTCAAACCCACGGCAGTGTGCCCTTCACTCCATGTCAGGTGTGGCAATACAATCAATTAGGATGGGTCACATGAAGACAAGAAGCAACCATAAACTGGTAGCTATCCTCCCGCTCATCTCCCAGTCTCTCACTCAGCTTGTCATCGAACCACTATTCCCCATAGCAGTGACCCCTCAATCACTCTTGGCAGAGATGGCTCAAAACTCACCTCGTATCGAGTCACATGAGGATCACACGATCAATCAAAATGAAAAAATCAACTACAAATGGACCGCTGCAATGTGACTAAACAGAAATATATGAGCTCACCAATATAAAATATATGCACTGTCCAAAATATTCAATGAGCCCAAATAATCCAATAGCAAACCAAAAAAAATTAAGGCCCAAAAGCCATGATAGATCCGTGGCCCATCAAGCCCCACTGCAAACCAACATAATTAACCAGTAACCCACCAAGTTAATTGTATATATATAAACTATATATACAAACTCCTCTTGCCCCACATCAGCTCAAAACGTGATTGAAAATGGAACACATGCCCACTATTTGAAAGGGGCGGGACCCACCTTATAGAAACCACAACACAAAACCATGTGCTGAACAAAAACCGTGGGCCAAAAAGGGGCCACATATTTTGACTATGCATATATTATATATAAATATAAATATTTATATAAATATATAAAAAGACAAACCAGCCATCATCTCATCACCTTTAAGAACGTGCTTGTCAACATCAATAGAGCCTTTGCTTTACAGCTGCCCAAACATAAGCCTTGCCTTACACAAAACCATGCTTTACACGTACACCAAAAGCCTTGCTTTACAGCTGCCCAAACATAATCCACAATACACGGAATTATAAACCTCTAGCAGCCCCCGTTTCATCAAGACCAAGTCCAAAAAAATGCATGGACGGGAAAAAAAACGCACTGCCCAATGTGCGCATAAACCCACACAGAACCTTATTACAAGATCTGGAGCGTGAGAACCACTCTCCTTAACACACTGTAACAACGAGGCGAAAGACCAACCCACGCCGGAAAGTCATAGAAACATCCCCGTCGGATTAGAGACATGCCCAATGTAGACCGAACTCAGAACCCAGCACTGAAACTCGCCGAATGCTGCCGAAGACTCAGCACCATCCGTTCCATTGACCAACATTCTCTCTCTAGACTAGAGAGAGAGACTAACAGCAAAGAAAATGTCCATTGCAAACTGGAGACGACCAACAATGGTCACCACACCAAGCTGTAAAACTCACCAGTGGCATATCCAAAACCCTCCTTTAGCTACCAGATTTACATGAACGCAGAGACCACCGTCATACCAACAAACCCACCAACAATGACCAGAACCCCGACACAGGCATTAACCCACGGACGGTTTGACCATCGGGAGCTGAAATATTGTGGGCACTTTATTAAGGTTGAATTTGTTTCTGTTTCATCGGATGTCTAATTTGTTTTGTTACATCTCTCTATGCTGGCAGGAGAGTTTATTATCGGGTTTGAGGGACATCTTGCCTGTCATCCGTCTTCGATGCTCAGCTGGTTGTCTTGCTCAATGGTTTGGTGGTGGCTGCATTGTGCGCCCTTCCAGAGGAACTGAACTTGGTGGTGGCTGCAATCTACGCCCAGTCATGTTTTAGTGGTGGATCATCTTCTTGCTTTCGTTATTTACTTTTGTATCAGGATGTTATTATCTAATTTTGATGTTATTTTGTGGCTTAATCCTTTTTTTGGGTGGGTAAGTCATAAATTAAAAACAAGAGTTTACACATTTACAAGGGGCATTCCCCAGGTAATACAACAAATTCACTCCGTCCCCCCAAAAAGGGGGGACTAAAATAACTTCTAAAAAACATGAATAAATTTAAATGCCCATATATTTTATCCCCCAATTAACCCCTACCATCAGAAATAATAGGAAAAAATTGGGAAAATATATGGGCAAATGCAACAATAAAATAACCCAAAAACCACATGCTGGTTTAACAAAATCTGCAGGCCCAAAATTACAACTCATACAAAATTACTAAGAGGCGCCACGTGTAAAGTGTGCAGCCCTATAGCAATTACAATTACAACATAATAGCTGTATAACACTGCCCAACAAAACCAGGCTA
Source organism: Camellia japonica (assembly GCA_030407325.1). Taxonomy (NCBI): domain Eukaryota; kingdom Viridiplantae; phylum Streptophyta; class Magnoliopsida; order Ericales; family Theaceae; genus Camellia; species Camellia japonica. The sequence continues at coordinate 98,455,817 of JAPPVO010000017.1, read as the reverse complement.
TCACGTCGGCCCACGTGAGGGCACAAGAAACACGCAACATCAGGACAATAGCCACGCGCTGATGAAACGACTCACAGACGAGGCTTCACCATAACCGTCACCGGTGTAGCAGCGGCGCCAACAGTCTGAACCCATATCATCGGCACCGGAAAAGAGCCACTGACAGAATGCGTGAATCACGACCACTAAGCATGGAGCACACACCTTCACAAAAACCTTGCAAAAAACATCACCTGCACACACCAGATCATCGGTGTAATTGCAGAACCCAGAAACCACCACCAGCGACTGAGTTGGATACAAACCCAGCGCCGGCAGAAACAAACAGCACACAGCCAGTCAGCCAGACAGACAGCCAGCAAACAGCATCACCGGCGACGGAAGACCGCTGACGGAAATAAGCAAAAAAAAAAGCAAAAAAAAAAGAACCTCGCCATGGCCGATCATAGCCACGGCACAGCAACATAACTCACCAATGGCGAGAACCTCAAAGCAAGGAGGCTGGAGCGTTTCTCTGTAGTGAAACCAGCGAACCGAACCAGCACACCTTACGTAAACATTAAGCAATCTCACCCGGACATAGCAGCCCCAACATCTCTAGCAACCCAAAACCGTGGATGACACCAGTGAATCAAGTAGAGATCCAGTCTTGCTGAACTGTGAGCCAATCCACCTAGCCGAACCATTGACGACCACATTGGCGCGATGACCCAATCCAGAACATGATGCAAAAACATGGACACTCACAGGTCACCTGAGTATAAACCAGGCTTAAGGCAACACCTCCAGCCAGCCATGAAAATAGATGGACGAGGAGCTTAGATATGTTGAACTTCCATGATAACCGAGAGAAAATGCACAACACATGGCCAGGGATAAACACCCGGGCTCATACTCACATGCTCACTAATACTCAAAGAATGAGTATAGAAGCTAAAACAACTGGCCGGAGGAGCACCAGAAACAACAACACTCAGTACCACCCAAACCAGACAAAATCTGATAAGGAAACCATCAAAAGACTCCGAGGCTTAATCCTACGGGTTGTGTAGGTGGTTGTCTTTATTTTATTTTCGATTCTCGATACCTTTTACTTCATTTCCACCCAGATAGGCCTTATGGTATATTGTTTTGTTTGCTTAGAGGCAGCTGGGTTTGGATTGGTTCAAGGACAGTTAACTTATTGCACACTGTGATGTGTCCGTTGCTTAGTTTTGGTGCTGTATTGGCTGCAATGTTGCTGAGCTATGTGGGCTGCTGTTATGTCTACGATTTTGGGTTGTTGGCTTCTTCCCACTGTGTTCAACTTCCCTATCTTTGCTTTGACATGGTTGTTGAACATAGTGTTTTGATGTTGGGCTGTTTCCGCAGGTTTCTTTGGGTTGGTCTGGCTGTGATGATGCTGCCGGTTTGTTTCTTTAGCTTAGTCTTGTCTTGGTTTTGCTGTGTTCCTTTTTTCAGGTTTGGTTTCGCTGTGTATAGCTTTGGTTTAGGGCTTGGGGCATGCCCCTTGTAAGCTTGTATATTTTCTGTTTTATTTATGTCTTATTTACCCAAAAAAAAAAAAAAAATTTGACATTTCAAATTATAACAATTATAAAATTGATAATTATGATATATTATACTTTGCAAATTATAACAATTATGACATTTCAGGATAGCGTCACTTATAAAACAATTTAATAAATTAGGACAACATTAGAGTAATTTAATAATTATTAGAATGTTACCATTCACAATGAAAATCATGCAACTGATGACAATTTAGCTCATAATCAAGAGGCACTATTTGGAAGAGAAGGAAATAGATCATATTTCCCATGCCCCAAGCAAAACCCTTCCACTTGGAAAAAGATCATGTTCTGTTACTAAGAGTTTCTGTCTGCTATCATGAACAATCCAAAAATTATGAGGGAGTCAATTTCCACCCAACAAATAGAACAGATACAACTCCATTCTAGTTTAGTGAAACAAAAATATCAACTTATTTGTATTTATGGGCTTTGTCATGTGCTGTGCTGTGCTGTGACCTATACACAAATTCAACACCAGAATGGAACAGTAAAGAATTTGTCCACAGCAGCTGCAAAATATATCTTACACGGTTCAAATTTAGAGCCAAAATCAAACCAATTCTTAATTCCTTTAATTTTTGTTTTTAAACCTAACTCAATTTCTTCGTCTTCTTTCTAATTTACCCATATGACATGCAAATTAAACCTAATTTCTTTCGAAGTACATGAAATTGAGCCTAATCATTTCTTGATTTTAATTATTAGATAATTAATCTACAACAATCAAGCATGTAATCCTTACCTAGAGTTCCTAATTGATAATCTCTTGAGTCAGTGGTTTACATCACCTCTTGAGCTCCCAGCACAACACACCCATGCACTCTGTGGGTGATGGAGATGCTTTATAAGTCCACAACTTGTCAATCTTGAACCAGAACAGGGCACACATTCACATATATTCACAAGTATGTATGTAAATTTTCAAAAAAAAAATTAGAGAAGTTAATGCGATTAGATTCAATGTTTGATTAAGAAACACAAATAGAAATCCGAAACATCGAAATTAGAATGTAGACCAAATCAAAATCCAAAACCTAAAATCTATAGGCCATAATATAACATATCTCTAAAAATCCAAAACCTTTTTTTTGGGTAAGTAAGTCATAAAATAAAGACAATGAAATTTACACGTTTACAAGGGGCATACCCCAGGCACGCCCAACAACAAATAAAAAACAAATATAACCAATCATAAACTACCACTGCAACCCCTAAAAATAGGGGGGACAAGCAAGAACAACAGAAATACAGAAAAAACCCCAACTCTGCCCATATATCCTCTTTGTCCTCAAGTAACCCCTACCATCAGAGATAATAGATGGGAACTTGAGGTGGATATATGGGTAGAGATACACACAAAATAACACCACTAATCTAATAAACAAAACAAACACAGACCAAACCACAACCCTCAAGCCGAGTCAAAGATAATAATCAACCCCACAAGGCCCCAGTCTCTACTGCAGATGAAACATGGAATCCAATAAGCAACCCACTCCTCACAGCCGTGACATCCAAGCCACTTAACCCAAGCCATGACAGAGGATAAGATCTACCCCATGAGAAATCCCAGCAGAGTCACATGAAGCTAGCACGATCAAAAAAAACCATAAGCCACGGATCAAGGAGTTGAAGTGAAAAGACAGTAGCCCCTCAGCAACAAACCAAGACACAGCCAACAACATCATGAGATCAATCATCACATCCCCCAGTCCCATCCTTGGTAGATCACAAGCCTCAAACCCCACGGCAGTGGGCCCTACACTCCATGTCAGGCGTGGCAATACGATCAATTAGGACGGTCACATGAAAACAAGAAGCAACCAGAAAACCGGTAGCTATCCTCCCGCTCATTTCCCAGTCTCAAACTCGGGTGGTTATCAAACCACTGTTCCCCATAGCAGTGACTCCTCAATCACTCTTGGCGGAGATGGCTCAAAACCACCCTCATATCGAATCACATGAGGATCACACAATCAATCATCATAAAATCATTAACTATATATGATTCGCTACCAAGAGTCTAAACAAAGAATAACCAAAATGAACCCAATAATAGAGCCCATCTGCCCCAATATAATAGCCCAAAACGGACTGCCCAAAGTGAGAAATTTAATTAGCCGTGGACCTTCAGATTTCTCTTGGCCCAAAATTTGCCCACTGCCACATTCCACTCCACGCCCCAAACACGGCAATAAATTAACAAGTGGGCCCCAGCTGCCCAGACCAAGAAGCACCCAACAAACCGTAGCCAACAACAAATTAAAACCAGAGACCAAAAGTCCAGCGTGGGCCCACCCACAAAAAACACATGAGCCCCACAGAAATATAAAATTACGCCTAATAACCATAATTAACTCGTGGGCCAAAATAAACAAAACCCACTAAACAATTAAACTTGCATGAAAACACGTGGCCCTAGTTTGCAAACCCACCAAGCAGCCTTTAACAAATACACATGTCCCAAATCTAGCAATATATATATTATAAATATAAATATAAAAGTAAATCTGGGTAGCCACTACTAACAAAATTATACCTCAACTTGTTGCCTCAAAAGCTTCATTTCCAGCTAACACCCACTTAAAATAGTTCAAAAAAAACCATCATCACCCCACGTGAGAGAAGATAAACTTTGCAGCTGTAACTCTGCCCAACGTGGGTGAACCTCTAATGCTCATTTCACGCGCCCAAGACAGCGTGTAGAGAGCAGCATCATCTTTGAACACCATTGACGGAGGCCAAACCCAGTCAACACACCTCCGACGCAACACATAACTCACAACGTCAACTGAAAAGCCCAACGAGACACCAAAAACTTGACGCCGTAGGCAACCGGCGAAAACCAGCGCCAGATTTGAAACACCCTCACGTCGGAGTAGAGATAAAACTCACTCCAGAAAATCCAAATCACACCGCCGGTGAAAGAACTATACTGCCAGATTAGCGAGCTAGCTTCTCACACCAGCGACGACCCACAGAAGCAGCACAAACCACCGTCGAAACAAAGTTTGCCATTGCCGAGCCACAACAAATGGACTCCGCAGCAACACCACGAACAGAGTTTGAATCCCTCAGACTAAACAGCCAAGTACGTCGTCCACACCACACCCTCGTAGCAACAAACGGCCCGGAGCAATCAATCAGCCATGACCCAAAAAGCTACGGCGTCTGAAACCAGCCCAACGCCGAGCCACCAAGCCAACGACGGAACAGACAAACCTGACTATATCCATACGCTTAAATGGAGTTCTTCTAACCCACCGGAAGCAGCACATCTACAAAATAAACAAACATTCTTCTCCTCTTAGAAAAATACAACCAGCCGGACAAAACTCTGTCCTACACCGGAACAAGCTTCAAATCCCCCTAAATCTGGACAAAATAGCCCATAATTAGTAACAACACACACCATCCAAACCAGACCAAAATCTGATAAGGAACCCTCAAGACTCCATGGGTAACAACGGAGGGATCTCTCTCTCTAGCTCTCAACCTAATCCCCTTTTTATTTTCTTCCTATTTTTTAACGAAATCCAATCCAAAACCTAAATTCACCATTTCTTTTCAATGAAGAGCTTGACAAGTGTAGATTTCAAAAAATCCAATACATACATAGACAGATTGAAAGAGAGAGAGAGAGAGAGAGAGAGAGAGAGAGAGAGAGGTTACTGACTAAAATGCAGCAGCAATGAAATGAATACCATTACCTTTAAAAAAAAAATTTTGATCAGCGAAAAAAGGAACAACTTTATTGATAGCAACAATCATACAAAACATACATCAATAAAGCAATGGTTGGTGAGGAACCAACACCAAAGAAAACAAACAAAGCAAGCAAACTCCCCCACTTCAACCCAGCCTACAATAAAAGAACAAAACCGATCGTATTGCCACGCCTGACATGGAGTGTAGGGCCCACTGCCGTGGGGTTTGAGGCTTGTGATCTACCAAGGATGGGACTGGGGGATGTCATGATTGATCTCATGATTTTGTTGGCTGTGTATTGGTTTGTTGCTGAGGGGCTACTGTATTTTCACTTCAACTCCCTGGTCCGTGGCTTATGATTTTTTGATCGTGCTAACTTCATGTGACTCTACTGGGATTTCTCATGGGGTAGATCTTATCCTCCGTCATAGCTTTGGTTAAGTGGCTTGGATGTCACGGCTGTGAGGAGTGGGTTGCTTATTGGATTCCATGTTTTATCTGCAGTAGAGACTGGGGGCTTGTGGGGTTGATTATGATCTTTGACTCGGCTTGAGGGTTGTTGTTTGGTATGTGTGTCTGTTTTGTTTATTAGCTTAGTGGTGTTGTTTTATGTATCTCTGCCCATATATCCACCTCAAGTTCCCATCTATTATCTCTTATGGTAGGGGTTACTTGAGGACAAAGAGGATATATGGGCAGAGTTGGGGTTTTTCTGTATTTCTGTTGTTCTTGCTTGTTCCCCCTATTTTTAGGGGTTGCAGTGGTAGTTTATGTTGGTTACATTTGTTTTTTATTTGTTGTTGGGCGTGCCTGGGGTATGCCCCTTGTAAACGTGTAAATTTCATTGTCTTTATTTTATGACTTACTTACCCAAAAAAAAAAAAAAAAGAACAAAACCACCACCTGCACTGAAATAGAAAAACAGAGGATAGGATCCCAAAAATACCAAGCAACTCTACTGCCAAGTAACCAGCTGAAGCAGAAGGATCCCAAAAATAATTATGTCCTTCTTGATGAATATTTTGTTGAAAAGTTAAGAGTTTACCATAAGGATTGGCCATCCAAGCTACTTTTATTTTGTGCAAATAGTTGCTCTAATGTCTCTAAAGCATATTTGCTTTGGCCACTCAAAAGAGAAAAGAATGCCTAGCATAAATATTTTCACATCAGTAGAAACTACATATGAAATAAGGGAACAAGTTTAATGGATATGAGGCCGAGTCAGAGATGCACACTGGCCATGTATAAGGCAAAACAATAAAACTTCATTTTCTAAGTATAATACATCATTTAGAGTTAAGAGTTTACCATCATTTTCTAAAATATCATTTCCTAATTTTTGAATGCAAAACCCTAATATGTGAAGGTTGGAATATGAACCTGTTGAATTTGCTGAATGAATAACAATATAATGAAATCTTAATTTGATAACTTTGATAACTAAAAATATCTCCACTGCTAAGTGGCTATTAACCACTTAGTCATGGAACAAACTATTTATTTGGATCAACTTTGTCAACATTAATAGCCACTTTTTTCTTTTCTTTATTTATAAAATTTTTACATTTTTTATGGCCCAACTCCCTAAATGCATTATTACTTTTCCTAATTATGAAAATGACAACCATTTTTTTTGGTGATTCTATTTGCACTTAAAAAATAATTGAGTACACCTAATTAAAATTTTGAAATTTTAAACCTATCATCGCATCACTCCTTACAAAAATTTATATAAAAATATAGTATTACCCGTTTGTTTTTTTTGGTGTTTTGTTTATCAATACATTTTTTGAAACCAAGTTGCCTTTATTCTAGCTAATATACAAAAATACAAATTAGATTATTAATGACTAGTTGATAATTAAATCTGTAATTTCATGGGAGTCTATGGCATGACTAACTTGTTTGGAGGTGTAAAACATTATTACCCTTCACTTGGAAACCTCTAAAAAAACTAATTTATAGCTTAAAAAAAAACCATATTTTGCTTTTTTAAAAAGATTAAATAATTTGGGCATACACATTTATGGTCAAAAGGCAACTTTTTAGTCATTATAAAAGTTATTAGAAACGTAAATAATAAAATATATATATATATCAAATAAACTAGTTTTTTGGAGCATTAAATTTTTTATTAACACATTTTTAACTAATAAATTAATTTTTTTTAGAAGGCTGTCAATGACAGTGGGGAATCCTTCAACCCATTACAAATTAAAAATGTTAGAGATCTCAAAACTTTTATCAAAATTTCTATCAAATGTTTAATATGGGTGTGGGTTCTAGATTTGGGGTGGCTGCTGTGCGAGAGTGCACAACAGCCACTGTTGTGCAACCAAATGGGCCCATTTCGGAGTCCATTTTGATAATCCAAGTCGTTTACCCATTCATCCACTCATATTTGTATCTACAAAAATAAATAACAATTGTGATTTAAAGTATTAAAATGAATACAGATGTGAGTGGATGAAAGGGTAAATGATATCTGATTAACTTGATTTTTTGTAGGTATGTTGTACTTGATGTATTCTAATTTAGCATTCCTGGTTTAGACCCGACCCATTGATGTTTTGAATTCGAGTTTCATTTGTCTTATTTAGATATTCATACTGTGTTTCTCCTTATTTCTCATTGAGTTTGGTTATTGGTGTGTCTTGATTGTGTTTGGAACAGGTTGGTTGCTAGTTGATCCAAATTGGTGTGGGTTCTAACTTTGTTGTTTTTCACATTGGTGGTTGTGGCTCTTGTTCCCAAATTTCGCTTCAGAAGGCTCCATTAATTTGCAAACCCAATTCCATATATATATATATATATATATATATTTGTGTTGAACTGATGCCCAATTTTAGGGTCTCTCATTTTCACAAACCCAATTTCAATTACTTTTTTTGCTACTTGTTTCTTTCACTTTTATTGATTTTTTTTTTTTTTTTGGAAGTATAATTATTTTGTACTGGTTGTGTTCTTTGATTTCTTAGTTGGTAGGTGATTAAGTTACTAGATTGAAAGCTTAGTTGGATTAAATTATATATATATATATATATATTTAATTCAGAAGAAGAATGTATATACGTATATATCTACCTTCTAGCTTTTGGGTTTGTGAAAGGAAAAGAAGAATGGAGAAGAGGAGAAGTAGAATTGAGAAGAAAATGAAGAAGATGAAAATGAGGGTATAACTGTCAATTTACATCTTCTGTTAACAGAAGTTAGTATGCACTTCAATTTAGTAACCACATGGGGGTTATGTGGTGATTTCTAAATGTCAAGAGAATAAACCGCGCCCGGCCCAAATCACAGGAGGGTAAAGTGAAGTTTGCCTTTTTTTTTTAATTACATCTTTGTCCCTCTATCAAGTTACTCTTTTGTCCCTAAAGCCATTTCTCAATACACCCGTTATTCATAGTCACCCACCATCACCATCACCATCAGTCTCTGCCACCATCGCCGCTAGTGACCCTTCCCTAGCCTCTCATTCCCATAATAACCACGCAACCCCCACCGGTGAACCTCTTCCGATCTGGGTTCCTAGATCTGGAGGGAAAGAAATCGAGAGATCGAGAGAGAAAGAGATCGCTATCTTCGTTTTCGCTGGCAAACGATGCAAACCTTGTCGTCGGCGCACCACTGCAAAACCTTAACCTATCTTTTTCTTCATCTTCTACTTCTTTTTGTGTCGCCTTAAAAACCGAACCCAAACCCCACCATTACCACGACTCCCCTCCCTGCTATCCCTCTTCTTATCATGAACCCCCTCCCATATCACAAATCCCCTTCTAGCCCTTATCCGCAAACCCCTTTCTTCACCATTGTGCTCCACCGCAACCCCTAGATCTAGGGTTTTCAGAACTAGAAGAAGAAGAAAAGAAGAAGAAGAAGAAGAATGAGTGATTATTTCAAATCTAGGATTTGGAGAGTAGTGGAAAGGGTGGCGATTGAGCGATGGGGCTGGGGAGGTAGCGACGGTGAGGGGTGGTGGCAGTAGAGGTAGAGGTGGTGGTAATGGATGGTTATTGAGGGTTAAGGTTACGGTTTGGGATAGAGAATTGAAGAAGATGAGGATAATTTTGGATATTTTGAAAGTTGATGGTGTCAAATGAGAAGAAATCAAAGAATTGAAAATGTGTGTGGTGTGTATTGAGAAAATGGTGTGTACTAAGAGTATTGGTGGTGTGTAAATAGAATCACCCAAACTTTTAATTCTCTTAAATCAAATTATCAAAAAGGACAAAACTTGCCCATCTCCGACAACAACCGTTGCCATATCCGATAGATACCCCAATTCCCTCACCCTTCTCTAGCTCCCTTGACTACTCTCTAATCCATTCCCACCCTCCACATCGCCACCACCATGACCTAGCCCCACTTCATCTTTTTTTTTTTTTCTTTCCCTAAACACTAGATCTGAAAACCTAGACCTAAACCTATTCTCTCTCTCTCTCTTGCAAGGATTGCAGTGGGAAGGTGGTTTACAGCAGAAAGAAGGCTAAAATGGGTATTTGTAACATAGCGATTCTGGTTTTAACCCTTTACCTATTGCATTTTGGACTCGGGTTGGTATGGTTTTGAATAGTTATTCTTATCTCTTTCCCTTGTCTTCCCCTTGATTTTGGTTATCGAGTTGTAGTTGTGTGTTTGGGGTAGGTTGGTTGCTTGTTTTTCTAACAAATAGGAGGGGCCTTTCTCCCTCAATAATAGCCACTTTTTCTTTTGTTTATTTATAAAATTTTTACATTTTTTTATGGCCAACTCCCTAAATGCATTATTACTTTTCCTAATTATGAAAATGACAACCATTTTTTTTTGGTGATTCTATTTGCACTTAAAAAATAATTGAGTACACCTAATTAAAATTTTGAAATTTTAAACTTATCATCGCATCACTCCTTACAAAATTTTAAATAAAAATATAGTATTACCCTTTTTTTTTTAGTGTTTTGTTTATCAATACATTTTTTGAAACCAAGTTGCCTTTATTCTAGCTAATATACAAAAATACAAATTAGATTATTAATGACTAGTTGATAATTAAATCTGTAATTTCATGGGAGTCTATGGCATGACTAACTTGTTTGGAGGTGTAAAACATTATTACCCTTCACTTGGAAACCTCTGAAAAAACTAATTTATTAGCTAAAAAAAACCATATTTTTGCTTTTTTTAAAAAGATTAAATAATTTGGGCATACACATTTATGTCAAAAGGCAACTTTTTAGTCATTATAAAAGTTATTAGAAAAGTAAATAATGAAATATATACATATATATATATCAATAAACTAGTTTTTTGAGCATTAAATTTTTTATTAACACATTTTTAACTAATAAATTAATTTTTTTAGAAGGCTGTTAATGACAGTGGGGAATCCTTCAACCCATTACAAATTCAAAAATGTTAGAGATCTCAAAACTTTTATCAAAATTTCTATCAAATGTTAATATGGGTGTGGGTTTTTAGAAAAAAGTGGCTATTAACTTTGTTCCATGACTAACTTGCTCTCTTAACTTGTTTTATTCCCACATCGAGATATTAGAACACAGTTTTGTTCCATTTAAAGAGCCACCAAAGAGGTTAATATTGTCAGGCTTGGTAATGCGAGCCTGTGGCTCAAGTGAGGGCATTAATGTGATTGGAAGTTGGTCTGGTCCAGCAGGCTATCCCTGATGAGGTTATTTGTTGGCCCGCCCATTCCAAGGCATGAGGTGTGATACCCCTGTTCCGTAATATATTAATTGGTTCTTAACATGAATGTGATTATGTGTTTTGTTATGATTTTGTGTATCATTATGCGAAAATATGTGGTTTTGAATTTCTATCTGTTCACCATAGGAATATCTGTATGTATTTTGCCTTGGAAATTAAATTGAGGGCCTTATCGGCCACAGAACCCGAAATTGATTACGCCATTGTGGTTGGCATAATTTTTAGAGCCTACGGTGAAATTTAATTGAAAAATTGATTCGGGTCAGATTAAATCGATTAAATTGGTGGATTAGTACCCAATTGCCTTATTATTATTATATTGACTTAGTGGGACTTGATGTATTTGAGCACTACACCTCATTTCTCTCCTTTAGCTCATTTTGATTGATTCTTGGACTCAATTTGAGAGGGAGAGCCAACTATAGAGAGGGAGAAAGAGGGATTGTGCAATTGTGGTCTTGAAACTTGGAGGTTAGAAGTCTAATTCAAGATTTAATCATAGATTGTGAGAATCAAGCTCCTAGGTGAGTAATTCTTGGATTATAGTTTGTAATTTTTGTGTGCTCAAACTAATTTGGTGATCAAGAGTAAGATTGAAATGAAATTGGGTTGTATTTGTTGAATTGAAGCTTAATATGTACTCACCCAAAAAAGAAGCTTAATATGTGCATGCATGTGGGAAATCACCTTGATATTGCATGTTTGAGCACAAATGTGTATAATCCATGTGAAATGTTAAGGGAAACTCATGTCTTGATCACCCTTTGTGTTATCTAAGTAGAGAATGCGGCTAATTCATCGCATGCATGTACAATTTGAGAAGATATGAGCTTGAATGCATGAGGTTGTTATGTTGATGTTGAGTTTTGACATATTTTGGGACATGCATGTGGATAAACCAAGAAATTGAGCTCCATAATGTTATAATCTTGCATTGGTGTCATGTTAGTATGTGTACATTTGAGATTTGAGCCATAACATGCATGTTTTGTTGGTTGAAATTCGAATTGGAGCTCAAAGAACTCAATTTGGAAAACCCAGATTTTTTATGTCCGCTCGAGCGGAGGAAATAGACGCTCGAGCGGGAAAATCGTGCTCGCCAGCACTTTTGCAGAGTTGGAATATCCCGCTCGAGCGGGATATCTCACGCTCGAGCGGGGAGCTTTTGTGGACAGGCCTTCCGCTCGAGCGCCTCTATTCCACGCTCGAGCTCATTTTTCATGCAACCAGTACTTTTGCAGGCTTAAGGCTTCGCTCGAGTGGGGAAGTCCACGCTCGAGCGGGGACCCTGTTTTCTGAAATTCTGTTTTTGCATTCTGTGTTCTGTTTTCTGTTCTCTTTCACTTGTAAGCACCCTTAGGCATATGTTAAGCATCGTAAATGAGTTAATGAGATGGGAATAAAGCCTAATGAGGAAAATGTGAATTAAAGAACGGATTAAACTGTTGGTGACCCTTTTGTGTTCAATGAATGTGTAGGGTCAAGCTCCGGGGCAAATCCACAAGCCGATCACTGTGAGTAATATCTTAACAAGATAATTAAAGTATACTGTTGTCCAATTGTTTACTTATATGTAAGTTTTGTAAGTTCATTAATTTGAGTGGTGGACAACGATTGATATAAATGATTGGGTCGAAGGCCGATTGATACAAATGATTGGGCCAAAGGCCGATTGATACGAATGATTGGGCCGAAGGCCGATTGATGCAAATGATTGGGCCAAAGGCCGATTGATACGAATGATTGGGCCGAAGGCCGATTGATATAAATGATTGGGCCGAAGGCCGATTGATACGAATGATTGGGCCAAAGGCCGATTGACATGAATGATGATTGGGGCCAACGCCGATTGATACGAATGATAGATATAGATGATTGGGCCAAAGGCGATAGATATAAATGATCAGGCCAAAGGCCATTTGTGTTGTAACTGTTTCAGTGATTACTTATATACCTTCTTCGTTTGATATTATTTACTGGGCATTCGCTCACGCTCATTCATGTACATGTAGGTGAGCCAAGGGACGCCCAGAACCAACCTCGGTGAACTCGTGAAAAACAGCTAAAGTTTTGAGGAGTCAGCCCAAACGTCTCATGCACGAGACTGTCCTCGCCTTTGACCCTTGTTTATAGTTTTGTTACGATGGCGAATACGTTGGACTACTCTTGTATATATGTCTTGGGTCTGACTGACTTAAATCTGTATGATCCTGTATGTACAGTGTTTTGTGTTAGTACATATTTTGATGTGAGTTATTAACATATAAATGTTCGGAATGTTATGGTCTGCATCTAAGCACGGCTCAAAGGACAAAGTTCTTGAATTGCTTCCGTTCGGCCCCTTTATCTCTGATGAGCTTTTGATTTATTTGGTTGAGGCCGTAGGTAATCACTCGATTACTGGCCGGTTATGGCCTTAACCCATAGGGGCGGGTTCTGGCCATGACATGAGGGGTCTCGGTTCCTAGAGAGGGGGGAACAGCTACAGGTTGGTTTCACAGTGCAGGTGGAAGGATTGCTGAGGCTCTTGTTGCTGGAAGTATTGCTGAATTTACTGAGAATTCAGCGAGTAATTTACAAAGTAGGGAACACCTCCCGCTCTTGTTGGTTGATGGGTTTCGGGCCGGTGCTCCTCAGGTCCATTAATGTCTGCTGGGTCGTTCTTAATATGACAACCACTTTTTTGAGTGCACTAAAATGTGGGTTGAGTGGAGGTGAGCATATCAATGAGTGTCTATCTAATTAGCTGTTTCCTGTGTAGGTGTGGTTCTATGAAGATTCAATTTATTTGTGGGTTGAGTGTGGTGAGACATATAGTCACAATTTCCTTGAACTTATGTGGGTCGAGTGAAATTAGGATCTATATTTTTTACAAGCTCATCACTATATATATTGTATCTTTTTATGTGCAGGTTAAGGAAGCTTTTTCCGAGTGTGGTGAGATTCAATACTGTGGGTTGAGTGAAGTGAGATCAAAAACTGTGAGGGTCTTATATACTATTTTGGGTAATGCTAATCATGGCTTCTACCTCTTGTTGCTTATTTGGCAGGTCCTTCTACTATGTCTAAGCCGTATACTCAATCAGCACATTAGTGGGGACTGTGATCTGAAGTTGCCGTGGGAAATTTACAAGCTACGTAGTGTGAGGAATGGTTATATGGACATGGCTGCTGTAAGCGCCTTCCAAAATTTGCCGGTTGTTCAGAAGCTGTCTTTCAATTTTATTATTTATATCTATCTAAAACTTGTTCAGATTTGGCCTACTCTAGTGGGATGTACTAGAGAAAAAGTTTGGTTTGCCTTTATTTTGCTTATTGTTGGGTACATACAGCAGGTTATTGTCTTTTCCTGCAATTCCTAGCTTTTTGTTCTGTTTAACTTCCAATCGGATTGTTCCAGGATTGGCGTTTTTTAGGTGTAATGCTGTCTGTTTTGGGTTTGGCTGCTCTTAGTCGGCAGTTCATTATCTTTTCTAGTATTTTGTTGATCCTTCGCTTGTGTTCAATTGCTATTTCATTTCGAGATAGGTATTGAACACTGTGTGTATGGTTTCTCATGGTTTGTTCTTTGTGGCCTATGGCCTCTTTTGTATAGTTCTGTAGGGCCTGGGGCATGCCCCTTGTAATCTTTGTATATTCTGCTGTTTTATTTATGTCTTATTCACCCAAAAAAAAAAAAAAAACCACTTTTTTGTGTGTGTGTGTTTTTTATTTTTTTTAGACACTGGGGCCCAACATTTGATTTACATTTTCCTTTCCTTGGGCCAATAATATCTGGTGGCTTCCCCTTCTTGGTGGCCTGTCTCCCTATTAAGCCACTTTTTTCTTTTGTTTATTTATAAAATTTTTACATTTTTTTATGGCCCAACTCCCTAAATGCATTATTACTTTTCCTAATTATGAAAATGACAACCATTTTTTTTGGTGATTCTATTTGCACTTAAAAAATAATTGAGTACACCTAATTAAAATTTTGAAATTTTAAACCTATCATCGCATCACTCCTTACAAAATTTTATATAAAAATATAGTATTACCCTTTTGTTTTTTTAGTGTTTTTTTTATCAATACATTTTTTGAAACCAAGTTGCCTTTATTCTAGCTAATATACAAAAATACAAATGAGATTATTAATGACTAGTTGATAATTAAATCTGTAATTTCATGGGAGTCTATGGCATGACTAACTTGTTTGGAGGTGTAAAACATTATTACCCTTCACTTGGAAACCTCTGAAAAAACTAATTTATTAGCTAAAAAAAAAACCATATTTTTTTTTTGGGTGAATAAGAAATAAAATAAAACAGAAAGATTTACAAGATTACAAGGGGCATACCCCAGGCCCTACCAAACAACACAACAAACCTCGGCACATTACACCGAAGCCCAGCACCAAAACAAAATAGAAAACAAACTATACAACACCAAGAGAGACAACATTGGAATCTCGAATCGGCAAAAGGAGGTGGCTACTTAGCCGATTTGTACAAAGACCGTGTCCTGTAATAGATATGGGCACTGTACAAATCAAAATACCAGCAGCCCACACCGAACCATCCAAGCCAAGATTGCCCAACAAAATAAGGTCCTTCCTACGCTTACAGAACCACATAACAAAACACACACAAGTCCTACTACGCAGCCCGTAGAGGTAGGCCAAAACACCCAAGAAAAGTATGCACAAACAATAAAGAAGACAACTGATTAACACTCTCATGTAGCGTAGCCAGGCGCTAAGAGCAGCCATCACCACGAAACATATACACTCTTCCAACAGCCTCCTTGCAGCCATTGACTCATAACATTCCCATCGTGAAAGGATCTTGCAAAGGTGACGCAGTTTGCAACCACCCCCGCACCACTACTCTGGAATCGGATTACCCCATTGCGATAAGACATTGCCAAAATGATACAATGTGCAGCCATCCACACACCACCACGCTAGAATTGAATTACCATCATCACAGATACACACTTCACGTGGCAGCCTGAAGCCCTCATAGAAAGCAGCAGAACATACCTCCCAGCCGTACCTAATACCTGTAGCACAGAATAGAGAGGAATTTCCGTAACAGTGTAACGAATCATAGAGAAGTAGAAACAACAAGCACACAGTATAGGACCTCCCCACACTCGACCCACAACAAAGGATGCCACTCCACTCAATGTAAGGTCTCACATCACTTGACCCACACTGCTCATACTCACACATTCCAGCCAGCTGATCTATATACTTGGATGTACCATTAACCTGCACAAAATATATATAATATATAGTAAAAGTTAGGATAAAACAAATATACTTCCTTCCCCCACTCAACCCACATATACGGTGCCAAATATACTGGCTCACATCACTCAACCCTCCCTTCAATGTCTCCAGAATTTGTAGAGCTGTGGAAATCATAGCAAATCAATAGAATCTGCAAAACAGCAACCTCATTAGAAAAACCCTCAATATATCCTCACCATCACTCAACCCTCAATATAGGTAACCTCACACCACTCAATCTCCTATCAGCAGCAGCAGCCAAGATTGTAGGAGGCAAATTCCATTGCAACAGATACCAATTGTCACCTGCAGAAGATTTCACATTTTCCATAGATAGAAGTCTGCCTCTAACCATTTGGATGATAGAATTAGTAACAGCCTCTTCAGGTTTGAAAACCTTACTAAAGATTCTACTATTTCTCTCTATCTAAATGTGGTATATAGTGCAGAGAAAGGATAATTTCAAGATCACTGTTTTCAAAGAGTTGCCATAAATAGATTTAGTAGCAAATTCAACCATTTCCAACCAAGGCAGGGAAGGCCAATTGGAATTACATTTAGTTTGGATAGCATCCCAAATCCTAGAGGAGTAAATACACCTAAAGAAAAGATGGGAATGGTTCTCCTCATGGGCAAGACACAAAGGGCAGCGAGGGCTAGGTAAAAGACCAAAAATCTGAAGCCTATCCTGTCACGCCCCACTTTTTATTACTCGAGGTCATTACCAAGTTCATTAACTTAATTCAATTTCAGAGATAATATGCGGAAATAAACTCATACATTCAACCCATAGCAATGGATATCAGTACTCTCATTCGTATACAAGTAAATGTTTCATGGACATACTAATAAATTGCCCTTAGGCTTACAACTTTTAAATAAACAACTGAAGGGTGTAACCCTTTTACACATATGGCGTTCCGCCAACAAGAAAGAGGCCCCGTGGCCAACAAATAAGTAGATCCAAATCTTGCAGCTCAACCTGCTAAACACCTGAAAAAGATTCAACAACGTGGGATGAACATATAGCATTAGGGATCTCAACTTGATCCTTAACAATAACAACAGTACAGATAGCTATGATCATGCACACTCATCTTTATACTAGAATAGTAATGTGACAGTTTAGACAAAATATATATATATAAATATATATAAACTTTTCTCAAAAACAACTATTTCATTCAACGCTATAAGCGATTCATCTTTCCTTTTTCCTTTCATTAACCCCGTTCCCAATCTTTTATACATAAGCAACTACTTAGGAAATAAATTCACTAAGACCACTACTATTCTCCAATTTCCACACATACAACAGATGTGCCTTTCTAGAACATATTTCTAAAATGTTTGATTCTCTTTACACTTCTAAAAGACAAGGGGTAGCAACTAATACATGATTAACACAAGATAATCCAATTACAATTTCATGACACGAATGTCTACATTGCCTATGACACATAGTCTATGGCACAATTCACCTTCCAATTATGGCTCAGAACCTGGCCAAATAACTCAACAAGGGTTCCATCTCTCATTAACAATATTTCCAAATTTAACAGGGATAACAAATCAAGTTAAACATATATGATAACATAACGAATACACATGTTGGTATCGTAACAATCACAATCAAACTCACTTCCATACTTCCCAACTGATACACATTTTGGCGATATATCATATCAAATAAACAAACACTTCGGTGGACAAGCATATGAGCTGTATCACACTTCTATAGATAAGCATATGAGCTGTATCTCTGCGATAGGCGCGCATATAAGCAGCAACCCTGGGTCCATCCCCTATCTTCCCATAATCATTAACCGGTTTAGAGGTACATCCCCTATCTTCCCCTAAACCGTGGAGTACATCCCCTATCTCCTCCCATACACAAGTAATGCATATAAACACAACGTCATATACACAATCAATCAATAGTGTAATGCATACACAACAGTTCAACGCAACCGTGTCATCCTCCACCGATGACCAAGGACAAAACCTCTAGATGCAGGTATATTGTACATCTATAAACATACTCAATTGTCATGAGATTATCAACTTATCACTAATACTAACATAGTAGTATAAGATACAACAATCCAACATTCATACCCATTCCAAAGTACTTTTCCCATTCCACAAAACCAATCCCACTTCCTTTTATTTTCAAAACCAACTTCATCCCTTTTGTTTCCACAAAATCAAATCCAAAGGCAATAGAGCCAAAACTCATTTTTATCAACCACATTCTTTTCAAAGTCATTCCAATTTAATTATATAAATTAAATCATAACCATTAAATTAGGGTTTTCCTCCCTCTTTCTCAATATTGAACAAAAGGCCTCAATCATCTAAAATAACCAACAATGGCTTCCATTAATCCAGAATACCCAAGTATTTACCCAAAGATCAAACCCCTCTATTAAATTATTAAATCAATAAATATTAGGGTTTCCTCTCCTTTCAACAACAACTAGCTAATTAACACCCAATTAGCCCCAAAACACATCTAATAATCATGGATCTAAAACCAACAACCAACCCAAAGTTCAACCTCATGAATTTATACAAAAATCCGACATGATATAGTTTTCATGCAATACAAAAATTACCACATGTCTATCTATAGATGAAGTATTGAAAAAAAGCAAGGAGAATCCCTACCTCAAGAACCAAGCAAGAAACCAAACCTAGAGAAGAATCCTACGCAATCTCGAATTCCAATCGGTTGAAAATGTTCATCTCCTCTTGTTCTTCATCCTTGATACAAGAATCATGGTGGGTTGTTGATCAAAGTAAAGGAATTCAAGGGTTTGGAGCTAGGGTTTCGGACTTAGGAGAAGGGGAAAGGAGAGGGGAAAAGAAAATATCAATAAATGATCAAAAATCTCGATTTTAAAGCTGCTGTCCCGAAAACCTCGCTCGAGCGTCCATATGCTCGCTCGAGCGGACCTGTTCCAGCACAGATTCCAAAACTTCAAATAGGTGTAACTCTCCCATCCGGACTCCGTTTTAGGTCATTCTTGTGTCCAAATTGAAGCCCCGGAAATAAGCTTTCCAATGGTTCTAACCTCACATCCAAATTCAAAGTGTGGAAAAAGAAAAGGGAAAAAGAGTGGAAGCTATTCGTAAAATAACTATCCGAATTAAATTCTTTGGTTCAATCATACTTTACCAACATATTACCACCTCAACTAGAATCCCAAATTAAAATAAAGACGCTCCAAATACACTAATAGGATGTCAAAAATGAGTCCACATGCCTCAGAAATACAACTCATCCTGGAGACCCACTCGAGCGGAAGGAGAAATTCTGGGTCATCACATATCCCCAGTGTTTAACCTCTCGTGAATGGCCAACCACACAATGAAACTAACCTGAGGGATAATAGGAGGACCCCAAATAAGTTTAGACCAAGTAACCTTTGGACCCTTGTCTCTCCAGCAATCCCAAGCAGAGTGGATGGAGAAGGAACCATCATCAGTCAAACTCCACACAGGAATATCAGGGGAGTCAAGGGAGGGTTTAAGAGAAGGAGGGGTAGCAGCAATCCATTCCTGTATCTCCCAAGAGTTGGGAAGAGGCCAATTCCATGAATCACCCGAGACAATGGAACTAACCTTTGTACAGTCAGGAAGGTTAGTGTCATACAAAATCCTCGGACCATACCGACGCACAAGCGAACCTAAAGGGTGCCAATTGTCATGCCAAAGGAACACATTTTCACCATTACCAATTTTGAAATTGATGATGGGGAAAATTAAGTCCCTAAGAGACAGGAGTTTCCTCCAAACCCAGGAAGGGTCACTAGGCATCTTAACACCCCAAAAACTCTTCCCCTTAAGTAAGTACGACTTAACCCATTGGCACCACATAGAGCAATCCCCACCAGAAAACAAATACCAAACATGTTTAGCTATGGCCGCTTTATTCCAAACCTCCATATCCTTAAAACCAAGCCCACCCTCACTTTTAGTCTTACAAATATTCTTCCAAGCAATCTTAGCACTATGCTTTTTCAGCTCAGTCCCAGACCAGAGAAAGGACCTAAGAAGGGCCTCAATGTCACGAATAACCCTCTTAGGAAGGATAAAAATGGAAGACCAGTAAACTTGCATCGAAAAGAGAATAGACTGGATGAGTTGGGCTCTTCCAGCATAAGATAGCAATTTATTGGTCCAGCTTTTAATCCTTTTAGTCAGCCTATCAACCAGGGTTTGGCCGTCACAAGCTTTTAGCTTGGTAGTAATCAAAGGCACACCCAAATATTTCACAGGGAGAGATCCCACAGTGAATTTGGCAATGTGCAGAATATTCGCTTTAAGCTCACTACTACACCCGGAAAAGTAGATATTGCTCTTGTTAGGATTAGGGGTAAGACCCGACAAGTTCCTAAACTCCTCCAAACCTTGCATGATGAGATTAACAGTACCCGGATCCCCTTTACAAAAAATCATAAGGTCATCAGCAAAGCACAAATTAACAATTTTATTCTTCTCACATCTCCAATGAAATTTAAAAAGAGGGCTCCTAGATTTTTCAGCAAGAATACGAGCCAAAATCTCCATAGCCAACACAAAAAGGTAAGGAGACATAGGGTCTCCTTGTCTAAGCCCTCTAGCCCCTTTAAAGTACCCATGAAGGCTCCCATTAATGCAAATGGAGAAAGAAGGACTAGTCATACAAGCTCTAATCCAATTTATCATGCAAGGAGGAAAGCCCATAGCAGTGAGAACATCAAGAATGAAGTCCCATCTCACAGTGTCATAGGCCTTCATAATGTCCACTTTCATAGCACACTTCGAAGTATTGGAACTCCGGTGGTAACCTCTCATAATCTCCTGGGACAAGAAAATGTTATCCGAGATTCTTCTACCCTGGACAAAAGCAGATTGCACAGGGTCAATCAGGTCAGGCAGCACCAATTTGACTCTGTTAGCTATAATCTTGGCAATACATTTGTAGATGGTGTTGCAACAAGATATAGGTCTATAGTCACCAACATTCATAGGATTAGGAATTTTAGGAATAAGAGCAATGATGGTGCTATTTATCTCCGAAAGAAGTTTACCAGAGTCAAAGAAAGATTTAATGGCAAGGGTAACCTCCTTTCCAACAATATCCCAAGAGCTTTTAAAAAAACCAGCTGAATACCCATCAGGGCCAGGGGCTTTATTGGCTTTGAGAGACCAAAAAACCTCCTTAATTTCAGTATCCGAAACAGGTTTAGCCAAAAGAGCCGACTGAGACACAGAAACTTTTTTATTCACCAGCGATTGGATGCGCTCTAACCCATTATACTGCCCCAAGATGGGGGTACCAAATAACTTGGTATAGAACTGGACAAAGGTATCATGAATATCAGCACTCTTAGTGGATCTAGTGCCATCCTCCATAACCACACTCATGATTTTACTTCTGTTGACATTGTTTTTCACAGACCTAAAGAAGAAGCTGCTGTTCCTATCACCTAGGCCAAGCCACTGGACTCTGGATTTTTGAAGAGCAAGGCACTCTTCCAATTTACTAAGCTCAATGTATCTCTTCAGCTCCTCTCTCTCCTCAGCTTGGAGCCCAGAATTCAAAGGATCCTTGTCAAGTTTAATTTGGACACGATCCAAACTAGCCTTGGAAATAAGGACACGAGTGGAGATATCACTAAAATCTTTTTTATTTAAAAGCTTAAGACTAACTTTAAGTTGTCTCAGCTTTTGGCAAATCCTGAACATAGGGACACCACGAATATACTGAACCCAAGTGCTAGACACAGTACTAAGAAAATCTGGGTGATGAGACCAGAAGTCAAAGTATTTAAAAGGTTTCTTAAAGGAGCCACTGTTAACACTGACATCGACCACAACTGAGGAGTGATCAGAGATACCAGCTGAGAGAAAGGTAGCCGTAGATTCCGGAAACTTGTCCATCCAGGCCTCATTGACCAAGACTCTGTCAATCTTAGTAGCTATGAAAGCTCCTTCACACCTTTTATTAGCCCATGTGAATTGGCACCCACCATATGATAGATCTGCCAGTTCAGATGCGTTAATATAGGTGTTGAACTCCTCATGTTCAAGAGACCAATTTGAAGAACCCCCAATTTTTTCCTGAGGGTACCTTATAGCATTAAAATCACCCATGAAAATACAGGGAACTTTGGATTTAGCACGGGAGATATTAAACATCTTTTCAAAAAATATTTTCCTCAAAATGTGCTTGTTTTCAGCATAGACAAAAACAGCAAAGAAAATCTCATTTGTTGCCAAGTCACAGATTTTACACAAAATATGCTGATTAGACATTGAAACTAACTGAAGAGAACAAAAATCTTCATTCCAGCACACCCAGACTCTCCCAGTTTCAGTTGGTTGGGAATTAGAGAGCAAAGACCAATTACCAAAACACTTACCACATATTTTCTGCTCATTAGACTGTTTTATTTTAGTTTCCAAAACTCCCATGACATGAACATTTTCTTTAGACACAAAATTCCTGATTTCTTTATGTTTAGTAGGATCATTCAATCCTCTAACATTCCAAGAAGCAATTTTAATAGTCATTGGGAAACAAAAAGGAAAAACCCAACCAACCAACTGAAACTGGTTACCTCTTCTTCTTCCTCTGACTGCTGCTGCCCTTGCCAGAGGACTTGTTCTTCACATTTACCTTAGCTCCAGAAGGAGTCTTCTTTGTCTCTTTCAGAACTGTTTCCAACATTTCTGCAGCATTTGGTATAACCAACTCTGTAATTTCCAAGATCTTCTTCTGGAATCTATCCACATCACTGCTGTCAGAGCTAACTTCTTCCACTGTTTGACTCTTCTCAACCAGGTCCTCCTGAGTCACTTGAGGTTGAACAGGAGGAACCAAAGGCTCAACAACTGAAGCAGGTATCTCCACAGCTGGAGAAAGTTCAGGTGACTCCACCATTTCAGGTATAGGCTCTAACTCAGGCTCCCCCATCTTCCTCTTACCCTTAGCTTGAACGGTGGTCCAACCTTCTTCCGGAAGGTTAACATTCTCTTCAGTTACCTTCTGCAGGGAAATCAGTTGTGCCACTTGTTTGGAGACACACTTCTCAGTACTGTGTCCAAAAATTTGACAGTGTTGACAGACAGAGGGCAGTCCTTGATATTCAACTTTGATTAGAACAGCGTCATCACCACATCTGATTTGGAAATATTGTAACAACTTTGATGTAGCCTCTATCTCTACACAGATTCTCGCAAAAGCCACTCTACTACCTTGAGCCGTAAGCTGATCCATAAAGAGAGGATTGCCAATAGCACTAGCAATCCTGCTTAAACCATCTGGGTCCCAATACTCCAGAGGGACATTGAAGAATTTCACCCAAACTGGGATTTTTGTGGATTTATCCTTTGCAAGTTTCATCATCCTCTTCCATTGTTTCAAGATAAGGAGATAACCCCCGATATACCATGGACCTCCCTCTAGAACATCTCTACAACAGTCAGGAGTGTCAAAAATGAAGAACATGAAACCATCCCCGTTTGTAAGAACTTCCTTAAGTCCCTTAGCCTTCCACATCCCAAATGCACTATTCCGAAGATAGTTATAGCCAACACCTTTATCAACAAAATAACCAACAAGACATGAATCCCATTTCTCCAAAGGATCTGACCTTGTAGGCATCTCTACCACGATACTATCTTCTACGGCAGTTGGAGGGATATACCTGAGTTTGATGTTCGATCGAGTAGATGCCGCAGTAACATTTGCCCACGAACGATTCCCTTGGCCCATTTGTTCAACATTTCTGTTACCACCAGGGCTACCACCACGTCCTCCTCTCCCACCCCGATAGCTACCTCCCCCCCTACCACCTCCCCCCTGAGTAGGTATGAAGCCACCAAGAGGAATCTGGATATCAGAGAAAGAAGCCATATCTGGGTTATTCCGAACATCACTACTCGTATACCCACCCCTGTTACGCGCAATCTCCAGGCTATCGGGCAGATTTTGGAAGGTATTATCCTCTTCCTCCACGATTGCAGACCAACTTGTACCAATCTCATTTCCAATCGGCGTAGATGGCTCCTGACCAAGATTAGGAAGCATCGGAGCCTTCCTCTTATCCAAACTCTGCACAGCAACATTAGACCCAACATCGATCTGAATATTAGGTAGATCCGAACCTGTAGCTACCAGGGACGAAATCGAAACCCCCATTTCTCCAGTGTGATCTGCAACGGCGTTGACATCCTCTTTCTGATGGTGAACCTCCAACGGACTTTCAATACTTTGAATCACAGAAGAGGCACCCTCACCACGAGGAATCGTACGATCGTCTTCCGAAGCCATCAAATCGGCACACAAAGTCAAAAATCGGTTGTTAGAGAACCCTAGATTTCGAACGACAGGATCCAAAGACTTAACTGACTCACCCTTAGTATTTCCCCTCTCATTACACTCATTAATGGTAGCAATTACTCCAAACATCGGCAATCAATGAGGTATTGAACCCTAGAAAACCAAAAGTTTTCTAGAGAGATGTCAGAGCTTCTCTCACTAACCCATCTTAAGGATCAAAAAAAAAAAAAAAAACCATATTTTGCTTTTTTAAAAAGATTAAATAATTTGTGCATACACATTTATGGTCAAAAGGCAACTTTTTAGTCATTATAAAAGTTATTAGAAAAGTAAATAATAAAATATATACATATATATATATCAAATAAACTAGTTTTTTGGAGCATTAAATTTTTTTATTAACACATTTTTAACTAATAAATTAATTTATTTTAGAAGGCTGTTAATGACAGTGGGGAATCCTTCAACCCATTACAAATTAAAAAATGTTAGAGATCTCAAAACTTTTATCAAAATTTCTATCAAATGTCTAAAATGGGTGTGGGTTCTAGAAAAAAGTGGCTATTAACTTTGTTCCATGACTAACTTGCTCTCTTAACTTGTTTTATTCCCACAACGAGATATTAGAACATAGTTTTGTTCCATTTCAAGAGCCACGAAAGAGGTTAATATTGCCGGGCTTGGTAATGCGAGCCTGTGACTCAAGTGGGGGCATTAATGTGATTGGAAGTTGGTTTGGTCCAGCAGGCTATCCCTGATGAGGTTATTTGTTGGCCCGCCTATTCCAAGGCATGAGCGGTCTCGGTTCCTAGAGAGGGGGCACAGCTCCAGGTTGGTTTCACAATGCAGGTGGAAGGATTGCTAAGTAATTTACAGGTGGAAGGATTGCTGAGGCTCTTGTTGCTGGAAGTATTGCTGAATTTACCGAGAATTCAGTGAGTAATTTACAAAGTAGGGAACACCTCCCGCTCTTGTTGGTTGATGGGTTTCGGGCTGGTGCTCCTCAGGTCCATTAATGTCTGCTGGGCCGTTCTCAATATGACAACCACTTTTTTGTCCATACCAAGGGTGAGCTTTATGGTTTGGATGGCTATTAATGAGAGACTGAACACGGGGGATAGGCTGCAATTGTTTGGCCTTGCTCCTAACCCCTCTTGCCCTTTGTGTCATGACCCTGGGAGAGTCACTCCCATTTGTTCTTCAACTGTGTGTATTCCTCTAGGATTTGGGGGGCCTTACAGGCTAAGTGTAATGTTAGTTGGCCCCAATTATCCTGGCAGGAATCTGTTGTCTATGCTACACAGTCCATCACAGGTAAAACTCTGAAGTCTACCATTACTAAACTCTCTTTCCTTGGTACAGTCTACCATATTTGGTTAGAAAGGAATAGGAGGATTTTTAGCAAGGAGTCTAGACCTGAGAGTGTGGTCACTAGTCTTATTGTCCAGATGGTTAGAGGTAGGGTGCTCTCTCTGACTAATCTGATTAATTCTATAGGTGATGCTTGGTTTTTGGCTCAATGGAATTTACCTATATCTATTATGAAGCAGCCTAAGGTCAATAGTGCTGACAACTTCTTGAGTGTGGAAAGGAATCCTATATTGAGGGTTGAGTGATGTGAGCAGAAAGTGTGGGATTTCTAATGTAGCTTCTCTTTTACAGGTCTTAATCCATGACTGCTGGATCTTTTTTGAAGATTGTTCTGTTCGCTCTAGCATATTGGGCTATTGTTCCTTGTGGGCCGAGTGGAGTGAGCCCATATAATCTGATTCATCATTGTGGGTTGAGGGGTGTGAGACATCTTATAATTCTTTTAACCATATCTATATATATTTTTTATATGCAGGTTAAGGAAGCTCCTCATTACAAATTGCTGGCTGGGTGTTTGTGTGTGTTGAAGAGATGTGGGTCGAGTGGTGTGAGACCATATAATGTGTGGAGAGATGTTTTTAGATGGGCCGAGTGATGGGAGGTCTCATATATTGTGTACCTTGTTCCTTCTCCTTTATGACCCTATATGCTTTGATATCTCTTTGTCTGGGCAGGGTTACCCGATCTCAAAATGGTTATGTGGGGATGGATGTACACTGGACCATCTCTGCAGGGAATGTCAGCTAGGTCTAATTTCCGTGGTTGGTGTGCAGGTGTATGCCCCAGGCATTACCGCTGCAAGGTTCCTTCTCGATGGGACTGCTCCGTATCAAGTGCTGCATGGGGGCTGTTGGAAGAGAGTGCGTGTACCGTGGCGATGGCTGCTCTTAGCGCCTGGCTATGCTACATGAGTGTGTTCATCAGTTGTCTTCTTTATGGTTTGTACATATTTTTTGTGGGTATTTCGGCTTACCCCTACGGGCTGTGTAGGAGGAATTTAGTGGCATTTCATTGCGTTGTGTTATAGGTATTCTAGCTATCTGTTGGAATGGGTCTATTTTGGTGTCCTTATCAGGTTCTCTTGGGGATGTTATTTTGTATGATCATGTGTCACGTGCTTAGTCCTACGGGCTGTGTAGGACAATCTCTTTGTTGCTGTGTTCCTTTAGAAGGGACGGTTTTGTGTAGGATGCTGGGTTGTCATTGTGTACACAGTCCCTATCCTTTACAGGACATGGACTATGTACATCCTGTTTGGCTTTCTCTTGTCTTTCGGATGTAGTCTCTCGGCTTTGTATAGATTTGGTTCTTGGCCGTGTGTTTTTGTTTGTAGGGCCTGGGGTATGCCCCTTGTATTCGTGTAAATCTTTCTGTTTTATTTATTTCTTATTCACCCAAAAAAAAAAGCTTATGCCAATCCACTCTAGCAAATTTATTTCTCCAATGATTCCAAGCTGAATGAATGGAAAACTGACCATCAGTAGTAAGTTTCCAGATAGCTTGGTCACACCTAGAAGGGTTAGTCTATAGCACAGGAGTAGAAGAGATCAACTCCTAAATTTCCCAAGAATTGGGAGTAGGCCACTTCCAAGAGTGACCATCAATGATTTGACTAACTTTAGTCTCACTGTTAAGGCATGAATCATACATAATTCTGTCCCCAAACTTGTTCCACAGCGGACCAAGAGGGTGCCAATTGTCGTACCAAAGGAAAGTGGACTCCCCACATCCAATTTTGTGAGTAATCAGAGGGGACATCCAATCCCTAAGAGACAATATCTTCCTCCACACCCAGGAAGGATCATTAGGGACTTTAACTTTCCAAAAGCTCCCCTTAAGTAAATATGATTTAACCCATTGAGGGAGCTTGAACCTTTTGAACCCCTAAGTAAATATGATTTAAGTAAATATGAACCTTTTGAACCTTCGTTTTAGCCTCTTAAGGGAGCTTGAACCTTTTGAACCCCTGTTTTGCCTTCTTGAGGAAGCTTGAAATTTTGAAATTTTCAACCTTCGTTTTAGCTTCTTGAGGAAGCTTGAACCTTTTGAACCCTGGTTTTAGCTTCTTGAGGAAGTTGAACCTTCTGAACCTTCGTTTTAGTTTCCTGAGAGAGCTTGAACCTTTTGAACCTTCGTTTTAGCTTCTTGAGGGAGCTTAAACCTTTTGAACCTTCGTTTTAGTTTCCTGAGGGAGCTTGAACCTTTTGAACCTTCGTTTTAGCTTCTTGAGGGAGCTTCAAAACCTTTTGAACCTTCGTTTTAGCTTCTTGAGGGAGCTTGAACCTTTTGAACCTTGGTTTTAGCTTCTTGACGAAGTTGAACCTTCTGAACCTTTGTTTTAGCTTCCTAAGGGAGCCTGAACCTTTTGAACCTTCGTTATAGTGTCTTGAGGGAGCTTGAACCTTTTGAACCTTTGTTTTAGCCTCTTGAGGGAGCTTGAACCTTTTCAACCCCTGTTTTGGCTTCTTGAGGAAGATTGAAATTTTGAACTTTTCAACCTTCGTTTTAGCTTCTCGAGGAAGCTTGAACCTTTTGAACCTTTGCTCTAGCTTCTCCGAGGAAGCTTGAACCTTTTGAACCCTAGTTTTAGCTTCTTGAGGAAGTTGAACCTTCTGAACCTTCGTTTTAGTTTCCTGAAGGAGCTTGAACCTTTTGAACCTTCGTTTTAGCTTCTTGAGGGAGCTTGAACCTTTTGAACCTTCGTTTTAGCTTCTTGAGGGAGCTTGAACCTTTTGAACCCTTGTTTTGGCTTCTTGAGGGAGCTTGAACCTTTTGAACCCTTGTTTTGGCTTCATGTGGAAGCTTGAACCTTTTGAACCTTCGTTTTAGCTTCTTGAGGAAGCTTGAATATTTTGAACCTTTGCTCTAGCTTCTCCAAGAAGCTTGAACCCTTTGCTCTAGCTTCTGCAAGAAGCTTGAAACTTTTGAACCTTTGCTCTAGCTTCTCTAAGAAGCTTGAAACTTTTGAACCTTTGCTCTAGCTTCTCTAAGAAGCTTGAACCTTTGCTCTAGCTTCTCTAAGAAGCTTGAACCTTTTGCTCTAGCTTCTCCAAGACGCTTGAACCCTCTTGTTTCTCTATAAGAGAGGGCCTCCCTCTCCTTTAGAGAGGTTGAAAAAAATTTGTCTAAGGAAAAGCACATATATCTCTCTATATCTCTACATTCTAGGCTTAGAGAGGGTGTTTGTTCTTGGCCTTTAACACCACCGGTGATTGCGCATGTTGTGCTCGTTCTGAGGTTACGGAGTTTCGGCTGAGAGCCTTACCTCCGGACCTCGGGACTCTTTTGTGCTTTGCCTCGATTTGCGAACCAGGTTCTGTTTTCTCTCCCCGAAGGGAGGGAGAGGTTTCGTAGACCATCTCTCAGTGGCCGTAGGCTACTTTTCGTGGTCGTAGACCACTGTTCCCGTTTGGAGACCATTTTCCCGTTTTCGGAGCCGTCGGTCGTGCGCCTCGGTTCGGGACCGCTTAACCTTCTCCGTTTGGCACGGTTTTTGGACAGCTGGAACCTTTTGAACCCTTATTTTAGCTTCTTGAGGAAGTTAAACCTTCTTAACCTTCGTTTTAGCTTCTTGAGGGAGCTTGATCCTTTTGAACCTTGGTTTTAGCTTCTTGAGGGCGCTGGGACCTTTTGAACCTTCGTTTTAGCTTCTTGAGAGAGCTTGAACCTTTTGAACCCTGGTTTTAGCTTCTTGATGAAGTCGAACCTTCTGAACCTTCGTTTTAGCTTCCTGAGAGAGCCTAAACCTTTAGAACCTTCGTTTTAGCTTCTTGAGGGAGCTTGAACCTTTAGAACCTTCGTTTTACCCTCTTGAGGGAGCTTGAACCTTTTGAACCCCTGTTTTGGCTTCTTGAGGAAGCTTGAAATTTTGAAATTTTCAACCTTCGTTTTAGCTTCTTGAGGAAGCTTGAACCTTTTGAACCCTGGCTTTAGCTTCTTGAGGAAGTTGAACCTTCTGAACCTTCGTTTTAGTT